>JAKSZP010002639.1:0-404230 GCA_022478985.1 Massospora cicadina | reverse complement strand
GCTGAATAGTTGGTAATTTTATATTGATTCAATATAATTTGATTTTTTAATATTATCGATAACCATCTACAAATAAAAAAAATTGATTAGGATCATCAGGTAAACTTGAAGCCCAAAAACAAATCTGTGCTAAACTGGGTATCAACAAGAATTAGCCAAACTTTTCTTTACAAAACTATCATTCTGTTTATTTATTTATACCGGATGCATTATCTCGAGCAAATAACCAAAAAATCACCAAACTTGGCACAGAGTATTCTAAAGTTTGGGAACGGGATGCTAATATGTAATTATTTAAAATAAACATATAAATTTAAATATCAGTTCTATTTAAGATCTAGAACATATATTTCTAATATATTTATATAGCAATTTGGCTGGGTATTTTCATATTCATTTAATTCGATTTTTTCATAGGTTTTTGATAAGGGGTTGGTAGTTTTTGGCTGTTGTAAGTTCCGTAATTGGTTTTGCTGAGTAGCGGTTTATGTTTTGGTTGATTCGATAGGCTCAATAGTTTCAGGTAAGTGATTGATGGTTTAGTTGATTTGGCAGGCTTAATTGATTTTAGCTAAGTGGTTGAGGTTGGAATTTTTAATAGGTTTAATGGTTTCTGAACTTATTGATAGCTATCTACCAATATAAAAACTAAAATAATTTAGAATCTGATTGAGTTGATAGGTTTATTTTATTTGGCCGAGTGGGTTGATGGTTTTTGGTCGAATCGATAGGATACAGTTTAGCTTTGGGGGTGATTAGTAATTGGTTGATTTGATAAGTTCAGTTAGTTTTAGCTGAGTGGCTGGTCTTTTTGGTTGATTCGATTGAGCAATTAGATTTGGCCGAGTAATTATTGCTTAACTATATATAAAATCTAAATTAATAAATTTGAATCACCTGAAGTTCTATAGACACCGTAGCGAAGCATGGGTAACTCCGCTAGATTGCTATAAATGGGATGGTTCCCTACTCTCGGATTCTGGCGCGGCATAATTTAACCTTGGATTGACCAAATAAAGCAATTCGAAAGATTTCAATTATTAATTTTTGAAACCTTAATTAATCTCTAAATTCATCCAACTTAAATTATTTAAAGCACTTAAGAATGCCACATGATTAATATAAATTGTAATTGAAAATAGAGTCGACCTGATTTGGAAATGAAAAGTGTTGGGACCGGATGCAAAGAACCAATCGAATCATGCAGCTGAGAATCAGCGAATGTACTAATTCAAGTGAGGGTTGCTAAACTCTTTCAAATGGGTTTAGCTATCTGGCAGTGTACAAACGATGCAGTGCATCAAATTGGCTACAGTGGAGGCATGCTGATTTGGTTGGATCACCACGGTCTGCTGTTCTGTAAACACGATGAAGCACCTTCCAAGTGTTGATTGAATATGCGGTGGTAATATTCTATTGAAACAAAATGCCCATATTATTTCTGGAGCTATTAAACTTGTACTTACTAAATTGATGGTCACATATTGGACCAATACTTATAAAAGTAAAGTGGGACTAAGTTGGAGCATCCTCTTTTTTGAAGATGATCATCCAAATTGGTCCAGTAGTTTCAGAGTTATGCTCGAACAAACAGGAAAAAATATACATACAGGTCGAATTGAGAACCTTCTCTGTTTTCAAAGTCTGTTAATAACCAACACTTTGAAACAATAGGTTTAATTGGTTTTAGAAAAGTGGTTATTTTCAATCAATAGTAGTTTCAATATGTAGCAGGGTGGCGGCTGGTGATTATCTACTTAATAAAACAGATTCACTGATGGACTGACATCTGAAACCTTCGAGTCTGATAGGTTCAATCTATTTGGGTGAGTGGGTGAGAATTGAACGTCTATAATAATAAAAGCAAGTGTGTATGTGTGTGTGCTCGAAGCCCAGCCAAAACTGCATCATGTAGAGCTTTGAAAATTTGGATATAGGTGGATGGGAGGAGGTCCGTGTGCACCTCAAAGCCGGATTTTTAATTTTTCATAATAAAATAAAAAGTTTTATATGTAAGAAGTGAAACTTTTATATGTTTTTATTGGAAATTGATATATTGTTACGGCTAAGCAATTGATATTCAGTTGATTCGATAGTTTAAATGGTTTTGTCAAGCGGTTGGTGGATTTGGGTTGATTAATAAGCTTGATGGTTTTAATAAAGCAGTTAGTGATTAGTTGATTCAATAAGTTAATTGGTTTTGGCTGGGTGGTTGGTGGATTCAGGTTGATTCGATGGGCTCAATAGTTTTAGGTAAGTGATGGATAAGTTAGTTAATTTGGCAGGCTTAATTGATTTTGGCTTTGTGGTTGGAGGTTGGAATATTTAACAGGTTTAATGGTTTCTGAATTTATTGATAGTAAAACTATCAATATAAAAGCTAATTTAATCATTTGATAATTTATAAACACTGTAGCGAAGCACGGATAATCCACTAGTTATCTAATAGTTCACCAAAGTACTCACCCAAAACTAATCGAGTCTGATAAGCTCAATCTATTTGGGCAAGTGGGTGAAAATTGGTGAATAGTATTGAATAATTCATCAAATTCCTCACCCAAAACTAAACAAAAATCAGTTTTAAGTAGATTACTAAGTTAATTTTAAGGTTTTCCTTCATCTTTCAATAGGTTTGTTCAAAGTAAAACCTTATGAAATGAGTGATACTGAAACCAGTTTCACTTCCATCAATGCAGACAGCATGAGTGATTATTATCAAATGGATTAATAATTCCATAATAAATTATCGGAATAGTAATTCTACATTTGATGAATATTCATTTTTTATCTTGATTTCAGTTGATTCTCCTAGAATATTCTAGGCACTGATATATCCCTAGAAACAAGTATAAATACCTTCAGTCCTTATCAAAATAAAGTATCAGGTTAAAAGTTTAACTTCTAGTGTTTCTTATCTCAGTTTTAAGAAATATCCTTCCCTGGGTATTTTTAGTCATAAACACCTAGGGTGACTCATGACGACTGCTAAAATGATGACCCTGAAAACCCTGAGTTACACTCCACTGCCTACTACCTGTTAGGGAATATATCAGAATTCCCTAGTTCCCTAACGTTATATCCTCAGCCCAAAAAAGTGAAAGGTTTGGCAAAATTTTATTTTAGCTCACCTCTAATTTAATTATAGAGTGCTGCTAAAGCAATCTAACATAACGTTGGAAAAATAAGATTGTTGAGGAAATCTACCAAAAGAAGATGCAGCTTTAACACATCCTTCTGAGCCCAGATATATACATCAGCTCAACTGAGATAAGTGCCCAACAGATTTAGATCTATGGTGACATCATGGACTCCCTCATCAAAAATGATATCCAGTTTGTCCCTGCCTTCTTCAAATCTTTTACAATGTATTGATGAACCCTGCCAATAACAAGGTAAGTACAAATCCTTATTTGCTATAGCCTTAAAGTTGTCACATATTACAAGTTTAAATGGAACTACCAATCAGTGCATTAAGCTTCTCTTTTAGATTCAGAACCCCACCATGAGCAAAATTGAGGTCATCATCGACCTGGAGCAAAACCTGATCTCAGTGTATAACTTCAGTAGTAGAATTCCAGTGTAGATCCTCAAAGATAAGAAAGGCTATATCCCTGAGCTCATCTTTGGGAACCTTCTCACCTCATCCAACTCTGACAACAGCAAGAATAAGTTGGTGGATGGGTGTAATAGGTACAGGGTCAAGCTGTGCAACATCTTCAGCACTGAGTTCATTGTAGAGACAGTGAGCAAAGAGTCAGACAAGAAGTATTACCAAAAGTTTACCAATAACATGAGCATGATCAGACCCCCCAAGATTACCAAGCCTGGGAAGGGGGAAGAGTTCAAGAGGATCACCTTCTGACCTGACCTGAGCAAGTTCCAGATGAACCACCTTGACGCTGACTTTTTGGGGTTCCCCAAGAAGTGAGATCCTCCAACTCAGGCCCTGATGCACTCATGAGTTATATCTGGATGTAGTCCTTAAGTTGTTCAACTTGAGCTTGCTGTCATTTGAATTTACTCTGAGAGTGCACCAGGGCCCAACCTCGAGAATCTCATCAAGAGGCTTGTGTTTGAATGGGTCAGCAAGCAGTGGCAGGACAGTTTCATTACCTCAAGCCTGGGCAACTTCAGCAAGTCAGCTTCATCAACAGCATCTCAACTTCTAAGGGTGAACCCACATCAACTATGTAGTGAATGCAATTGTGAAGCTCATCCAAGAGATGTTGGATAAGAAGAAGCTCAATAGCAAAATATTGCTGGGAGTAATCAAGGACAACGTGTGGATCTTTGTTAACTGCCTGATTGACAATCCCTCATTTGACTTACAAACTAAGAAAAACACCAATTTGAAGCCTGCCAGCTTTGGTCCATGTGCAAGCTTACAGAAAAGTCCCAGATGGGGGTACTCATATCAGAAATCATCAACATGCTCACTGCCCTTCTACAAGCCAAATACAACATGGCCATGGTGAAGGCATTGGAGTCCCCCTCAGTCAGAACCAGAGTGTATTTATCTGATTCTAGAATCAGATAAATGCACTCTGATCCTGACTGAGGGAGACTCCACCAAAGCCCTGGTAATGGTGGGCCTGACCAAGGTGGGGTGGGACTATTATGCATGTTCCCTTTGTGTGCAATGCTGCTGAACTTGCAGGATGCTAGCCCAGCCCAAGTCAAGGGTAACAAGGAGCTTATCAACTGCTGGTCCTTGGGTTGGGCTTGATAACCAGTTTGATAAACTTCTGAATGAAGTTAGGCACCCATTGCTGCTCGAGTTGCCTACCTTCATTCAGTTCATCACACCCATTGTTAGGGTCATCCCCAAAGACTAGCAGCTCAAGACAACAGTTTGTTCACTCTTTTTAAGCCCATTTTGGTCCTTGTTGTAACACAAATATCTGATATATTTTGAAATAAATCTATATAAATTTTCATTTTTATTGGATGCATATATGCATTTTTTATTTTTATACCCCCCATTTTTTCCTGCATATATATGTTTTTAGATTTACATCACCCCCTATTTTTTGGACACATATATGTATCAAATCATTGAAAGGGTTAAGGAAGGGAGGTTTTGTGACTGATAATTAAAATAACAAAACTTAAGACTTATAATAAAGTTTTTTTTTTAAGTTTTATTAGTAGCAACAAGTGGGTTAAGAAGTGACTCTCTTACATTTGCACTGCTTATTATTTAAATGAACTTGAGGCTTTAAGCAAGATAGTTGAATAATCTATTATTAGCTTCAAACCTATTTAGAAAATAAGAGGGTTTGGCCTATTGATCTCTTAAAACTTGCTTTTTTTATTAGAACAGATGATGGAAGGTTGAGAGTTAGTAGGACAAAGCTGTGAGGTAACATTTTGATATTTTTGAGCTAATCACTATGGAAAAAATAATTTTATCTGATGTGACCCCCTCAAGGCCTATAAAAGGGGCTGTTCTCTGCACTGGAGTTTGAAGTAAATTGGCTGTATGATGTGAGGGGCTTCTGAATGGCTCCCCTGATTTTTCTGGCAACTCAACATAATCCTATCATTAATCATAGGCCTTTTTAGCTAAAGAGTGGGAGTAATCGCCTTACTCCAAGAGGCAGTTTCACCAAGAATCAGACAGGCCTTTTTTATATTTAAAATTGGAGCTATACTCCTCCAAACTATTCTTATTTACTAGTCAAACAATCATTTTTTTGACATACATCAACCAGAAAAAGTGCTAGCACATATGAGGTTAAATACTCAAAGGGTTAGCCACATCCACTCAGAAAGAGGTTTTTGAATACTTTACAAACCTTATCTGCTACATGATTTGATCCAAACCCATGCATGATGGTGAGAGCCTGCTCATCGACCTTACCTTCAGTAAGATAATGTTGATGCCCACAAGGAGTGGCTCTAAAAGTATCACCCCAGCACCTACATTGACCAGAGCATTGACTCCATCACCTATACTAACTTCATCAAAAATGAGCTAATCCAGTTCTCTATGGCTGATGACATCTGCAGCATACCCTCTGTGGTTGATAGATTTAAGCCTAGTCAGTGCAAGGTTGTGTATGGCTGCCTCAACAGCCTGACACTGAGGTCAAGATGGCCACACTCACTGCAGCATTATTGAGAAGCTAGTGTACCATCACAGGGACCAGAGTTTGGTGTCAACTATCATTGGCCTTGCTCAGGACTTTGTGGGGGATAAGGTCAACTTGTTTGCCCTCATCAGCTAGTTTGACATTTGTGCTCATGGTGGTAAGGATGCAGGTGCCACATGTTACCTCAACCCCTGCCTCAATACTATCACTCAGTTGCTGTTCCACAAGGATGATATGTCACTTTTCAAGTACCTTGATAATAATGGCATAAATGTGGAGCCCAAGTGGTTTGTACCAGTGATGCCAATCACTTTGCTAATTAGTTGTGATGGCAACATTACTAGGTGTTCATCAACATTCCCAACTATAATCTGGTGGACATGGTTTTCAACCTGTGGCAGCTTATGCAGGGTGAATCCTCATCCTCATGCTGCCCTGGTACCTTGGGTTCACTGGCAACATCAAGCCCTCTGGCCCCAACCACTTCAAGGTACATGGCTGCATCACCAAGCTTGACAACTGGTGGTTTGAAATCATGGAACTCTTATTGGGGTTTGGACCCAAGCATGTGATGCTATGATAGAGGACTGTTGTCTCAACTCTGACATGATCAAGGACTATGAGAAGCATCACTCTGATATGGGTTTGAGGTATATTGTCCAGGTGTCAAAAGCTTCAATGACAAAGCTAGAAAAGGAGGATTTGTATGCCAAGTTCAAGCTGACAGACTCCATTTCATTTTCAACATGGTGTGCTTTGACAAGAGCAACTGTATCAGACACTAAGCCTTGGCTGAAGAGATCCTGACCAAGTTCTATATCTGCCTGCAGTTCTACCAAAAGTGCAAGGAGAATATGGTGTCCAGGCTCATGCAGGAGTACACCAAGCTTTTCAACTAGTCCCACTTCATCTACACTGTTATCAACAAGAAGTTTGAGATTTGCAATGTTGCCCACACCACCAAAATCAAGAAGCTCATTGAGATGGCATTTGACCCCATCAATGTCAAGGATGATGGTGGGGCTATTGATAGCAGTTTTAATTATCTGCTTGACATGCTGATAAGCAGAATAATCTGTAAAATGTTTGAGAAGCTCATCAGAGTCTGCTTCACCAAGTTTGAGGAGATTAGGGTTCTCCACACCAAGAGCCTTCTAGACCTTTGGAACACTGACCTCAATCTCTTCTTATGCTGTGGGAGAAGATGGTTGAGAAGAATCAGCTTGCCTTTGCCCAGAGCCTCACTAAAAGCACCAGCTACTCAAAAATAGGGCTGAAGTGTTGCCTCAAAATCTAAGCTCAAGAAGGAGAGCAAGGAGACCAAGCCCAAAGGCCTTGCTTGCTCTGACAGCATCTCCAAATAACAAAAGATGTTTCTCTAAAAATGTGAAATAACAATTTTAATTTTCTGAATGGGAAAAATTAATTAAATTCTGTGGCTAAATTGATTTAGCATTGAGGGTTATTGTAAATTGAAGTTGAGAAGTTAAATGCCAATAATCCATGCTCCAGTAAGTTAATTTAACTATAAGAAGCTTAGTACCTAGTTTCCAACATGAGCAAGTACTTAAATTGACCCCAGAAAACCTAGATGCTATTAAATAAATGGCTCATCACAGTTGGCACAATAATTGCTCTCATTTAAAACCTCTCAACACCACCTAAACTTACCAAAACCTTAAAATCATGTACATAAGCCTTAATTTTAAGCAGTAGACCATATAAACAAATACCAAAAGCTCACCTCCATCATCTCTTTAAAGGCATAAGCCTGACTTATAGCTAAAATTGACATTTATCATCAACTTGTACCTAAATGCTTTCAACCATATTGGGTGGCAGTTACTATACCAATCTAGTTTATTTATAATATAAAATATAAAAAACAACTATTTTGATTTGATAGTTTAAAAGGTTTTAGTCAAGTATTTAGTAGTTTCAATCTATAGCAGGGTGGTTGGTGGTTGCCTATCTATATTATATATATATATACAATAGTATATGAAATCTAATGTATGATCTTTTACTTTAAATTAATGTGTTAATTGGTTTTATCTGAGTGGATGGTGTTTATTTATAAATATCTATGTATAATATAAATTTTTATAGTAGTAACTTTATTAGCAACCCAGTGCTAAACCACCCTACATGGGGCTCTAGTAACTTCCAGCTTGAGTATTTTGTGATAAAATTCTCATGGCTGATAAAATTTGATTTGGGTTATACTTTGCCAGTTGCAATTAATTACATCATTATTACTAATAATTGAAAAATACATGATTAAAGAGTTGAACTCACTCTTTACATTTTAAATTGTGGTGAAGGTACTAAATCTAAGTTCCATCACACATTAAGGTATTAACAGCACCTTGGGCTTTACAACTATCAAATATTAGCATCCAGATGCCCATGCTTTGCTATGTTACCATTTCATTAACTGTCATGCTATGATGTCATCATTATGTTTTGTCTCTTGGCTCTTAGCATGGATTGGTAGACTGATCAGATTGCAAAGAACTTATCAAAATATAATAACTTAATGTTTTAACCTCAATGTTTTAATTAATATGTCATGAGTCATCAATCAGAGCTAATTATAATGTGATGAATCTAATTAGAAATTCACTTAATTCTGCCATTAATTGTTTGAAGTTTAGACAAATTATATCCTTTAAGCTAGTATTTAAGATTTGACTGATATAATCCTAGCACCACAAGTTAATTGGATCTTATAAATTTAAATTATATCTAAAGTTAAGAATTATGCCATCAATTTAGTGTTTCTGGCTAATCAGAGTACAGAAATTGCAGAAAAGCTTGGCGTCTGTCAATATCAATATGACATTGATACTGAAAATAAGATATGTACCACCCAGCCAATAAACAAGTGTACATTCAACCTGAAGTGCATGACCCTGCTAATAGCCCTGTCAGAATTTTAACCAGATGGAATCCTCCAATGATTAATTGTTATTTGAGATGAGATGGCCAATCCCAGAGGAATGGCTTATTGACTGAATTTCATGTTATTCAATATGATTGCTGGTTAGTTGCTCCCCAATTTGGGTTGGGCCAAAATTAGTATTCTGCCAGGTTTGGTAATAGGTTTGAGTGGGGCCAATTGGTGGCCCCAAATTAGCATGAGGATCACTGGTGACTAATAGCTGAGGATGATCCACTTGATATCAGTCAGCAGAATCAGTGTTTGACACCAACTGCTATTTGTGGTCAGTTGTAGGTTTTTCAGCAGAAAGCTGATGTATTCACTTCAATAATCCATTTATGAATTCAATGCCTGATAATCTAATGTTGGTGGATCCAACAATTATGAGTTTGAGGTAGCCAAGGTTGTTTCCAGTGCCTCATTTAGTATATCAATTATTGCCTGAATAAGGCAATTTCTAATCAGTCAACTGAGATAAGTCAAGAAGAGATGTCAGCAAGATACCAAGATATTCCAAGTCAAAGCAAGTGACCAAAGTTGTTTCTGGTGCATTATTTACAATTTAAAGGTTGAATCCAAATTTGATGTTTATTTAGATTAATTATTTATATGGCTCACTGGTGACTCAAGGCCAAGGATTAACCAAAACTAATTTGAACATTGGGAAGGACAGAGTGAGAGGGTAAATGCCAGGGAAGAGAATAATGTAGTAGAAGAAGAAGAAGAGTGGTTGGCTGAAACAACCAGCAAAAGAGCTGATAGGTCAGCGGTGGGTGCAGTAGCCCTTTTGTAAATAGTTTAAATACCTGGTGATTCCCTTTCAATAAATATCTCCTTTGTCTATTCTACCTTTTGTTATAAGTTTATTATTTATTTCATTGGTTGGAGTTTAGGCTAAGGGATCCCCAAATGGCACAGGTGACATCTCAAGGGGTTAGCCGGTGCTGCTAGCCCCAATGCTTAAGGTGAAACAGCAAGGGCTGACCAGTATTCATACTGGTTGGCCTGCCAACTAGCAGAGCCTATAGTCAAATTTCTGACAAGCTCTAATGCTGAGTTTTAAAATTACAAAACAACAAATCAGAACTCATCAACTTAAAACAATTAAAATTTAATGTATTATAAACTCACTGAACTAATTAAATCAACCAATTATCTACTGAACTGTTTAGCCAAGACCAATGGTCAGCTCAAATAAACTAAATAATGTCAAACCTCTTAGATGGATGATACCTATTTCTCATTAAGATCATATGTAATTATTATCTCTTATATATGACTTTTATTTATATCTTATTATGCTTTTGAATGAAACTTACATACATTGGTTTATTTTTTATAGAATATTTGTATCAAGTTTGGTTAAAATTAATTTAAGTAGTTTATGAGGAGAGGTTTAACAAATGTACTTATATTCTTATACAATAATTTATTTATATAAATGATTTTTAAAACCATCACAACTTAATACTATCCACTTTAAAAACTCAATCTAAAAAAATCTTGATTCTATGTTATAGCTATCCTGCCTGTTATTGCTCATAGTTTTAATTTAAACAATCCAACCAAATCTGCCTGCTGTTGCTCACAGTTTTAGTTGGGCCAATACAACCAAATACTTAAGTAATTTAACTATCCCAGCCATCTTTATTTTACAAGCTAGATGACAAAATGCAATGATGACATTTATTATGACTAAATGGAAAGTTAAAGAACATTTTAAACATTGTCCAGCCACAAGACATATTATTTGCTTTAACTTTTAGCTATAAAGTAAGCCTTAATTTTATATATATTATAAAGTTTCTTAGTAGGTTCCTATTAACTAAAATCTATCCTACTAGATTTCATATCCCTACATCATGTGGTTTAGAAGATAAGATAAAGATAGGCTTAATGATATAAAAAGTCACAGCTTTTCATTTTTTTGTTTAATTCATTTTTAAAACTCTTTATTTATTTATTCGAGGCAAGCCGACCAGGGGACAGACATTGCCAAAATTTCATTTTTAAAACTCTTACCTTCCTGAGAACTTAACACTTAAGAGGCACATACATACTTAACTTGGGTATAAGTATCTTAGTTGTTGGGATATATTTTTAGTACAATTTAAAAATTTAAAATGTTCTATATTAAAAATTTAGTACATTATTATTACTTGATAATATATAAAGAGTATAAAATTAATTAAGTAGTTTTTTAGTAATTTAAAGTTCCTAGTTGCAGTTATTTGTAAAGGTAAATGCACTGCAGACCACCATATAGCCCTAATATTTGAAGTGGAAATTCTAAGATGTAACAGGGTTATTCCATGGGCCTAGAAGTTTGGAAATTGGCAGTCTAGACTTAAAAATCAATCTATCAAAAGTTTTAAATGCAAGAGATTTACCAAGCTTTTTAAAGTTGAGATAGAACAATTTTTTTTTACAAATTAATTATTTTTTTAGAAAAGTCACTCTAATACCTTGTTTACCTGATCAGCAATCTAGAAGAGAAACTTGAAAGGTTAATGATTTCAGAAGCCTTGAAGAATGGTAAGCAAGTGCCTAAACACTTTGAGGTCTGTGGTGCTCAAACCTCCCAACAGTGAAAATAGCAACCAACAAATGTTAAATTTTTCAACTTTATTCTTAGGTCATAAAAGGATATTTTTAAACCCAAATACAATAGATAGAGTTTTAGCTTTTTGTTTGAAATATTTAACCACTATCTAATGGAGTATGCTGTCAGAATTCCTACCCAAATTGGAGATTTGGATGTGTCAGTCAAGGGAATTAATCTTAATATAACCTAGTAGCCCAAACATTTATTGGATATTCTACTTAACTGAATATAAGGGCCCTCAAAGTCAGGGAATAACCATGACTTATGTGGTTGACTATTGATCCCTGTGAGCTTCTTAACCTTGGGGTCTAAACTCAATTCATGTGTCAAGATAATCCTATTTGACTGAGATCTCCTGCCTGCCACAGAATTTCTGATTTTTGATAATTATAAATCTTAGTTTGGACTGCTTATAGATTTACCAAAAAAACCCTCCCCAATCTCCCTTCTATTGTAAATTTTAAGCAAATAAAGATTACTCTCTTCTTTGCCATTTTAAGTTAAATTGGCCTACCTCTATTAACTTAGTGATAAACTTATATCTAGGAATTACCGCTCCATAGTATCTGTAGTAAAAGACTTTTGACCAAGAAAAGCAAAAAGATATATTCCAACACTCAGGAGCTTTGGGTCCTCTGGCCTTAAAATTAAGGAATAGGTGGTACTGTTGGGATTTTTCCCCATATTACCAGCTGACTAGATAATCAGGGATTTCTAGGGGATAATTACCTAATGCAAAGTGAATTGGATATTAGTTGACCCTGATTTCAGGATAACTATGTTTGGGGGATTTTAGTTTATTTCTTCTGGTCAGAACCATTGGGGATTGGTCTGGAGAATTCTTAAGATCTCATCAGGCAGAGTTGCTGACAAAATAGGGGCATCTGTTAGTTGATTAACTATCAGGTGTACCAATTGGGATCAGTTAGGTTCATCACTGACTGATTGGGAATTTAAGGAGTAGGTTGTGAGGTGAGTGATGACACCTGAAACTAGCAAATCAATCAGTTGGTTTGCAACCTGCCTTAATGGATAATTTCTCATTACCTAAGCAGGTCACTTGCCAAATATGGTTGGTTTGCTTGGATTGAGGAAAACATTAAGGACACGTTTTCTGACTCTCCATTTTAGGTCTTGAGGATGTCCAACAATGGAAACTTAGCCAGGATGGAGAAAACCATCTCTGCTGAGATTAGGATGGGTGATTAAATGGCAACAGCTGCCATTTCATT
This sequence comes from Massospora cicadina, assembly GCA_022478985.1. Taxonomy (NCBI): domain Eukaryota; kingdom Fungi; phylum Entomophthoromycota; class Entomophthoromycetes; order Entomophthorales; family Entomophthoraceae; genus Massospora; species Massospora cicadina. The sequence goes on along the minus strand of JAKSZP010002639.1, from coordinate 391,354 downwards.
AATGAGATGCCAACCAAGGGTTGGGCGCTGAATTTCCCACTACAAATTCCCTAAAGAATTTACTAATAAAATTATCATTAATTACCAAAACAAATTTAGGGAGAAAAAGATTGGCTCAACTCTCCAATTGAGGTCACCAATCCTGGGGTTAATACAGGTGATAAGGAATTAATCAGCCAGGTGCACTGAGATCCTTGTATGGCAGGAAGCCAGAAGATCACTTTATCAGAATCCATTTTTGAGTTCTATTCTTTCTCAAGAAAATTATTGCTGTATGCTCTAATTAGGGAACTCTTTAGGCTAAAGAGTAAGGATCTGAGTGGGGATTCAGAGAGAGCTGAATCAAATTGAGGATTGCTGCTTTCTGTGTCACAGAGAAACCATAAACAGGGATCTGAGCGCAATCAAGTTAGGCAGTACCAGGTAATGAATACCTATTCAGGACATCATAAGTATTTTGAGAGGAAATACTGGCCAAGTGTTGGACTGAAATCTCATACTTTAATTCAACTACAGATAAATGTCGCCATATATTAATCAACGATTATATCAACTACTAACATACAACGCAGAGAATTGCACAAAACCTGAACCTGTGCAGTTATTATTTCTAGGGATTATTAACTGAGAATAATCAGAAAACCATAAATTTTTACAGGTACTAACCCCATGGTCCTGAAAACTGGTGTTTTCTGCCAGGTACACCCTAAGTTCATGGTAAAAAAAATAAAAAAAATTAAGCAATGGACAATAACAATTTGGCCTAAAAAATACTCAGATTGTGAAGCAGCCCATCTCAGTAACTAAGCAATCAATATGCATGTATGAGATGCAGCAATAACCTGCAATGCTCTATTTCCCCTATTGATGTAGGTGACCCTCCATGCTCCGTCTGCAGAGAAATATCACTTAAATTTATCAGACTTTGCCAAATCCCTCCAGCTCCTCTTATCTGGGCCTTTGTCCCTGGAGGCTGAGCTAATAGAAGACATGCTCTTACAGTGCTGGCCCCTAGGATGATATTAGCTCAAATTTCTTCACCAATGTAGATCAAGTTAGAGCTGGATGTATGGAACACTATCTTCATCACTTTGTACATCCCACTTTGTACCATCTACTTTAAGTAGCTGTTTTTCAACATCAGTAATTACTCTGCATATGCAATTATTGATGCAATACATTTGAAGCTCCTCCAATTCTACCAATATGCCTCCAAGTTTGACAGTGAAAACTGAAATGCTATACTGAAAAATCAGCAGCTCATTAAAAAATACAAAACATATTAACCAACCTGGATCAAGGTATCATGAGTTTTTTTGAATGGAACTCACTAATTGTTTCAATCAACTAGAGGTTGTTATTCATAATTAAATCATAAATTGTACCCTTGATTTACAAGATAAAGTTGATAATTGTATCACTTATTTGGACAAACGCCTCCAATCAAAGGAGAAAATGATTTATAAAATATGTGATGGCCAGAATAGCCTCTATTCTTTGGGGCCACAAGGAGTTTCTGGTGAGCGCAGACCCCCAGTTATAATGGACATGATGGTAAATGGGGACCCCCTGGTTGTGACAGACAGGATGGTGGACGGGGACCTCCTTGCAAAGAGGACCTCCAGGACTTAATGATAACCCAGGAATACCTGACAAACGCCTCCAGACGTTAATTCATCATGTTAAAAATCTTGATGTTCAATTAGGGTGCATTGCTCAAGGAGCCCAACTCAATTGGTATGGAGTTCACTTATCCTCTGAAATTTTTCTACTCACATATCATAAATGCCTCAGGAACTTGGCGGCCCTACCTGCTGTGGTATATGAGTTGGAGCAAAGAATGCTTGCCACCAAACAACATCAACTTAAACTCTGAGACGCCACTAATGCATTAAAAATGAAATGTGACAGTTAAACTAACTTGCCACCATGAAATTGGCTCTAAGTGCCACTCATGAATGAGTAGAAAAAATAATCAAGGTTTGAATGATTTACAAAGTCAAGTGGATGTGCTTCATCCTCAAGTGTATTCCCAAGATATTACTTCTTTGTTAGGAAAAAGTGCAGTCATCATGCTGATTCATGTCATTTGGCCTCCAGCCTCACCCAAGTGGTAAATTTAAACCTTCATTCAAGGAAAAGTATGTATCAGAAAGGGAAGCATATTCTTTTTTTATATTGCTATAAAAGCTCTATGGAGGAAGTGACCAATCACAAATGATTAAACAACTTATGAACTGTCTTAATTGCATGGCTCAAGACATCATGGTCCCTCATCTAGTGCATTGCCATACTTGGACTAATGCCAATAGTTCCTTGCTCTAGAAATTAGGAGTGACCTAACTCTATCCACCAAAAACAGACCTTCATAGGAATAAGCATTAATTGGGGATAAACTATCAATGAGTTTACCCTTCGTTTTTACTTTGAGGCTCAAACATTGGCTGCAGAGAATTGTATTATATTAGATGATGCTATCACTGCCTCATTTTTAGCATTTAATATATGACTAATATTCTACTTTATCTAAAAGTGGTGAAATCCAACTTGACGTCCATCCTCCATATCAAAGAAGCTATTTTGGAAATTCCTACCAAATTACATAAACCTACCAGGCCACCTCATTTTAACAACAATAAGCCACTACCCCAAGTGTTATCTGTTACACCCCCCAATTCACCTACATCTGAATTTTACTGCACCCATTGCAAGAGAACCAACAACATTATAGACTTTTGTTTCATCCTTCAAAATAATATAGAAAAAAATCAATCAGTATAGTGCAGGAGGCTCCCTAAGCTAATGGAATTCAAGTGCCTTCATACCCTTGTTCTAGTTCTAGCTCTATTCCAGCACTTTGTGATGTTTTGTTTTAGCTGCGCTTGCAGAAGTTGACGTGTCTCTTCCTATTCAAGGAAATAAAAAACTCCAGCTTTCTTATTTTTATGTTGTCAGTTACCCAAATAAATATTGGCAGTTAGCTCCTCTGTGGAAAGCTAAGCATTGGCAGATAAAACTTTAAAATGCATTGAACAGCCCTATACTGGATGCAGATTAATCCTCTGCTTTCTTTGCTACAAATCCCTAATGACAATTTACTAGCTGTTAATTCCTAGTTTGGATCTTTGGTGGTTCAAGTTGAGGTAGGTGTACATAAGGTTAAAGTCATGGCAATAATTGACACTGATTCCCTGGTCAAAGTTATTTCTGACCTGATTTATCCAGAAGATAAAAATGGCTCCAGACTTGATTCTTGAAGATGGATATGGGACAGCCGGTAATCAGTCAACTAAGGTGATAGGAGCTTATTCTGCCTTACCCCTTCAATTTGGGAACCACACACACACACACACAATGCCCCCACCATTGCATTAGAAAACAATACTTATGATTTGCTTATTGTGGTCCAACTGATGTGGGAGTTTAACTGCATCATCAACCACAAAGAAAATTATCTGTCCCTACTATCATATTGATCCCATTAAAATTGAACTCCCCATCAAAAGTAAAGGAGCCCCCAAAAAACGAACATGCCTCTTTGAATACCCATCCTCCATCTGCAAATTTGAATATCAAGTCTTAGGGAGAAATATTAAGTTACTCCCAGAGGCTGTGGATGCCATAGATGTGATCCCTCTATATTCCCCTCATCCTATCACAATACCCTATGACTCAAAAGTTATTGTGGATACAGGAATCCAGATTCTCACCCCTCCTACTCAAATTTTGGAGCTAAGTGGACACCCAAACCCTTCAATCAAAGAAGCGGTGACCTTCCCAGAGATTTTGGATCTAGCCTATGGGAAAAATATCTCTATTTTATATGGGGATATAAACAAATTCATACCTTCCAAGTCCCTCAGCATGCACCTATCACTTATGTAAAACTATGTCCTATTGAGAATATTGTTGATTTAAGCTGTTTGGCTCTTTAAAAGATTTAGGATTCAATCTCCTACCCACCATAGCTCTGGTCAAAAGCAGAATTAGAGATGATCACACCCCTATAAACGCCAGAACATAAAAGACCTCCATAAGGAATATGGTAACTAAATTTTCCTTGGGACCAAGTGACTATGGAAAAATGCCTGGGGTAATTCACCAAATCAAAACTGAGGCTCACCCTCCATTCAAATCCTATTCATACCAAAAATTCAAAGTGGAGGAAGCTCAATTGGCCATAAAGTTACAGCAGTTGTTATAGGTAAGTTTTTAGTGCATTATAAAAGCCATGGGCTTCCTCACCCCTTACAATTTGGAAGAAGGATGATGAACACCATGTTGTCATGGATTACCATCATCTCAACTCTATCACCCAAAAAGATAGCTATCCTCTGACACGTATAGATGATTTCTTACGCTTAATGTTGGGATCCCACTACTTCTTGGCTATGAATCTTGCCAGTGGGTACTGGCAAGTCAATTTGTCACCGGGGACTGTGGTAAATGCGTTTTAATATCAAGTGAAGGATTATTTGAGTCCTATAGAATGCTGAAGGGGTTATTTAATTCCCCTGTTAATTTCCAATGCCATGTATGGACTCTTAGGCGACTTAAAACTATCCTGTGTGCTAATTTATCTTAACAATATTCCCATTTTTGAGAACCTTTACCAAGCATCTAGATCCCCTCAGGTCAATCTTGGAGGTTATGGCAACCTTCATTGAAACTAAAGCTGTCAAAATGCTCTTTCTTTATAATGAGATTGATTTTTTGGTCCATAAGGTAAGTAAATCCAGAATATCCCCAATGGATGACAGTGTCTTGGGCTTCACTAGGATGTCCCCCTAAATCCCTACTAAGTGTACAAGTTTTCTTAGGGATGATGGTATATTATTTCCTGTTTATCCCCACTTTTCCAACAATTCCAACCCTCTAGTGTATTTATTGAAGAAAGGTATATTTCAGTGGAAAGAAGAGCAACAGCAGGTCTTTGATTTGCTACACGTCTCTCTCTCCCACTCTCTAGTACTTATTAATCCAAATTTTGATAAACCCTTTCTCCTCTTTACCAATGCTAGAAATATAGCCATTGGAGCTATAATATTTCAGGAAGACAAAAACTTAGTGGACCATCCTATCACTTAATATAGCAAAACTTTAGCCAGAGACAAATGCAACTATAGAGTTACAGAACGTAATTGCTTGGTGGTCCTACTGGCTATTAAGAATTTCTGACCTTATTTATACAGGAAATATTTCACATAATTACCAACCACGCTTCCTTGTGATAGCTACAGTAAATGAGGGTCCCAATGGGTGATTATCCTGATGGGAGTTAAGCCTAAAAACTATGACTTTTACATTATCCATCAACCAGGGCCCCTACATCAAAATGCGGATTGCCTATCCCAGCTTCTCATATTAACTACAACTGACCCTGAAGAGGATCAACTCTATGACCTCCTAATGCAATTGCATCTATGGAAGGATGAATCCGCAACCCTTCAAAAGGATTTATCAAAAAAATCGGTGAATATTCAAGTCAAAAATGGATAATTGTACAAACTTGTGTCCAAAAATTTTGTGCCTAAGTACAACCTTCACTCAAGCCAATGTCATATTATACGTTATTGGAAAGTCAGCCATGAGGGAATTTGAAAATCTACCAGTGGATTAAAACATAATGTTATTGGGAAGGAATGCTCGTTTCAATTCAGGATTTATTAGAGTCCTGCCTGGTATGCAAAAGTCAAGCCAGGCCTAATCCCCAAACTCAACATCCATTGGTCCCACCCTGTTAACCCTTCCATATTATTAGCATTATTGTTGTGGGACCTCTCCCTCAAGCCTCTAATGGTCATTGGTTCCTCCTTATAGCCGTATATCCTTTAACTAAGTGGATCAATGTTATATCCCTACCATCCAATTTGGAAAAAGCTAATGCCACAATTTTATATAATTGGATTATCACCCAACATGGGGGCTTAACATCATTCTTTCCAACAATGGGCAAAATTTTTGATTGTCACTGGTGAAAGATTTAGCCCCACTTATGGGAACCACATAGGTATTCTCCACCCCTACCATCCTGAAACCAATGGAATGGTAGAGCGGGCAAATGGTACTCTAACTGCAACCCTTAAGAAAACTGGCTATGACTGACCCCCTTCATTGGCTCCAATATTTACCTAGTGCAATTCTGACCTATAAAATCAGCTATCATCAAGTAATTAAGATGTCGCCCTTCCAAGCTTTGTACAGAAGAAACCCACATCTGCCTTCTAAAGTGCAGGCTATGCTTGACCAAGCCTCCCCCAAAGCCCCTGATGTCAATATGTGAAGTATTGCCAATAAAATTATCTGACTTCAGGACCTGGATTTCAAAAACTATCTGCTACAACTATTAGAGAAACTAATCAATTTAATAATAAGCATGACCCTCTTCACACCTCTCAACTGGGTGATCTAGTCCTTTTCTACCATCATTGGCCTGGAGGTCATGACAACAAATTGGGCACTAATTGGTCATGGCTTTATGAAGTCATTTATAAGCGGGGCAATGAACACTCAATTGTAGAGGTCAATCAGGGTACCATAATATTTGCATACATAGTTGCCTTCTCCATCCAGTTTCTCCCTATGCTAAGATTTAGAGGGGAGTGTTGTCAGGTTTCCTACACAATTTGGATATTCAGATGTGTCAGTGGAAGGGAACTGAGCCCAATCTGTCTGAATAGCCCAAACATTTATTGGGGATAGTGACCAGTGAAATTCAAGGGCTCTTAAAGTCAGGGAATAACCCTGACTTATGTGGTTGACTATTGCTCCCTAGGAGCTTCCTAACCTTGAGGGTTAAAACCCAATTCATGTTTCAAGATAATACTATTTGACTGAGATGACCCGCCTGCCACAGAATACCTGATTTTTGATAACTATAGATCTTAGTTTAGACTGATTATAGATTTACCAAAAAAATCTCCCCAATCTCCCCTTATATTGTGAATTTTAAGCAAATAAAGATTACTCTCTTTTTCATTTTAAGCCAAATTGGCATATCTCTATTAACTTATGGATGAACTTATATCTAGGATTACCACTATAGACATAATATCTGGAGTAAAAGACTTTTTAGACAAAAAAAGCAAAAAGGTATATTTCAACACTCAGGAGCTTTGGGTCCCCTGGCCTCAATGATTAAGGTATATGTGGTATCAACCCATGGTCCCAACATATGCTATAAATCTTGACAAGGCCATTATGGCCTTGTATGACCTCTCTGGTGAACAATGCGTATTGCTGATGACCAGCATCTCAATTAACATCTTATAAGGCTTCTTATACAGATATAAATTAAGTTAGGCCTTCCTTAGTAGGGAGTGTGCTAGGTAGTGCCTGCTACCCTCTTTCTAATAGGAATCATGCTTTTATCCCCTCCCTGCTTATCTAATTGTATGTTGATAGGATAAGACTCTTATGAAGAGAAACCCTCAACTACAATAGTAAAATTGCAAATTTAACCCTTATAAAAGTTCCCCAATTGCTGGCCAAATTTCCAAAAATTTACAGTTCCCAAAATTTTGCTTCCTTTTCTATTATTTTATTTTTTATGTGGTACAATTAGCAATTTTATTATTACTTTATTTTCTGATCCCTCTGTTTCTAAAGTCCCTTTTTCATCACCCAATACCTTTTTTATATTAGGAAACTTTTGTAGTCAATCAAGTGACAGGTGTCACAGCTAGTGACATTCTATCTGGGGTAGACTACCCTTCCAAGGCTAAGCACTGAAGCCACTGGAAGTAAGGCCAGAGTCCGTGAGAGACACTATGATTTCTCCAAGGTCATTAGCCAAAAATGGGTTCTTTGTTTGCCAATCAGTCCTAAAGCTAATGGTTCAAAAATGGCTGAAAATCAGAAGAAAGTGGTTTAAAATCTAGAAAATCAATAGTGTCAGGAATAATAGGATTCACACACATCTGGATGAATTTAAACTCCAGACAGTTTTTAATCTACTCTAGGAAGTTTCATTGCCAGGGAAGCTACCAAAATAGCAACAAATAATGATCTCCAAGATGAGCAACTAAAATCCTGATACCCTCATAAATCTGCCAGATTAGTTAAAAATCTTGTAGATTATAGATCATCTGAATCTGCCAAAGTTGTCAAGAAAGATCATGCCCGCCAGAACCCTTCAATTCTGTTGCATCATTCCAGAAATTGCCATCCCCTACTTGATCCTGCACTTTGGCCAAATTTATAAAAGTTCCCAAAAAAATTTTTAATAAAAATATTTGTCAGGCAGCAGTGTGAAATCACTGGAGGAACAAGATTCTGAGGGCAAAGCTTCAATTTTTACAGCTCTGGATGAGACTTTGGCATTAGTTTATAATATGAACTTAAATAAAATTAAAATCAAAATAAAAATTTATCTAAGGTGGGCTGACCTAAGGCAGATATTGCACCAATTAAGGGGAACTGAAGAAAAATGGGAAAGAAGGATAAAACCCAGAAAAGCTCCATGCACAGCATATGATAGGTAAAACCCCATGGACCACATTGCTATTTGCCTATATCAGTTTGGGGGATTGGTGCACAACGTCAACATAGTCATAATCGTTCCCTACCCAAAGTTCATCTACTGAGATCAAACTTGGGTAGCAGTAGTAGTGAGTCCATATTCTACCACTGGGGTATCCTACTTAAAAACTTAGTTAAAACTAAAATAATAATGAATTCCGCTGAAAATGTACTTTATTAAAAATAAATCAGTACTATTTATAGTACTGTTGAAAAAAAGAGGATTCAGGATTACTGGGAATTTGAAAAGAAATATTTTTGATTCCCAAGTGTTTCAACCATCTCATCCCACCTGTAGATCAGCTAAGCTTCTTGATCTCCTGGTAATATTCCATAGCATTGGTTAGATTGGTAGAGAATTGGAGTTGAGTTGGTTAAAGAGATATCTTGAAAAGGTTCAGTGGAAAGGAAGGTTTTGGCATACATAGTTTTCTTTGGTTGAGGCGGCAAAAACTGGTACCTCCAAATAGCAAGATCTTTGTTGGATGTATCAGCGGATTCAGAAAGGTTTTGGGATTAGGTAAAGTAATTGAAAAAAATATAATAATTGTTAACTAAATTTGGAGTAGTTTAATACCCTGAATTAAAATTCTAGATTGCTGACATGGAATTGACCTTGATTTGGACTTATGGGGCCATTTGGCACCTCAAAAATCATGTCCCAAAATGAATGTCTGCTGATATTCTCCCTGGGACAAGGCTTCCACTTTGCATAGGGAGAATCCCAAAAATATTCTCTTTTGTATCTACGATTTTTGTCTAGTTTTTTTCACTAGATATTTTGCTCATTTAAATTAACAAAGATTTTCCTTGATGATGACTATACTGTCAAGAGATTGCCCTAGAGACCCAAAGTCTCCTAGGAGATTCCACTGGAGCTATAACGACTAATATTTGTGTAACTTGAAGGCCCAGACTATAAATTGTAGTAAAATCTTTATACTGGTGCTCCCTGATAGCTCCCTTCTGAGACTACCACGTGAAGACATACCTTTAGATGAACAAGCCAGCAACCAAACCCTACCAAGATGGATGAGAATATGAGATTGATATTGAACCATATTTTGGTGGAAACCGTGAAGCTCAAATTAGAACCCTTAAACAACAGCTTCTAAAAGTGGCTTGAGTAGCGTGTATGAGCATTGAAGGTGATAGATGGCAAGGATCTAACTCTGATCTCAATTTACAACAAAGTTGTTTCCCTGTCATCTAAAGTAGCAAGCCAGTCTTCTGATATTAAAAATCTCCACAAATTCCTAGATACTAAAGCCTCACTCAATGATGTCAACACTTGCTACGCCACCCTTCAGGATGATATGGTTGACTTCTATTGTCAGGTCAACAAGGTTATCACCAATACTGACCTAGGAACTGCAGAGTCAACTGAGTCTGACCAGTCTCCTACTCCAACTATCCATGTTTCCCCTGAACCTGTTGGATATTTTAAACCGCCTTAAAATTTAGTACGTGCCTGGGATCAAACTCATCCAGTATTATCTCTACATGTATGAAAATGTGATTAAATATGCTACAGATTGGCAAAAGTGCCAGCACATGCAAACCTGTATTGATAGTAAGGACTGAGAGATCACGATGCTATACTTTAAAGAGTGTGCTACTTTGGTGGAGCTTATGGACGTCCTTATAAAATCCTTTGTAGTAAAATATCTCTGTCTAATTGTAAACAGGCGTTCATGCAGATCTTCCCTAAACATGGCAAAATAAACATAAAGTTTGCTAAACAGTATTATCATGAAGCTCAGGCCCTCACGTCCTGTAATCAATATAACTTGGACAATGCCATTGCTGTCATCCTCTCACCTTTCAAAATAGAAAAACCCTTGTGCTACACTTCCAGAATGTGAAAAAGCTATAATATCCATTCTCATTATAAAGAAAGCATCATGGAGTTGCCTGACTGAAGGTGCATCTAACACCTGACAAGATGAACTGGTCTTGCATTCATGCAGTGGGACAATTTCAAAGATCTAAATCTTCATGCAACCCTTGTTCCTTGTCAAATCTTAACCAGATAATTTCCCCTATAACTATTAAATAAGATTTAAAAAAGTTGGGAATAGTTGCCGACTTATTTAAGAGTTTCAATAAAATATATTAAATATTTATAACCTATTTAATCTCCCCATTAGGTTGGGTTGAGATGGTTTGATGATGATATGTGGCGGCTCTTTTTTTTTAGTTGGGCACCATTAGTGCTAAAAAAGAGCTGGTTTGATGATCTGGTGGTTAAATAAGTTAAGGACATTTGCTGACTTATTTATGAGCTTTAATTTGTAAAAATTTAAGTTGATGAATCCAATTGGTGCTCTCATTTGGTTGGGTTGAGATGTTTCAATATGTGGATCAAGAAAAGTACCAGGAATAATCCCTGATAAAAGATTGGCATTTTGACACCTGTGACTGAGACTGAGGATGTTAAAATCAATCATTATTTATTAAATTCCATTATATTTTTAGTGTGCCTTTGTGGAAGTATCAGAAGATTTCTGATAAGCCAATTAATCAATCTCAACACTGGTGACTGAGGCCAAGGTCGTCATGCATAATTAATATTAATAAACTCATAAGTATGCTGAATTGAGAGAGTTAATGTCGATTTTTGGATCATTGGTAACTGAGGCCAATAACAAACAAATTAATTTTCCATTTTAAGATCAGCCAATGAATTGGGCCAAAGCTGATCAATTGACTGGCAATGGTGCCAGAGGATCCAGAAGTTGAGCGCAAGAGGGAAAATCTACCAAATAAATTTATGATATAAAATTACAAAAGGCAAATTAGCAACAGATGCTAACTAAACCAAAGTAATGCATTATACGTTAGAAATAATAAATCAAGAGGGATAATTGATATCCAGAGATATGATGATTGAGAGATGGCTGTAATGCTAATGATAATGAAAGGTGGGGTAACGCCTATATATTGTTAATCTCCCCTAATAAAAATTAACATAAAATCCAATCTTCTTTGCGTTTGATTAATTGTGGATACCTACCTCCGCTAGTTTTTAAGTGGATGTAGTTTAGCTTGGCTGGTGGAGGAGGGACTGAAGATCCCCAGAGGCTAGGTGCTAGGTGAACATTTAGAGTGGTTGGAGCAACTAAATCTTAACCTGGAACTATAGAATACCCAGTGGTAATTTGCCAGTCAATGGAGCCAGTGATGGAAAAGCGGGGATTAACCATGAGACGGAAAAGCAAGGGGTCAGGTTGCCCAAGAAGGGGGATAACCACCTGTGCCCACCAAAGGGGCTGATCTTCTAAAGTAAAGTTGGTGTCCAGCTGGATTGGAGAGTTACCTGAAGAGCTGTAGGGAAAGGTCACCAATGATGGTGAAAAATAAAGGGCCAGCAGTCTTCATACTGTTTGGACTTGTAACACCAATAGAGTCCCCAGATTACTTCAAATTGGAAAATAAGAAACAATGGTGCTTACTACAGGGGGCTCTTTTAGTGTGTTTCATTATTAGCTTGAGATTTAGTTAAAAGGTGGCACAAGCTACTGGGTTTTTAGGGAGGATGCTGCCAGCGGAACCACAGCCCCAACGTTTGGTTTCTGACGCCTCTTGGAGATGGGAGATAGGGTCAATAACCTCCCAGCCATTGCATCAGTGTTTTGGCCCATTGTTTAGGTGGAATTGAACTAAAGGAATATCATCTGGTTAAGTTGAAGGGGATATGTCAGGATTATAACCAGATAATTTCCTCTATGATTATTAAAATTAATAACAAATAAGTTGAGGATTATTGCCAACTTATTTAGGAGTTTTGATTAATTTATTAATGATCTAAAACTAATTTACACTCTAGTTCTTTCTGCTCAACATCACTTTAAGTAATTTGAAAAAAACAAGTTGCTTTTCATCACCGCCTCAACAAATCAATTTCCTAATTCATGTCCTCATATCCACCACCTGCTTCTCTAGTGTGGGGCAGTGGTGCTCCACCTGCTAGCATTTACCGCCCAGCAGGCAAATGTGTGCGGACTGGCTCAAACAGTCCAACAAATACATCCAGCTGCTATGTCCTTTAAGGGACTTAGATCTCCACTTTGCACAAGTCCACCCAACCCACCCCCACCCCTTAGCCCTACCTTGATCCACTATTTACTTTTGCCTCCATGTCAAGTATGGACATCTCTTCCCATATGCCAACAAAGTGATAATCGAGCTGGCAACTGCCATCTTTGCACCAGCAGGATTTATAGATTTCCACCCTTACAAGGGCTATTTTGATATAGGCTTCCCCACCAAAGAGGACGCGGCCGCTGCAGCAGCTACGCCCTTAATATACAAAAACATTCCCATTACCACCACCTGAACATGTTTCCAGATGATACCACACTCATGGTGACCTTTGCAAACCTCCCTTCACACCTTCCAATTCAAACATTTTATGAGGAGTTGATGTCAGGGCTGGCCACCTATTGTAAACACCCCATCCTCCAATTCATTGTCCCAAGTGATGCTGAGAGCCTTGCGGCACCTTGTGAAATGGTCACCAATACCTCCCATCAGCTGAACATGGCCCAGCATATCCCACCACGTGCCTACATCCCATATGCACCTGACCATTTCTTTTGGGCTCATATTTACAACGGCTGCACAGTTTGCCCCCTCTGTCATGAATTGAACCATACCAAAAAGGCATGTTGATACAATTCAAACCCTGAAAATACTTTTCAAACCCACCCAGAAGGCCACACTAGCAGCATTAGAAGTGGGGATTTTGGCTGCCCCCACCCCCAGGTTGTGCGCTTGATGAACCAGCAGCAAATTTTAGCAACCCAAATTTAAGCCAGCCAATTTCCACCCCTGCTAACCAATCAGGATCAAGTTTGGACCCAATTATATCCAAAAATTTTCCCTCCCCAAAACTTACCCAACCACAGCCACCTATCACCAAATCAATCCAAGTCAACCAAAATCTCTGGAACTTATTGGATGAAGTGACCAAATCTGGTAATATTTCCCACCTCCAGATAAACCAATTAATCAAGAACCATTTATGAATTCAGACTTTGATGCCCCACTCCCACCCAAACAATATGTCCCCAAACCTAATTCTATCTCATACCAAAGTAACCACCAGCTTGCTGAGGCTGCAGTGATCTCACCCAAAAATTGTCATCTTAGCAAAGCTGTGGCAAAATCCATCACTATATTTAAAAAAGGGCTGTACCCCCTTGTTCTCCTCCAATTTTCCTCCTACTGCAAAAGAGGAAATCCAACGCCTCTATGAAACTGCCACCACTACTGTCAAATGTGTTGTTACTCTGGCAGATTTTTCCCCATTCACACATGTTTCCAGAACAAACATTGCAAAATTAACCCAACTTCCTGATGACTGCATTCAAGCCAAACACCATGTTGCTGGACTCATAAAGTCTCTCATCTAGGACCAAATTGTCAATCTCAACTGCTATCCACCTCACCTTGACCCTCATCCTGCGGATGCCTCAAACCCTTGCTATCAACATTGATCCGCTTTCAATGTTAATCCTAAGGATGAAGATTATGATCCGCCTGATCCCCCTTCCCTCTCTGCCATGGTGGGCTAAGCAGCTCGCTGCTGTGCCACCTGGTAGGTTGTTTCTCATTTCTTTTGCATTTAACGCTGCTTTCTTAGGACGGTCAGTTCATGTTTTTAGTTGATTTGATTTTGGAGTTTCTGTTTTGGTATTGCTAGACCCTGGTCAGCTTGACTCAGTCAAATAAAATATAACTAATTTATACTTTCCATTAGTTTGGGTTGTTCTGGTTTGATGATCTTATGATTTAAATAAATTGAGGACATTTGCTGACTTATTTAAGAGTTTTGATTATATAATTAAGTTTAGTAAATACAATTTGTTTTCTGCATCTTGTTGAATCTAGCTATCTAATTCGCTCAATTAAGAAAAGTGTCAGGAATCATCCTTGTCAGGATATCGGCATTTTGGCACCAGTGGCTTAGGATGAAGATGTCAAAATCAATAATCATATATCAAATTAAGTTTAATATCAATTTTGAATTCCTGAAAGTATCAGGATGGTTTACAATGAGCTAATTGTTCAATCTCAACACTGGCAATTGAGGCTAAGGATGTCATGCATGATTTAAATTATAAAACCTCATAAATACGATGAATCAAAAGATTCAACGTCAAGTTTTAGGATCATTGGTGACTGAGGCCAATGATGACTCCATTAGTTTACAATTTGAGATTAGCCAATGAATTGGGCTGAGGCTGATCAGTTGACTGGCAATGGTGCCAGAGGATCCAGAAGTTGAGCGCAAGAGGGACAATATACAAACTGAAGTTTATAATATAAAATTACAAAAGGGAAATTAGCAACTGATGCTAACTGAACCATAGTAATACATTAGACGTGAGAATAATAAATCAAGAGGGATGATTTCCAGCCAGAGAGCTGATGATTGGAATATCTATCCAGAAAGCTGATGATTGAGAGATGGCAATTAATGACAATGATGATAAAAAGGTTGGGTTATGTTTATAAATTTTTGAATCTCCCTCTAATAATAAAATCTTAAATCAAGTTTTCTTTGTATATAGTTAATGTAGAGACCTATATCTGCTAGTTTTAAAGTGGATGTAGTTTAGCTTGGCTGGTGGAGGAGGGACTGAAGATCCTCAGAGGTTAGGTGCTGAGTGAACACACCTGGATTGGTTGGCAAAACCAATTTTCAACCTGGAACAACAGAATGTCCTGGGTGAACTTTTCCAGTCAGTGGAGCCAGCGATGGACAAGTGGAGATTAATCATGAGATGGAGGAGCAAGGGGTCAGGCTACTCAGGAAGGGGGATAATCAATGGTGCCCACCAAGAGATGTGTTGATCTTCTGAGGTAAAGTTGGTGTCCAGATGGATTGAAGAGCTGCCTGCGGAGCTGTAGGGAAAGGTCACTGATGATGATGAAAAAGCAAGGGCAAGAAGCCTTTATACTGTTTGGCCTGGAACACTAATAGAGTCACAGATTAATGCAAATTGGAAGATCTGCAACACTCCTATTGTGGTTTCTTTTCCATCTGGTAAATTCCTGTTGGAAGATAAAGGCTGATGAGGCAGGAAAAGTGGAATCAGCTTAGGGTGATAGGCACCCTCTGCTGATGACTCTGTGCCTCCTCCTTTGTCTACTGTTTCTACCCGCTCTGAATTTTGCATCCTATATCCACCTAACAAAGTGGATGTCTAAGACTCACTAATCCATTTAAAAGTCTAACTTACTCTTATTTTGCTCCTCCTGGAACACTTCCGCCAGTAAGTTCTATTTACTTTATTCCCTTTTCTACAGCGAGATTTCCCATATTGGAGTAGTTGTCCATAAGGCGAAAATCTTGGCCATAGTTGATATTAGATTGCTAGTTAACGTCAATTTGTCTTGACTGGTGAAGAGGATAAAAGTTGCAACTGATCAATAACACACCTTGGATTATGGAACTTCAGGGCCTCAGCAAACCAAATCTCTGGATGCATACTCCACCCTGTAACTCTAGTTTAAGTCGCTGTTGTGTCATACCCAGCAGTTGTGCTTGAGAATGATGGTTATGACCTCATCATGGGCACACAACTCCTTGATGAATTTGACACCTAAATTAGTCATAAGGTCTCATATTTTTTATTTGAAAATATCTCATTCCTCTAGTTGTTAAAAACTTTTTTAAAGTGAAAGAAAGAATGAAAACTAGGAGTTGTTTAAAGGAAAATTTATGCGTCATTGAGAAGCTATAGTATCAAGTAGTTAAACCAAAATTCAAACTGCCTCCTTACAGTGCTGAGATTTAATAAGGAATTCCCATATAATTGAAAAACTGAGTTTTACTCCCAAATTTCAAATACTGGTGGGCACAGAGATTCAAATTACTATCTCAATGGACCATTTGATGGGAATTCGTGGAGACTCTAATCTGGCCATCCACAAGCCTTTTAACTGCCCTGGGGTGCAGATCCTGATTATTGGGGCCTCTAGCCATTTTAATGTCTAATTTCACTAATACCCAGTACGTATTCTTCGAAATCAACCTGTGGCCTATGTTCAGACTCTACTACTGATCAAGTTGAATCCATTTGTTTGCGGAAATTCAAGCAATTTGGGGATTGATGATAGCACCACCATCACCAATGTAGGTGTAAAGATAGTTGACACTCTCATTCCTGAGTAGCAGCATCAAGCGGATGATTTAATAAAAGAGCACATTAACATATTTTCAAAAGGTTCAGATGACTTTGGTATGATGAATTGGGTACAGCATAAAGTGCTTATGGGCGAATCTCCTCCAATTGTGCTCAATCCTACTGGAAATCTAAGGTTTGATGAAGCTCAGGTGGCAAAGGAGCTGAAGCAACTCTTTGACGTCTGATCACTTAAGCCCACACAAAGTCCATGAGCCTCACCATTGCTTCTTATAAGGGTTAAGGATGGTGGGCATTGGATGGTAATGGATTACCACTAATTGAATGCCCTTACTTGAAAAGAATATTATCTGCCACCACTAATTGATGATCCCCTATAAATCCTGCTGGTTCCCAAGTCTTCTCTGCAATGTATATTGATTATGGCTACTGGAATAATGAGCTTGTGCTGGAGGATCAGAAGAAATGCGCTTAGAGCAAGTGAGGGGTTATGAAACCTATGAGAATGCTCCAAGGACTATGAAACGCCTCATTCACTTTCCAAAAGGTGATAAATGGCCTTTTTGGGGACTTAAAGATGTCATGTGTGTTAGTCTACCTCAATGATGTGACCATGTTCTCTCAAACCTTCAACCAACACCTCACTCATTTGAAAGAAGAGTTTGAATGACTCTTCTTTGTATCAATGAAGCTAAAACCAGCCACTTGCCAGTTCTTCAAAACTGAGATGGAAATAATTGGGCATAAATTTACCCAGGAATGGTATTACATTACCAAACAAAGTGGTCACTATTAAAAGATGACTCAACCATCCAGTTTACACGTTATTCTGGTTTTCCTTGGGATGGTCAGCTATTATCAACAAACTATTCCCACTTTGATGAGCTTGCCAAACTATTGACATATCTGATATATAAAGAGGTTCAATTTTAATTAGACAACTTAAAACCAGGCTTTTTACATCCTGAATAAAATTTCATGACCACTCCTGTAATGGTATATCTAAAGTTTTAAACTGTTTATACTTTTTACTGATGCTACTGATGTGGCTGCTGGGCCATTCTGGCATAACTTGATGCAAATCCAGTTGGCCATACTATAGAATATCTCAGTAAAACACAAACTCGGGTGGAGAGGAATTACAGCATTGCTAATTGCAAATGCCTAGATGTATTGCTTGCATTAAAGATTTTCGTCCTTTCCTATATGGGTATTATATTACAGTGGTTATTGACCATGTCTCCCTATGGTGGCTACAACAAAATAAAAAATCCAGATAGATGGCTGGCATGCTGGGCCCTCAAACTTTAGATTCTTTTTTCATTATTCATCACGCCAGAATGATACACTAGATTGCTGACTTATTATCACAGCTACCCATATTGACACTCTCTGCCTTCAAGGAAGATTGGATTTATAAACTTATTGAGAAATCCAAGGAATAAAGCCAAGTGACTCCTGAGGTTCAGTAATGTTTAAGGAAGATGTCCAAGTGACCCAGATTGAAGATGAATTATTATATAAACAAAATGAAACCTCTTTGATTTTTTGTGTGCCCAATAAGGGCACCCAGTGCAGGCAACTTTGAGGGGTGAAACCTGGGGTACTGCCCCATGCTGCACTGGGGCTGCGCAAATCCAAGCACCACTGGAGTGGGCCCAACCGCGGGTGGGGTGGCTCACACCACCCCAAACTGACATATTCTTCACTGTTTGGTATACCAGGTAGCAAAAGCTACCCAGCCAGTTCAAAGATATGCCTCCCATCCCTTACTGCGAGGAATGAGACCAGACTGACCCCCAAGTTGGACTTACTTGAGGGAAGAGGATTGCCATAGCTTCCTACAGCTATTTCTAGCCGTTGCTTGACTATGGCCAGGGAGCTTGTTGTCTGGATTCCTTCTGAAGGGAATCAACGCTGGTTTCTGGAAAGCCATAGACCATATATCACCTCCCCCATATCGTGCACCAGACCCTGAACCCCTCCTTGTCTGAAAACAGACTTGGTGGGGCATACGCAATCAGGATCTCTGGCCATGCAAGATGACCAGAGGATAACTTACACCCTGGTTGGTATGCTTCATACCAAAGGAGAACACTACTCCACACAGCATCTGCTGCTGGACACTCTGTGAAATTTTGCTTTGCCATCTCCTCCCCTCCGCATACCTTACAGGCATACATAAGGTCATCCTCCTTATGCTTACTCCACTTACAAAGAGTCGCCCCAGTGGCCAGGATGTTGCTGCGGAGTTGGAAGAGAAAGTTCTGAACTGATATAGACCAGCATCCCTTAACCCTCCTCCACCACAGGTCATCAGTCCAGGTCGCATTTTGCAAGTGATCCAGGACAAGTACTTTGAGCAAAGCTCTCTGTCTTGTAGCTTCCAGAACATGGCAGTTGTGAAATATGAGAGGCAGACACCGCCACCTCCCCCAATTTGAGCCAGTCTCAAAGGATGAAGAGGCTTTCCCATCTGGAGTATCTCCAGCCTTCTCTTCCTCATGGGAACACCCACCGATCCCTCCCTCCACAACCTTCTGACTGGGCTTCCCCAGCTTCTAATGCAGCCAGATAAGGAATTGCTTCCCTCCAGCAAGAAGGCAGTTTAGTTGCTTCCACAACATCCTATGCCTTCCTTACCAGCCCCTTGAGGTACTGGCAACATTATTGGCTGCTTCCACCCTAAGAACCCCCCAGCCATCGCCATCAAGGAGGTCCCCCTAGTGGACCGCCCCAATAAAGTGCTTGAAGGCCTTGCGCAGATGAGATTCCATCTCCAGTCCCCAAGCTCCTCCCCAAGGGGAATTGCCCGGATCCTTTCAATGGTCCACTCTCCACCCTCCAATCTACCCTTGCTGACCGCCCAAGCTCTAAAGTAATCCTTCCAGTAGCCTGGTAGGTTCCCCACACTTGGAATGACCCCTTTATTGATGCCCCAGCTAACACCAAGATCCTTGTTCAAACTGTCCTTGCAAGCCTTATAGAGGTAGTCCTCCAGTATTGGAGACCAACGGATGGATTTTCCCTCCCGAGAAACCTGTGCAATCCATTTCAGCTGCAGTGCTTTGATCATACTCCCAAAGTTAATCAGACCGATGCCCCCTTTTTCACCTCCTGACACAAGTTAGAGTAACTGGTTTTTGATGCTTGCCCTCACCAAGTGAACTGGATGATTGAACTCTGTATTCTTCTGATGGAAGATGCCAGCGGTGGAACAAATCTGGCAATGTACCATAGTATGGAAAGAAAGAAAGTGTTCATGACAATGGCCCTGCCCCAATAAGATAAGTTGAGCCATTGCCACTTCAACCGCTTTTTTAAGGTCTGCTTCAAGTTTGAGCAAAATTTCGTGCGGCGACGCCCGCCCAGGGATGGGACACCTGAGGTACAGAAACTCTTCCCCTGTTGCCATCCAGGGGATCAAGCTCTTTGGTGCCACACCCAACGTCGCCGTTCTGCCAATGGGCCAAGCCCTGGATTTCGACAGATTGACCTTAGCGTTGCTTGCATTCTGGTACATCTTCAGAATGTTCATCACCACCTTCTTCTCCTCCTCTGACGAAACATAAATCCAAATATAATCCGCAAAAATTGAATGAGAGTACTCCTCGCCGTTGATAGTAAGTTTCCTCTGGTCCAACTTTCTGAGAGCCACTGAAAGGGTCTCTATTGCAAGGACAAACAACAAGGGAGATAGAAGGTCTCCCTGACGCACGCCCCCACACACCCTAAAGGGGTGGGAGAGGACCCCATTGATATTGACAAATGAAGAGGCCCTCTCATAAATCGCTTTAGGCAGTCCAGCAGATGCCCCTTGATTCCAACCCTACTTAACACTTCCCAAAAAAACTCATAATTCACCTGATCATACGCCTTCTTTTGATCAAGAAACAGTAGCCGCCCCCTCTGGTCCTACTGTTTACTTGCCCACTCTTCTATCAGGTGAAGCAGCATCAAGTTGTCAATAATTGAGCGCCCTGGGATGAACCCATTCTGCTCTTTCCCAACAACATCTGCCACAACCTCCTTTAGTCGATTGGTTAGGATCTTCATTAAGATCTTATAATCAACGTTAAGCAGGGTCAAAGGCTGATAGTTCCCCATGAGGGAGGGATCGCCCTTCTTATACAACACCACCACTACACCCTTTGAAAACGCCGGCTTGATTATACCAATGGCTAGGAGTTGGCTGTACAACTCAGCAAGCATCTCAAACATTTCTGCCCAAGATAACTTGAAGAGCTCCAAGATTAACCCATCCTCCCCGGGAGCCTTGCCATTCTTGCCCTTGCAGATGATATCTGACACCTCCAATTTGTGGATCTCGCAAAATAGGCGCAGATGAGTCTCCTTTGACAGTACCCTCAGTCCGCTTGAGAGTACATTGGATGCCTCTGGGTCATTCTCAGAGGGGCCATAAATGTCCTCATAGTAGGATTTGGCCACCTCAGCCATGCGAGCTGCATCCTTCACCTCAACTCCCCCATCACAAAGTGACAAGATCCTTGCTGAAGGTCTGAATGCCCCTACTGCCTTGCGGAGTAGGGTCACATTGCTTTTAGAATCCTCATCCCATCTAGACTTCCTTTGTTTGAGGCAGTCCACCATGTAGTCTCCCATCAATTTTGCATACAATTCAGCCTTGACCGTGTAGGCAGATGCCCCCATGACCATGGCCTGCTTGCAGGTACTCTTGAAGCTCCTCTCCAAGGTTTCATACCTCAAACGCATGACCTCTAGCTGCCTCATAAAGATTTCACAAGCCATCTTGAGATCAGCCTTCATCCGCAACCATTTTACAGGTGCATTTGGCTTCCCCACAATCTGGCTTCTCCACCACCTCACCTTCTAGCTCATGAGTCCTTAAGTGATCTCCACTTCAGGAGTTCAGGGTTCAGTCTCCAGATCCCTTTCCCTGCAGAAGCAACCCGAGGGTCACTGATCTGCAGTTCCAGGGGCCTGTGGTCTGAGGCACCTGGAATATTATTCTGAAGGATCAACTTGCAGCGAATCAGGAGAGGATGGGGCACTGACACAAGGTCAATGCGGGAGAAATGATCCCCCTGGATGTGAGTTCACTAAGTCTTTCCCTCCTCACCACGGCCAGCTCTCCACACATCCAGTAGGCCAAGGTCAATCATTAAGCTGGCCAAGTAGTGGGCTCCAGGATCAGAACTCCAGTTGCTTGAAGCCCCAACCCTGTCATCCCTAAAGCAGACACAGTTCATGTCTCCCCCAGCACTACTGACCCCCCAATGCCTTCCTAATGAATCCTTAGGCCGACCTTCTGGAAGAAGGCCTTCCGTTCAAATCCAGATTTGGGCGTGTATATGCCAATAAACCAAATTGATTACTCTCCAAACAGTGACATTACTGCCACTGCTCTTCCAGGAACCAATACCCTTTTATCCAACACCTTGACCTTGTCCGCCCACCAGACCAAGATACCCACCTTGGCTTCTCCCTCCCCTCTTTCCCTCCCCTAAGGGTGAGTCTGAGTTTGGTTGATCCACCAAATGAGAGTAAAATGATTGTTTCTAAGGGAACTGGAAAG
Organism: Massospora cicadina; assembly: GCA_022478985.1. Taxonomy (NCBI): domain Eukaryota; kingdom Fungi; phylum Entomophthoromycota; class Entomophthoromycetes; order Entomophthorales; family Entomophthoraceae; genus Massospora; species Massospora cicadina. Next base: position 369,121 of record JAKSZP010002639.1, on the reverse strand, counting down.
CCCAGTCCTCTTCTACCCCAGGTTTGGACTTAGTCTCAGTGAGGAAGCTGATATCTATCCCATGTTGCAATTGGAGTTTCACCCGCTGCCGCTTCTTGAGTCTATTCAGACCCCGCGCGTTAGCAAATTCAACCCTGATCGCCATAGGTTCAAAACTGAAGAGGCCTCAGTGTCAGGATCTGGGGGGTCCCCATACTCTTCCACCTCATCTGGTTTAGCAGGACCACGTTTCTTCCTCCCCTTTTCAGTACTAGACTGAGCTGAGGGTGGAGGCTGCTCAGTCACAGCAGCCTCTGGAATTTTGCCATTGCCAGGGTCCTCGATAGACCCCTCCACTTCAGTTGAGGCATTGGGTTAGAAGGCATTAGCCCACTATTGCTTGCGGGCAACACCTCCCTCACTTCCGCCTCTTCCCCTACAGGCTTCGCGCGCTCTGTCACACCTACATCCCTTATGGTCGCCTGCCTCTTAGGTGATCGAGTGTGGGAAGAATCCCATCCATTTGGGAGGCGACCGCCTCCATAATGTCCTTTGCGGACTGTGCCAAAGCACCACTCAGCTCGATTTGGAGCCTAGCTACTTCCCTCACCTTCTGGGAATGCTTTGACTCCTTGTTGACCTTCCTCGCACTCTTCAGTACTCCAGTCACCGCCTCTGAGGTGATGCCAGTTTCAGCCTCCTCCCTTGCTTTATCTGACATCTCAGTCAGCTTCTCCAACGCCTTATGGAGAGCCAACTTAATCTTCTCAGAGGGCACCTTCACTGGCACCCCTGCACTAGGCCCGCTAGGATTGGCCACTGCCGCAGGAGGTTGAACCTGAGGACATTTGGCTCTGACATGCCCCTTCGCACCACACAAGAATCACCTGTCCAGCCTTACCACAGGGACACTCCAGGTCCCCACAGTGACTGAACGAGGTAACTTCCGTATGATTTCGAAAGTTCAACCTTCAAAACCCAGTCCCCAGATCCTAAGGTGAACTTTTTCAAGCTACCGTCCTTCTGCTTCAAATTCTTTACCAGCTTGTTCTCATTAAAGGAGATCACTCTGCCAAATCCTTTCAGCCGAGACATCATTGCCCCTCTAGTAATCACAGGTGGTACGACCCTCAGAATGAACCTTCTGATCTCAGTGCCAGTGTCAAGACATATGGACTCCTCGTTCTTTGTGCTCAAATTGGCAGCCAAAACCTGTTCCTTTTGAAGCTTAGACTGGAAGGTCATAAGTTTTAACCCAGGAGCCAGACGTAAAAATATGGAACGGAGCAAACCCACACACCTCAATCACCCTGACCATGAGCATCTCCTTAGACCATCCAGTCTTCACTTCCATGGCGTGAACCCTCTTGAGGCTCTCCACCATGCTCGCAATCAATCTGGGGATGGGCTGGAGTTCCCCGCTTCAAAAAGCTTGCTTCTGACACCAAATACATTAGCAGCTGCCGCATCAAGGAGACTGAAGCCCCCTCTGCAGCAGAGGCCACCCCCGCTGTTGATTTGTTAATGGAGTTGGTCTCTCTGGTTTGGTTTTGTGACAAAGTTTGCTCTCCGGGCCCTTTTGTGTGGGAACCATTGCAGCCCTTTTGGGTCATTCCATCATTTTGGTACATGAGTGCTCTCGCCTTTTGCTGCACCAGTGTAAGCCCATATAAGCTACTGGCCGCTATCAGGTTTCAAGCCAACCTAGAAAACCGCGGTGATTATTGTAGACAGGTGAGCTGAAGCTCAGCCAATCAGGATTGCCCCACCCTTGTCGCTGAGACCTGCTTTTGCAGCGCCCCACCTCATAGGAAAGTAGTGTGACAGATGGTACGCCTGACTCTTGCCTCCTCCTTCCTGCCCATATTCCCCCCCAAAGGAGAGTGGAAGCACCCGCAAGAACATGTTGGGTTACAGTCATTAGCTTCCATCCCACTCCCCATCCAGGCCACTACCAGACCTTTCCAGGGCGCCTCTCTGGGCTCTGGTGTTCGCTACTCACCCATATTTTCACAAGCTTTCTCAGTTACGCCACGTGAAGGCCCCAGCTTACCCTACCTAGCTCCCAGGTGGAACCTCTTGGTTGCATATGTTTGCTCATCGGCTAGAATGGGAACCACCCTGGAGGGCCATTTGACTGTAGGCCATAGCGCCACAATGAAAATCCATCAATGACTTTAGGAGCAATGCTACTGGGAAAGGATGATTGAGTCAATTCAAGATGTCATCAATTCCTTTCTTATTATTTGCTATCCAGAAACCTCCCAATCCAATGTATCAAAACCAGGCCATGGGTCCAATCGTCCCATCTTCTACGTCAGAATTGACATTGTTGGTCAGCTTCCTATGACAATGTATGGCACAGGCATAACATACTGGAAATCAATCATTTAAAAAAATGGGTTGAGACCATCTCAGTTGCTACACCCACTTCTAAAGTGGTCACTTTATTTTTACTTCAACAGGTTCACCTTCCATGGTAGCCTAAAGATACTGTAATCCAAAACTGGCTTAAACTTCATATCTCAAATAATTGTTGAACTAAATTTTTTGATGGTAACTTATCCCTCTTTTAGTTCCCCATATCATCCCACTACCAAAGGAGCAGTTGAACAAGCGAATAGACTTCTAATCACCATCTTTTAAAAGATGGCTCAATATTACCCATCTTTTTAGAATGAATACCTTACAGCGGCTCTATTGACGTATTATATAAGTTACCATTAGGCTAACCAGATGTAACCTTTTTAATCTCTATAAAGCTGAGATCTGATCTTACCCTCAAGTGTTCAACCCATATTGGAGACCTCAACGCCAGAATTTTCTAACCTTTCTGTGAAGGCTGATGGATATATTATTTAGATTATAAGCTTTAGCTGCCAAGTCTATGGGAACTATCAGTAAATGAGAGAGAAGCAATGCCCAGAGACCAGCTTTGCCTGAGTAACAGCTAGGTGATTTGGCCTTGTTCTACCACAACCAGTCAGGGGTCAGGTTTATAAACCCAATTCACTATGTTCAGGGACATATTAAGTGATTTATTGTCAAAGAAAGGAGTATTTAATCATTTTTATCATTTTTATCTATTAGAAATTGACTCCACGCTCAATTTATTTAAGGCTATGTACCTCCATGGTAGTATCTTGAGGGGGGTATGGCTTCCATTTTTAAGCTCAATGGTGCTATACCCAAGAAGCCTGACAGTCAATACTTGAAGACAACTGAGTCACATGATAAGTATATTTTATTAAAAAGGATGCCAAGTCACCGCTTATGTCCCATTAGCTAAAGTATCTTTACTATGATAAGTATGGAGAAGTGGATTAGTGAAGTCAAGTACCAAAGCGAGATATAGAATTAGCAATGTAACTTTATTATAATATAAATTAAAAGTTTTATATATGTTGCAATTAACAATATATTATAAAGGAAAATTCTCGATATTAATAATGGGGTGACATCCATAAAAGAGGCTCTTGGTCAGGCGGATCATTATGGATGGCATAATTCCATTGTGTCATATTTTTGATAGGTAAAATTATGAGATGAATATCAAGTTAGATAAGGTAGAGGGTGTCACTTAGGTTGAACACTCAGCAGCTTCTTTATTCTTACAATTTTTTTGGGTTCATCTTAATTTATGGTCTTGAGTGCCATTTCAAGTAGTTGTTGCCTGACCTTCTGATGATCTTAATTTTGATTAGGCAAAAATAATTTCAGGGAATCTTTGGCTCAATCTGGTCCATCAGAGTTTTCCTAGAATCAAATAGAGCTGTGCTGACTATCAATTTCTCTGGGTAATTTATTAAGGCAATTGATCTAACCCCCTTCTCAGGTCTAGGTGTCAATTCAGCTGAGGAAGTCAAACGATTTTTAGCCTTCCCATCATGTCTGATATCAGTTTATGCAACATCAATTCCTTCAATATATTGGCGGGTGAGTACTGACACAAGAACCAGCTATGAACGAAATGATTATTACTCCAGCTTACAAAGGATTGATTAAGTATTTCTCTCCACGTTTGTATGTGATAGCATATGGCCATCCCAGATGGAATCTAATTTCCTCCTTGGGGCACTATTTGGTTGTGATGGAAGGGTGGTTAGCCAAGCGGGTAAAACCGCTTTTACCCCTAGTGGAGGTTTTGAGTTTAAAACCTGTACTGGCTAGAAAACATTCTCGGTGTGGTATATTTATCCTAAGGTCGACCCACCTTAGATAATTTAATTGGTTGTGATGGTATAGGTTAAGTAAAAAATCTTAAAGGTGGGTAAAGGTTGGCGTATAGCATTTTAAGCTTGACCTTCTCTTTTAAACATCTTGGCTAGATTTGTTATGGCCTCTGACCAAAGCTCTATAACCTTCTAAGCTAGTCTCCTTAATGCTTTACCAGACTCCTCTGGTATTATCACTGGTAACTTCTCAAGATAAAAAAGCTGTAATTCAGAGTTCTCTTCCATATAAGACCTTAAAATGAGACATTTTTAATAATTTGAAGGATAATTATCTGTAAGCCATCAATGCACTTGGGAAGTATTGGTCACAGTGTAATGAATCAGTAATGGTTATCTTTCAAAGTATCAAGACCAACGTTCCGTTTTGTCTTTCTACGTTCATATTAGCTGATGGGTTGTAAGGCGCTGATAATAATTGTTGAGTTCCCATGCTCGTGGCTAAAATTCTCAAAACTATTCATATAAAGTTATTTCTGTTATCACTTAGGATGACCTGCAGGCAGCCGTGCCTATAAAATATATTTTGATACAAAAAATTAGAAGTAGCTTTAGAGGTCTGCGCGGGAATGGCAATAGCTTTAAACCACTTTTTAAGATGATTGATCACTACTAGAATATATTGATTACCTCCTGTGAAACCAGATAATTGACCTATGATGTCTAAACTGATGGTGTGAAACGGCTGCTGATGGGTCATGAGTTGATACTTGTGCTTGGCCTTATGTGGCGTCTACTTTTACAAGTAATGCAAGCATCTAAGACTTCCACAACAGATTCTACTTCTAATCCCAAAATTAGTGAAACTTGATCCATTCATAAGTTATCTTGGCTCCTCTATATGGCCCAAGGTATTGTGAAATTCCATTATAACTGGTATCCATTCTGAAGGTCACAAGTAAGATAGCCAGTCAATTCCGACTTTCTTGTAAAGTAATCTGTCAAGAACCTTTTTATTTTAAGCACAACGTTTTAGAATCTTCTAAACTGCTAATCTTCATCCTCCCAGGTGTCTGGCTTCATAAGTAGGTCATGTAGCAGGTCAGCTTTGCTATTGTCAAGATATACTTGGGGCAGTTGAGTCAGTCCACATAGACTAATGTGCTTCATTACAGCTAAATGAAATAAATTCATGTTGTAGCGCTGAAGCTTAAGAGCCTATCTGGATAGACTTCCTGTCATATCTATCAAATTTTGCAGTCACTTTAGGGAGGCATGATCTGTCATAACTGTAATTTCATACTGGACAAGAAGGGATGGAAAAGTTTTACTGATAGGAGAATAGCTAAGCACACTTTCTGAGATGCTGTAAAATTCGCTCAGCTTTTGAAAGCATTTTGCTATAATATGATACCAAGTGGTCAATGCCATTATCATTTAGTTGAGAATGGACGGCGCATACAGCTAAGTTGGAGGCGTTGATAAATTAGGATGAAGGGCTTTCATAATCTGGAGGTCACAAGATCGGTTATCCTTCAACAAACTCTTAATTAACGTTAATAAAGTTCATTGCTCTACTACCCATATGAAATAAGTATTTTGGACAAGCAATTAGACAAGAATTTCGGTGAGTTGAGAGTATTTAGGGATAATTTGATGGTAATATAACATCATTTTTAAAATATCTGTATGTCTTAAAGGCTTATTTTTTTTTTTAGTACTAGATGGTGTCTTAAAGGCTTATTGGTTCAGGAATCTTGGAGATAGCTTCAACCTTTTTTTTAGTACTAGATGGTCGAGATAGCTTCAACCTTATCGTACAAGGGTTGAATTTCTTCCAACTAAATGGCATGTCTCAGAAAAGTAAAGCATTGCTGGAAAAAGGTACATTTCTGCAGGTTTTAGTAATATATGATTTTCTATCATTCATTGGAACACTTTTTTGTGGTGGTCTAGATGATTTATGAAGGTTTTAGAAAACATCAATGTGTCATTTAGGTAAATTATCACACAGATGAGTTTAAGATCTTGCATGATGTGATCCATCGCCCATTGTAATGAGGCAGGAGTTTTGCATAATCCCTGTGAGAGCTAGGTAGGTTGGAACAGTCCTTCCATGCATATTAACGCGCAATTTCTTGGTCTTCAGGTAAATATCCATCTTCCAATATCCACTGGTGAGGTCCATCTCTGAGAATAAATTTGAGCCAGAGAGTCAGGCCATGGTATTGTCAATCCTTGAAATTGGATAGCAGTCCTTCATAGTGATATTAATTAGCTTCCTGTAATCCATCACTAATCTGTGACCACCATTCTTCTTCTTTATGAGTAAAGCGGGGATGACTATGCAATCTGGGAGGGCATAATTAAGACAGCATCCAATATTTGCTTAAGCTCATTCTTAAAGTATTGCTACTCTACCTTTGACTTTCTATGGCTTTGATCAGATAGGGCTTGAACTTCCTGCTTTGATACTATGAGTCCAATATATATGTGACCATAGTCAACATCTGATGTAAAGATATCATCCTAATCTTCAAGTAATTTGCGAAAATTCTACAGCTTCTCCTAATTTAACTTATGAAATTCTTTGGACTTGAAGGATAGCGCAAATAAAATTGTTGCTGGGTAGTCCAAAATCAAGGTGAGTACCAATAAGTTGTCCCTTGTCAATTTCATCAATGGGAAGTAATTAAGCTTTCTAAATTTCTTATGATTTTTGACTAGGATATCACTTCATTGTTTAAGTTCCCAGATAGTAGCTCATTGGGCCGCTGATAGGCTATAGAAAGGACTCCTGAAAAAACCCTTGGTTCAACCCTACCAACTCAATGGCACTTATATGAAGCAAGCAGTTTGGTGGTATCTTCAGGGTTAGGTTGGTGGAACCCACTTCTTTGTTATCCAAATTTTACTTCAACCTACTCAGTAGCATAATATGATATGCTCTCTGATGCATTTACTGAGTCAGACTAGTATTTTATGTTTCTTCCAGAGGTAGGATATCACAAAGGTAAAGTGGAAACAGGGTACTCACCCAGACAAAATTAATCCTTCTTGTCGGAGTCTTTAATACCTAAGACAAAGAAAATAATATCAGGGATTTTAAATATACTTCTTTTAGTTTGATAACTCATTCATATTTAATCATAAACTGTGTCACAATGAGTATATCATATTGGCTGTCGTTTAGGAAACTGCAGATGATGAATGTACTAAGTTTTCTAACTTGAATTGGCAGAGATTAATATGCATCTATCGCCTAAATGTTATTCAAACTGGTGGTACTGTACTCTTTATGTATTCAAGGTCTGGTGAGAGCTTGATCTTCTTTATGAGTTAGGATACTACAACATTGATAGGTGGTTCCATATCAAGTAGCCATAACTCAGCCCTTCTGAATTACCACTTCCACTTTGATAATGGTTATTCCAAACTTCATTGGAAGGGCAACACCTCTTTGAGGAAAAATTTCGCATTGAGCCTCAGGAAGTCTTGGAATACTTCTTTTTTGGTCTTCAGGAGAAAGTGGATGCTCAAGATGAATCATATCAACAAGGTAAGATTCTGTTCATTATCGCTGGATGTGTTAACTCACCCTGGCACACCAATAACCCAACTGAGGTAAGTGCCTTTGGGAACCTGAGCGTCGTCAATATTTTAGCGTGCAAATGGTCCAGAATGGCTATCTCAGCAGGTGAACCTAAAACATAATCTGTGTCCTCATGACCACCTTCAGAGTCATCATCAGGTTCATTTTTAAGAATAAGTGAGATGAGCAATTATCAAAGTTTTTATTTCAGGTACCTTGGGTTGGTAAGTTTTAAAGATACCTGATCCTAAGACGACCTTCCTTTTCCCTGCTCTTCAAGAGCAGGGTTCTTCTTGAAGCATATATCCTTGGTATGGTTGTTCTCCTTGCAGTAGTTGCATCTTAATTTTCCTCTTTCTTAGGCTTCGCTTCTTCCACGGTATACACTCTAGGTTTTGTGAATGCCTTTCAGAAGGTCTCTGGCTTGTGTATGCCACCTATATCAAGTAAGGCCTCTTAAATATACAATATGAGATTGAAACTTTATTTGATGAATTTGTTTTGCATTGCTAGGTCTGGGTTACTATGTAAACCAGCAATGACAGCAACTACTGCAATATCCAGATTGAGCATCTTCAAGGTCAACAGCTTTTATGCTAAAATATAAAAACGCTTAGCAAATTTGGGTAAAGTTTGTTTCAATAAATTATGATTTTCATATAGGCCCATTTCTACATACTCAGGCTCTGCTTTGCCCTAAATACCTGATGAGCGCTCCCTATACTTCTCTATAGGTATACATGTCGTCCATATGATGCACCATAACCTCTTGAGTCATATGGCTTAAACAAGATATTATATGCTTAACTTTTTAGTGATTGGTCACACCTTCCATCGCGGCTTCATAGATGTGAAGAAAGATGTGATGCTCCTTTCGCCAGGTAGAAACTTATCCTTGAATGTAGGCTTAAAGGTAGTGACCTTCAATATGGCAATGATGTGTACTCTGAGAGCTTTGAATTCAGTGATCATAGTTCTTATGCTGCTCTGTTAACTTGATGTTTGAGTTAACATATTTGGTCTTTTAGTGGTTGAGATGTTGCTCCATTTCCTCCAGGATAAGTCTTAGAATAACATCCAACAGATTGATTCTTCTTTCAAGGATAATTTTGGCGTTCTACAAGTCTAATGTGGTTGTTCAGATCATACTTTTGTTGTCAAGCAGATGAAAAGTAGGTTTGAAAAAGCTTGTTCTCATCCTATGATACTTTAATGCGTCAATTCTAGTACTCCTTCATTTCATTGCATTTGGTGCTATTTGGAGGCTTGTCAGTCTTGGATTTTAACTCTTCTGTGAGATTTTTCCAGAGATTCTCAGCTTTTTCAAGGTGACAATAGACTTGGTTAGTGTCCTCTTGACTAAGGGATTTGCCTCTCAAGTCGCCACCCAATTTAGAAAGCACTTGGTAATGGAATGAGTAAACTCCTGAGCTTCATAGATGTTAGATCCTGTCAACATGGACACTCACAAAATAATTTTCTGAGCTACAAATGAAGTTTCAGAGGTTTGATGACCTCCAGCTCATCAATTTGCTGTAAGGCTTGCTCTAGACATGCCTTAAGGAGGGTTATCTGTTCTTCTTCTTGTTGACGGCTATCAGAAGACTGGGCTGCCATTTTCTCCATGGTCTTTGATATTTTGTCTCCAGAGCTTTTCAGTGAAGGTAACAAATAATCACTTAGTAATTTCATTTGACGCTGAGACGTTCTTTCAAAGGAGCTTCATAGCTTTCTACTCATACATGATAACACCAGAACGAATAGTCCACACTTTATTTAGGAGCTGAATGATGTAAGAATGGTTTGTTTTAATCAGTAATGACGGGCATCTTCTATACTTTATGATGCTAAACTATATACATACACATAGGCCATCCATAAGCCCCCTTGGGTATTGATATGATGGTGGAGTTCCTCATTATGACTCATTTTAAATGCACAATATGATAAAGAGCAGGGCGCACGAATTATATGATATAGTGAGATGGATTCACAATTGACCTATAACTCTCTGAAAAAAGAACTGGATTTTGCAAAAATTCGTGAGAGTTCTGTCCACAGCGGATGCCCTTTTGTGGCTGGCTCTTTCTCCTAGGTTTATGACTTATGAAGTAACTCTCAAACTCCTTCAATAAAGATCCAAATTAGATGATGAGATTTGGTAAAATATATAAAGCTTTTCTTGAACTTCATCAAATGTGATGATGAATGGACTTTCCATTTGATCATCTTCTTCGCTGTTCCCGTTGTGCACCTACCGTGCCACACTATCAATTGGGTTATCTTCCATAGGGCGATAAATTAGCTGAAGGTATCGTTAAGCGTTGGCTGAGCCCCCTGTAGTGAGCACCATCCTGTTGGGCTTCCATTTACAAGCTCAATGGTGCTATGCATAATAAGCCCAACAGTCAATACTTAAAGCCGTCTAAAATGCATGACAAGTGTATTTTATTTGATAGAGTGCCAAACCACCACTTATGTTCCATCAGCTATAGTATCCATCCTATGGTAAGTATGGCAAAAATGGACATTTTGAAGTCAAGTATTAAAAGAGATATAGAATTAATGATGTAATTTTGTTATAGATGAATTTGGGGTTTTATATGTCACATTTACAATATAAACCCCAAAAGAATTAGGATTAATAAGATTAATAGAGGAGGAAATCTGGATGGCAGGCTCTTAATCAGGAGATGCAGTCTGCGTACTATAATGCCTTTGTTGTATATTTTTTGTAGGGTAAAATTTAAGTTGAATATATCAAGTCAGATGAGCCTTGATATCACTTAAGTTGACCATTTGACAAATACTTGATTATTACACTTTTGTGAGTTCATCTTTTTTAATAGCTCAAGTGCCACCTTGAATATAAGTCGGCTGACCTTCTGATGATCCTTCATTCTGATTAAGCAGGATTTCATCTCAGGGTGACTTAGGCTCAAATTGATCTAATGGATTTTTTCTATTATCAGGTTGAGCCTAATTGACTACTGATTTTTGTGTGATTAATCATGGTAGCTTCTTTAACCCTCTTCTCAGATCAAAGCTGAATTCTTTGGGAGTCAACCGTTTGATATAGTTCCCATCATGTATGATATCCTGATATCAGACAACCATCACTAGACATATGTAAGAGACAACAAGTTAGCTTTAAATTGGTCAGGATCTTACAAAGTCTTTGATAAAAAAGGGGAAATGAACATTTGATTGTTGAGGTTGCCCAAGGTAATAAGAAATTTGGATACATAGTTGATAGCTTACAATTCTTTAACCCATTCACTAAGATCAAAAAAGGGGCGCTGTAAGGTTTAGTGCGCAAACCCTTATGCATGCTACTTGTACAGGTTATCAATGACTAGTATAACTCTTGATATACCATATAGTATGACTACGCTGTAGAGTTCTCAATCTCTAAGTATAGGTAAGACTATACCAAAGATATATACCAATAAACAACAATAAATGACAACAAAAATGATCCTTAAACTTTAATAGTCAAATAATATTTATAGTTAAATTGAATCATTCAAGATTGGATAGAACTATCATGATGAGGTCTTTTGACTATTGTATTAATATATTTGAGGTACGCTGAATAGGGGATAGACATTACCAAAACTCAAAAACAAATTAAAATAAAAATAACCTGATTGAAAGAATGACTGGGAAGACAAAATAAAAAGACAAACCAGGTGGGGAGCGGAAACTGCTAACCCACCATGGCTAAGGGTGAGGGGTCAGGCAGTTTGTCTGCTGACAAGTTCATCACAACTATGTCATGTTGGTTGGATTAATGGACTAAAGCGGAGATCCAGGGTGTTAGGGCATCAGCGTAGTGTGAAGGATGGCGGTGAGTATGAGTTCTCCACCTTCTCATCAAGATTAGTGCAGTAGACCGCTTCAAAAATTCTACTACATGAAGTTCATCTTAAATGTGGGCTTCAAGGAGTTAGCAAAATTGGATACTCTGGTGGGTGATTTTAGCAGATGAGAGAAATCTGCTAGTTTAGAAACATGCATGAAAGTGGCTTCAGCATCATTAATAATTTTGAGATATCACTGCAGGGAGATTCAGGGAAATTGGGGGGGGGGAAGTAGAGTATGGGCAGCCCTAGTTGGTATTAAGACACTGATTTGGTACTGTTTTGCGTAGGTTTGTGCAATGGGAGAGGCCACTGCATCTAAGGCAAGCTGGTGGTCACTTTGATAGGGGTGGCATTGGGTTTAGGAGTGAAACATTTGGGGGTGAGGTATCATCAAAATCAGAAAGGAAAAATTCAGCCTGTCCATAATTGAACTGGCTGAGAGGTTGACCAGTTTACTCATTCATGATAATGTTACCTGATTCATCTCAACAATCTCAGCCAATAGGTTCCATGGATTCTGGTTATGAGAATAGTGGTGTTAGAAGTTGGGTGGGTGGTAGTGGGCGAATGGGTTGTTTAAGACTGAATAGTGGTACAAGTCTGAATCTGATTGGCGGGAGTAGAATTGGATGGGCTAATGTGGGTGGTTGATTTGGTGGTGGCCAATTTCCCACTCTGGCCCATTGAACAAGAATGTTGTGTGGGAGGGGGCAGCCAAACTCCCCATTCAGAACTCAAAGAATGTGGCTCCAAGGCCACATCAGAGGAAGTGGCTCATGGGCAAGATATTTTGGAATGGTAGAGTCCAAAACAGAGAGGACAAATTTGGTGACCATTATCCACCCAAGCCCAAAAAAGTGCTCAGGCGCTGCTGTGATATGAGCATGGGGGGATTTGGTGGGCTATGTCAGGGTGGTGTGGGATAATGGTGGAAGTTGTGCAAGGGGCAGCAAGGCGCTTGTCAAATTATATGGTTGACTCGAAAATAAACCCTTCAACAACCTACATATTGGGCCGATTTTCCCACTAATGCTTGAACTAATAATCTAATTAAAATATAGTACAATAACACGGCTCAGGCCAATTATTGCTACATGGATTTAATTATATTACTAAAGCTAGTGCCAAATATCCCCGCACATTTGAATTAACCTTCTATGCAACTACTCAGCTGGGTTGATCAACTCAACATCAATTTAATTAATTATTATATTGGCAGCTTGGGCTGAATACATTCACACAGTTGGGCCAATTATCTCTGCCCCAACCCTCAACAACTAGTTCCAATTATTGAAACACAATCAATTCACTTGTATATGAAATAATTCAGGGATGACCAAAAATTACGTTTAAAAGTATCATGGACAATTAAGCGAATGAACAACATAATTACTTTTTCTGCCCTAGGTCAAAAATTCATATGTTGATCCACATAATCAGCACAATAGCACTTGCATGGACTGACTGAAAGGGGTTACCTAGTGCTATTGAGGGAAAAGGCCTGCTGACAATCCAATTAGGGGTACGTCATTTACTTCAATGGAGGCAAGAATTTCACAGAAGGTGTATTTTGTCAGCAGTATGACGAAACTCAAATCAAGAAGATCTTAGAACAATTTTGCATGCTTTTATCGCAATTTTTGTACCTGAAATCCTCTCGATTTTGAGAGTATTTTTCCACCAATAAACCTAAGAAAGGGTTTCAATTGTATCAGTTCAAGGGCTGAACTGAGGTGGTAAAATGTCTTTTGAAATTATTACTCTGATGTGGCCAGGAGATGCTCTAGTGGTATAAATAACGGCGCCTGGCCTAATGAATTCTCATCAAAAAATCTAGTCTTAAATAAAAGCTATTTTATTTTATCTTTGTTTCATTTGTATCTAAAGTCACTTTTGGAGGGTGTCAGCAAGCTGGAATCTCAGGATCCCCAGCTTTCCAATTTGACTGCCTCAGCTGAAGTTCCCAATTACAAGGGTAAATTAAGCCCAAATTTTGGCCATAAAGGTTGGAGCCATTTTTGTAAGCTTATTTCATTTTTGAACGGTTCTAAAACCATAAGCAACTGCCCAAATTGAGGATCCACTGGCCAAATTTCAGCCTGATTTACCATGCAGGATTTAATTAATCAAGTGAGAGATCCTCAGATTTTGACAGCGCTCCACACTGGAGGGAACAGCATAGACAAGGTTAGGCTGAGAGCCATATGCCAAAGCCATACCATCAGCTGATTGTACAAAACTTGGGGTGGAAGGTGGTAAGGGAGGGACTCAAAGGACACCACCATTGTGGTGTCTGTTAGCAAGCGAGTTTGGATAGTAGGTATGGGTAGTTTTTAAAAATAAAAGGAGTAGAAGCCGCTGCTGCAGAGGCCTCTATCTGGAATTTAATATCAAAATAGTTCTTAAAAGGGTTAAAATTGACAAAGCCAATTTTCTTTCTGATTACTATCACTTTTAGTAATATGATTCAATTCAAACAGCACAATTTTGATAATCAATACCAGGTGAGATGAGTATGAGTAATAAAGCAAAGAGTTGGGCAAACGCAGTAAAGGGCAGCAGACCTGGACCCACACCGCCCAAAGGTACAAAATGCACAGGTACAAACAAAAATCTCAGTAAAAACAAAAAACCCAAGGTGGTGCCCCCACTGGTTTCGTTAATTTTTTGGTAAAATACTGCAGTTATATGGAAGTATCCCAATTGCAAACACTGTCATTGGTAAAACATGGGATACAAGTTTTCCTGGGCATAGAAACACTGACAATGTGGGAAAAGTTTGACGAAGCCCAACATAAATTTTTCCTGCATGTGGTGTACTTAACAACCCATACTATCCACAAAGGCTGGGTAGATCTTGGGTTTGAAACTGTGGAAGAAGCAAAAAAATCATCGAAGGTCAGAGTAGTACTCAACCTTCTCAATGGACAGCATTTGGTACTGAACAAATGCACCTGTTGGACAGAATCCAAAGACATTTTTATAATTTTTAATTATCTTCTGACCACACTGGTGCGCACAGTAGATGAAAGACATCTTTGAGAAGGCTTGGAAGCCTATGGAGAAATCAAGCAATTTGAGATGCAGAGATTCCAGCTGATGCTGACCCTTAGCACTGAGAAGGCAATAGCAATTATTTCCCCAAACCAGGATGTAGTAGAGGATATTATAAAAATCTCTCACATAGCATCTTTCATCATTGATGGGAAAAATCCCAGCTGTTCCGCGCAACAGTGGAAAGTGCACCCCATATGCAACCACTGCCAGGCCTTTGGGCACAAGATTCACGCTTGCCCCATAAAAAGAAGGCCTGAGAGAAATGGAATTCTGTGAGGAGGAAATGGGCGAAGATGACTCAGAGTACACCAAAATCAGGGATACAACACAAGCTTTCAACTGGGGAGAACACATGCAATATAAAATAATTGACCCAATTTCCCAAAAGAACGAAAATTGGCCAAAAAGCTCGCAAGCTGGCTGCAGCCAAGGCAAAGGCCTCAGCGGAATCATCCATATCGCTGGAACAGATCCAGGAAGACATGGATGAATTTGAGTCAATGAACCAATCAAAATTACGCGGAAAACCAAACACCCAATCTGACCAGATTGAATTTGGCAGAACCTGAATTAGAAAATGAATGCAGCAAAACTGGGGCTCAGTGCAACTCCCAATATTGCAGAAATAACCCAATTGGGAAGGAAAATCAACAATGGAATGCGCAAGAAAATAATGCAGCCAATAAAAGCACACAGTGCACTACAATGATAAATTAAAACCAAGCAAAGCCAAGAGAGGAGCGAAAACTGCGGCAATGAAAGGGGCAGAATACACCCCAACTCTTACTTATGGCTATGCTCTCCGCAGCAGAGGTGCATTTGAGAGCAATGTGAGCGAGGGAGTAGGGCCGGAGGGCCCTGCTAACTGCTCCTGAGGCGCATTGGGCATCTCAGTAGAGATAGGGATGCTGAACATAGCAGGACTCAAGGCCTTAACATCCTGGGCCAAGAAGTTGAGTCTCCTACAAAACTCACCTCTGGATATCCTGGCGGTGCAGGAAACCCACTGTCCACAGGGAGAGGAGGAGGCATGGAGAAAATGCTCCTCCCAATAATATCGTTTTGGTTGCAACACTGTGGGGTGATAGTATGCGTGAACCAAAACTTTAAATTTATCAACAAAAATTTGTTCCTAGATGGCCGCATACTCGCTGTAACCTTCTCATGGCACACCAAAGTGCACACAATAGCCAGTATGTATGCCCCAAACGGTGCACATGACTGAGGAGAATTTTTAACAGCCCTAACACAACTAAATCTACCAGCAAGTACTTTCATCATGGGAGACATGAACTGCTGGATCAACCCAGATGTGGACTGATGGCCATACACAATGGAGATACCCAAGGGCAAGTGGAACTCCGCGTACTAAAGGCCACCCTGGGACTATATAATCCGCTACCAAAAAGGCTACCCTTGCTACAAAACATGACACGCCCACATATACACAACGGTACACTGGTCTCTATGCCAAGGATAGACCTAATACTCGCTCCAATAATTTTCTGGCACCAAATTCAAAAATTTAAAACTATGGAAATGGAATTTTCTGACCATTGGCTTGTCTCAGTATTCTACAAACTGGCGGAACCAAGTACTAAGGCACCCAGATGGTTCAGAATACTCCCAGAAAGTTTAGCCAACTCAGTTTCTCAATCCCAGATGGAGAAAATGTCCTCAACCTGGTATTTTCAAGCACCTTTTTGCTCAGACCCACTAACTACCTAAGAAATCTTCAAAAAATCAACAACCCAACAAATCAAACATACATTTTCTAGAAGACTCAGGTCAGCTTCAGCCATTATCAAGCACACCTTGACAGAAATTACCCACCTAGAAAACAATGTCCCATGCATGGGGTACAGCCCTGGATGAGATCGCAAATGGGCAGAGGTTTCTTCTCAGTTAAACACCCTGATCCACGAACACCAACATTGAGTTGGAGTTCAATATAAAGGCAAAAACATAAGAGACAGAGAAACTTGCTTGAGCTACTTTTTCTGCTGATTCCACGCCCAGAAAAATATGATAGCTTGCACACAGGTCAGTTGGTTGGACAAATCCATAGTGGAAACACCCAAAGAAGTCACGACCAAAGTACACAGGTTTTATAAAAAATTGTATAAATCTGAGCTGGTTGAACCAGAAAAAATTGAATAATTCCTTAGAAGTGCAAATATTGACACCATGGCCCAAAATAACATATTAATCAACTTAATATCACTTGAGGAGTTATGGGAAGTAGTAAGCGGTGGACCAAGAGGGAAATGCCCTGGACCTGATGGGATTCCCTATGAATTTTACATAAAGTATTTTGCTAGCATCTCTAACATTCTTCTAGCTTCAATTAATAAGTGTATCATGGAAACATTCCTCCTACCTGGAGGTAAAGAAGCCTACACTGTCATTTTGTTCAAAAAAGGAGACAGACCAGACCTTTCCAACTGGCTCCCAATTTCCCTAACCAACACAGGTACAAAAATTTCACAAAGATTATGGCCAAACGACTAGGAGAAAGTGCAACTGACGTGATATAGCCATCACAATATGGATTTGTTCCAAGAAGATCTATATGGGCTAACATCCACACAGTTGCAAATGTCTGCCAATCTAAAACCTCTGGAGCACTTGTCTTTTTAGACCAACAAAAGGCATATGACATGGTGAACTGGACCTATCTTAGGGCCTGCCTTCAAAAATTCAAGCTTTCAAATAATTTCATAAACTGGGTGATGTTGTTCACAGAGTCTGCTACCATGGCTGTGTGGGGAGCAGGCTTCTTAACCAACCCAGTCATCCCACAGAGAGGACTCAAACAAGGAGACCCCTTAAGCCCTTTAATCTACAATTTTAGCTTAGATCCTCTAATCTGGAATGCAAACACACTTCTCAAGGGAATCAACGTCAAGGGCCAACCACCAGTCAAAATGATGGCCTTCGCTGATGATTGTGTGGTGGGCATATCCAACAATCAGGACATTTGTAGAATTGAGAAGATAAGGCAAGATTATTCAGACATAAGTAACGCATCACTTAACACTGAGAAAACGGAAATTATACTCCTGGGAAAATATCAGACTCATTGTGCGCCATCTACCCAGGGCCAACAAACTAATACAACATCAAGACTCCTTACCAGGCATAGGAGGCGAAAATTAACAACAACCTCACTGAAACTTCCATTCACCACCAAGCCAACAGCTGGTCCTGTTCGTCACTTGGGGGTATGGCTAGAAGCAGGAGGCTATGTCAACTCCATGATGGAAAATCAACTTCTAGACAAAATAACAAAACGCATTGCATCCTTACATGGACACCAAACAGGTCTAACAGGAAGGGTCACGGTAGTCAACTCTATGATTCTATCAATTATATGGTTCACGGCTCATGCAATCACTTTCTCACCGTCCTTCCTCAACACAATCCACGCCCTATTACAAGAATGGCTATGGTCCAACCATAACCCCCCTTTACGCCTTGAAACCCTATTTGGATCTAGAAGGAATGGAGGCATGGGGATTACAAATTACGTAGAGCAAGCGACCCACATACTAGGATCCTGGATAGCTCAGTTGACTAGCCCAGATCTTCCAGATACACACTGGGCCAGAACAGCTAGATATAATTTCACACGGGCACTCCAATTAAGAAACCCAGATCACCCAAAAACATTAATAAAGTATCTGGCATCCCATCCTACAGCTGCAGGACCACACGGCACTCCTGCACAATTTAAACGAATACTCCTAGCCATGAGAAGAGCGACATGGCGGATCCTCATAAACGGCCAAACCAGTCACCAAGGATGCCCAATGCTAATTCACAGACAGGAAATCAATGACCAAATAATCACAGACAATATAATAAGCAAAAACCCAAGTACCATAGCCAGGATAGATTACCTGGACCATATGGACATACCCTACAACCTGGAGACTCAAAGAAGAGTATGGAGATACACACAACCCTTTACTCCAACCCAGGATAAGAGCACATGTATGGAGGTGCATGAGGAGAGTATACTGCACAGCTGAACGGTCAAATGCCACTCACACCTCATGTACAATGTGTGGTCAATATGGAAGCTTAGCCCACCATTTAGAACAATGCCCAACATCAGTGGCTATATGGAAAGAGGCCATGCGCCTATCCCACCAAGAAAACAGACAACCATTCAGCCTAGCAAGGAACATGTTCGCTATAAACATGGACTCTCCTATTCACCCATCCCTCAGGGCATTAATAGTAGCAATAGCAATATGGACGTTACATACAATAGTACTGGAATTGTTCACAGGAGCAGCGCCTACAATTCAAGAAGCCATCCATCGCCTCCACAGCCATATATTGGAACATTTCCAAGAATGGCTGTTTGGACACATGACCCCCCGTAACAGAAGGACAATCAACACATGGTTCCCCATATGGTTCCTTAAGGTTAATCCTTTCCTTCACACATGCTGCATCCAAGAATAAGCCAGCATAACACCCTTCCCTACCGTCCTAAACTGGGTGATCCTGGAGACAACAAGAGGGGCCTTGAACCCTCTGGAGTGTCTTTAATTTTTAATATTCATTAGTTTATCCCCACTATATTGGAAGTGCTTTTCCCCTGGTCAACATTCCCCAAAAAAATAAAAAATTGATAAAGCCAGCTGGCGCAAATGCAGCAGTGGCCAATTCAATAATTGCCTTTTCAGAATACAGAAATAAACGCCTGTAGTCAACTTGGAGGCAAAATCGGATTGTGGATCAAGGGAGGGCGAGAGGATGGGGGCAAGAAGGGTGGATACATGCCAGGTGGAGCGCTAAATCCCATGGGGGACAAAACGGCCAAATGAAGATGGCAGGCTATTTTGACCCTATGTGAATGCGATTGCATGCAGGGCTGAAAACGCTAGATGGTGGAGCACCGCTACCCCACATTGGAGCAGCAGGCGGCTGATCTTTAGATATATCATAAAAGGGCATAGCCAGATGGCGGTGGTTAATTAACCTTTTTCTTAATTAAATCGCTTAAAAGTGAATTCAAGCGGAAAAAAGATACCTTTGACTATTTTAAAATGAAATTATATTAGGGAGTTAATTTGTTGATATCAGTCTAAATGCGAAGTCACAGGGGCAACTACAATGTATTCCTATTTTAGAGCAAAAATTCAATAACGGAGTTGGGATTGTATAGTAATTGAGATTCACAAAACAGGAATAACATCAGACTATCAACAATTCCACCCTTGACTTGATTTACCACTAAGTTTTTTTATAAACAATTATCCAGTTTATGATATGGTCAAAAAATTCAGCGTGAACACATTAATATACTCCCATCATTCAGGCTCAGAATAATGTATGCTTTGGCAGTGACTCAGTAACTTACAACACAAGGTCTTTTCTATAAGGTAGTCAACTTATGCTTCTGACAAAATTTATAAGTACCTCAGTAAGTAACTTGATTGCCAACTTCAAAGCTTAGAATTGTAAACTGGTGCAAGTTATCTCTATTTTTCTGATTAACTTTCCTAGTCAGGGATGCTCCATAGGCCTTAATCTGAAACTCAATTAGGGTTTCACCACCAAGTTGGAATATTAAGATAGTCAAATCTTATCCTCATCAGTAATGTTGGAATGCAATATATAGGCGGTAGCGCATGATATTGATCATAAGAAAGCTGGTTGGATGAAAATCTTGTACCACTGAGGTAATTGATAGTGTAAACAAAAAAAGTTGAGTCTATGTATATGGCCTATTGTAAAGGAGAACCATTTGCAAACTTCTGAAGGGCTTTTACTAAGGTACCATTGATATGTTCTACCATTCCATTGGTTTTGGGATATTAAGGTATGACAAGAACTCCGTGGATTCCCATTAGAACATTCTGCTTAGGAATGAATCAAGAATTGAAGTCTGTGACATTGTCTATGAAAATACTTTTTGGACAACCATGCTGATGGGTTACCTGTTCCATTATATGTTTAGCAGTATATATATGCTCCATGATCTTTTACGTCTTAGGCTTTGACCTACCTAGTAAGTTGATCAATTGCTACTATTATGAATATTAAGTTGAAATAACTAGATGGAAAGTCTTTATAATTTATATAGACACTGAATTTTTACCATAGTTAGGATTGATGAACCAGTAGGTAGTGGTAGACTTATAGGGATGATGCGCTTGAAAATCATGGCATCTTGTTAATACAAATTGAATTTTGAACCTTAGAGTTTCCCAATAATACACTTGCTGAATTAGCACTAAGGTCACAAGTAGACCTCCATGGCCCATGGCGCAATGATCGTGTATTCTTATTTCTAGATGAGCTGAAGGTGGAGGGTATAGCCCTCAGTCGTTCCTCAAAATTTTATATAATCGCCCATCCCAAATTTTGGTGTCTTTCATTAATTAATCTAATATGTTACCAATAGCAAGCTTTTAATCACTATAGTTCTTTGTTTCCTTTTTTAATATAGTCAATCTGCAAAAGGGGATAATGCTGTTATGACAGGCAGCCATGAGAGTCCATCAGCTTTTTGATAAGTATATTCTAAGAAATGTGCTAGCACATAGTTGTAGACCTGTAATTACAGGGCCCAGATTGCTAACCAATATTTGGGTTCCTTGAGATTAGATAAACATTGCTTCAAACATGGTTGGTGACAACCTTGAACTTTGGCTCATATATGAAGGCTTAAAAATTGGTTACAGGCATATATGGCAGCTAATCATTCTTGAGCAGGTACCATATAATTACGCTCATTTTTGTCTAAGACATGACTTAGAAGGCTACCAAGTGAAGCCTATCCATCATCCACTATTTAGAGAATGCAGCTCATATAGCTGTAAGGAAAGCTTCAGATTGCACTATTAAAGGCTGATCAAATTTGGGATTACTCAGTATGGGGATTCAATCAAGGCTATCCGTAGTTTGTTGAAAGAGTCTTTACAATCTTGAGACCAATAGAAAGTAATGAACCCTCAGAGTAGATGTAGTAAGGGCTCATCAACTTCTGCAAAAAACAGTATAAATTGATGGTAATTGTAGGAATCCAGATCACTTGTTCTCACTGGTGTGTATGCATCTGGAACCCACAAAAGCTTCTAATAAAAATGGGAGATACACTTTAATAAAACTTAGATTTTTAGGGGTTTTATCAGAAGCGTGAGGAAGTAAAGGAAAAGCAATCCATCAATATACTCCCAATCCATTTTTAAACTTATTTTGAGGGTTTAGGGAATTCAAGGATAGTTTCAGAATAGCTTTTATGCTTCCAAATTAGAAAATAGGGGTTTCACTCCTATCAGATCATGGGTTAATTTTTTATATAACAAAGGTTGGGGTTTTGGGGCAGAATGTGCCCATGCAGTAATGCATGGATGTATTTTACCAATCACCATTAAATAAAATACTTTCACTTTGGGGACCTCCACCACCCCTATAAAAGGGGTGGTCCCCACAAAGGCACTTGGAAGGACCTAGTTGCAGATGGGGCGTGCCTTCTGATGGTCACCCCATGGTCCATCAAGTGGTCAGGGAAATCTGACTGTTCAATTTTTCATTATTCGCCTGAGCAGGGTTCATAATGGTATTACACCAATTAATGGGGTTTCACCGTGAATTGGCCAGGGTCATTTTGCCAATATCATTGACATTATATCAAGTTCGGTCTTAGGGGCATCAGAGAATTGCAAATGGCTGACATTTCCCATTTTTGGCTGAATTCGACCTAAAACATTCTTAGTTTTCAGCTGCAAGGGCAAATGTCTGACATCACCCCCCTCAAGAATGTTTAGGGGAGAATATGGACGTAGGAAACACCATGTATGTGATTAATTGTGATATCAGTAGCTAGGTTTTTGATAGAGTACACGTTTACTCTCTTGTAGATGATGGTGAAGGGACCCTCCCAAATTGATCCAAGCTTACTGCTTCTAGGAATGATGTGGTTATGATAGTATAACACCATGTTGGATACTTGAAAGGTAGGTAGGGGGTTCAGAATCTCATTGACAGCCTGCCCTTCTTTTGTCACTGTTTTTGCTAAATGGGTCATAGCTTCAAATTAGAGTTGAATTAAGCCCTGAGTCAATCTTCTCATAACTTTTTCTAGTTCCTCAACTCTAGAAGAGAATACATCCTTAGCTAAGAGGGGTAAGTATTCCTGGTTCCCACCCATACAAGACATGGAATGGAGACATTTTTAAAAACTGGTGGTAGCCAAACCCGGTATGCCATAAGAGCACTAGGTAGATATTGATCCCTGTGAAGAGGATCAGAGGAGGCTAGTTTTGGAGAATGGAAACCAAGGTTCCATTTGCTTTTTTCACGGTCCCATTGGTGGAGGGGTTTATATGGAGCTGAGAAAAGTTGTTGTGCTCCCATAGATGTGGCCAGGATTTTGACTACTCTGGAGGTGAAGTTTTTACCATTATCGAAAGAGTAGTACTTGGGGGCAACCATGGTGGGTGAAGATTTGTTGATTTAAGAAGGTGTCGGTGGCATTAACTGTTTGGGCAGGAAGAGTCATGGCTTCAACCCACTTAGTGAAGTGGTAATAGCAACTAGGATAAATTGTTTCCACTAGTAGACTGAGGAAGGGGACCTTCTACATCCAAGATGATGGTGTGGAACGGTTATTGAGGGGTAGTTGGTTGATATTGGTATCTAGACTTAAAACTGGATTGCTTCATAAAATTAAGGCAGGCTTCCAAAACACAAACATTAAATTCCATCATTCCATCCCAGTAAAACCGATCCTTAATCCACTCATAGGTTTTCTTTGCCCCTCCATGACCTAGGGTGGAATGTGCTAAGATAGCAGGTACATGTTCCAAGGGGCAAAGGTAAGGTAGCCATTTTGTCCCCACCTGCTTATACAACTTCCCATCTTCAACTTTAGTGTTACAGGAGTGCTGGGCTAACATCTTCTGAACAGGCTCATCCTCATCCTCCCATTAATTGGGGGTCATTAAAAGGTAATGTAACCTCTCAGCCTCACTATTATCCAAGTGAAGGAGTGGTAGATGAGTCAACCAATCAACATTCAAGTGACAGATTCAAGCATGTTTGTTCAACCTTCATGTCATAAGGCTGGAGATTTAGAGTCCAGCCATATAGCCGAATGATGGATCCTTCATGTTCTGTAACCACTTTAGAGATGCGTGGTCAGTAACTACAGTGAAGGTGGTTCCATAGAGAAAAGGGCGGTAGTGCTTTACAGCTAACAGAACAGAAAGGCACTCCTTCCCCGTTACACTGTAGTTGCGTTCCGCCTTTGACAGCATCTTACTAAAATTAGATACAGGATGGTCAACACCGTTTTCATCCAATTGGACCAAGATGGCCCCAGCGGCATAGTCTGAGGCGTCAGTAAACAAGATAAACGGTTTATTATAATTTGGGTGCTGTAAGATAGGACGTTGTTGTAGCAGTTGCTTCAACATCTCAAAAGCGGCCTTTTTTTCAGTACCCCAATAAAAAGGGTTATTCTTGGTTAATATCTGGACAAGGGGCTCACTGAGTTGGGCGAACTTAGGGATGAACTGATGGTAATACCCCATCATCCCTAGAAATACCTGAATATTCTGTAGATTATTAAAGAGAAGCACCTTTGAGATGGCTTCAACCTTGTCCTACATGGGTTTAATTCCTTCTTAAGAAATTGATTGGCCAAGGAAATCTAATTTCCTTTGGAAGAAGGTATACTTCAAGGGCTTCAGCTTAATGTTAGACTTACGTAACCATTGAAACACCTCCTTCAAGTGATCAAGATGTTCGTTGAAATTTTTTGAGAACACCGTGATGTCATCAAGATAGACGATGACACAAGTTAATTTGAGGTCATGAAAGATGTGATCCATCACACGCTGGGAAAAGGCAGGTGCATTACATAACCCTTGGGGTGTCGTGTGGGTTGGAAGAGACCTTCAATACAAATAAGAGCGCATTTCTCCTGATATTGAGGAGAAAGGCCAATTGGCCAATAGCCACTGGCCAAGTCCATGGCGTAGAAAAAGTTAGAGACAGAGAGTTGGGCCATGGCGGCATCAATGCGAGGGATAGGATAGATATATTTTTTAGTGAGGCTAATTATTCTACGGTAATCCATGACTATTTGATGACCTCCATTTTTCATTATTAATGAGTAAGAGGGGTGAAGACCAAGGGCTTTTTGAGAGAACAAGTAACCCCGCGTCTAATAACTGCTGGAGCTCCATCCTCATCTGTTGTTTCTCCACCTTTGACTTACAATAAGGTTTGGACCTTATAGGTTGGCCATCATCCTCATCAATGGAGTGGCACCAACCCTTCATGTGACCATAGTTAGTTTCAAATTTGGAAAATATGTCACCATATTCATCTAACAAGGTATGAACTTTTTCCAACTACTCTAGGGTCAGCTTAACCGAAATATGAACATTGGGAAAGGTGCACACCATATTATCCATGGGTAAGCCCAAATCCTATATAGAGCCATTGGAGTTGATATGTTCAATGTCCTTTACTGTGAGTTGGAAACCTCTGCCAATCACCTGGTGTTTCCATATAATCATTTCCTTTCCAGTAACGTTTCCTAGAAGAACGGTAATTGGCCTCTGATAGGCTGGGTCTAGTATCCCAGTCAAGACACGAAGCTCCAAGGGGCTAATGCACTCAATACTTACGAGGGGCAACAATCAATGATGTGGGATTTGTAGTGTGATTTTAGTGTCAACCACTCTTTGTTCTTCAGGGTTAATCAAGAACTCATCTGCCGCATAGAAAGGGCTACCATCCCCATCATCCACAGACTCAGATAGTTCTTTGTATTACTACTAGAAGTGAAATATGGTAAGGTTATAGCTGAAAAAGGGTATTTGATCGGGCAAGAGTATTCATGCTTGCTGGGTTCTTTATTGGATAAGACTAAAGGGACTTTTTAGTTGAGTAACGAGATTACCCCTTGCTTCAAGATGATTATTCCTTCATACTCAATTATACATTGAGTGCCAATGAGAATATCATATGTGTTGTTGTCCAAAGCCACAGAAAGGGATGATAGGATAAGCTTCACAATTTGAATGGGAAGAGAAGAGTATGACCCAATAACACGGGTATTGTTGGGGTTAGAGATTCCAAACTCTTGCGTGTACTCCAAGTCAGGCACTATCTAAATCTTCTTAATAATCATGGTGGAGATACATTGACTGGGGAGCCAGTGTTCAGGATGTCTAGTATTCGGACCTTTTGAATGACCACTTTAAACTTAGTGAGCGTTCTTCCAAATTTAGGTGACAGAGTTAAGACCTCCTTGAGTCGGAAGGTGGAGGTTAGCTTTTTAGCGGTCTCAGGGTATTTATCCATGATGGATTTTATGGGATGAACCCGCTGATGAGAGCGTATCAAAGCATCTAAGAATTGGTCACCATTTCTGGAAGTGTCAATAACTTTTGGACACCCTAGTATTTGGCTCAGGTACGTTTCCTCAGGTATGGTGGTCTCGTCTACTCCTCCAGCGTTCAAATGATCAGGCACTTCTATTTCTGCGGGGGGCTCCTAATATGTAGTAACCAACATCATCGTAACCCCCCTCAGATTCGTCCCCAAAGGTATTCTCAACAACTGGTAAGGCCAAGATGGAGGTAGAAGAGATGGCCACAGGGGATTAAATAACCTTAAAGCGCGCATTTACCAGCTTATATGGAGGGGTAGGCACGGCAGCTTTAGTGAGCTTGTGCTGGCGTATGGTTGTTACAACCTTACATGACTTTGATTCAGTAGAAGGAGTGATAACCTTTTTAAGTCACACTGAGGAAGCAGGTTTTGTAGGGAGGATAGGCACAGGTGAACGCACTCCAAAATGCATAACAGGCGGTAGCTCCTCAATGATGTGAGCTGAAGATGTCACCTTAGCTTCTTAAGGAGTTACAAATGAATAGAAATCGGTAACATTTACTAAAACCTCCACTAGATCCCAAGTGGTTTTTAAATGGCGTTTTACCGAGATAATATGTCTGGCTAGAGAGGATTGAGAGGCTAGCCCAGTTACTAGGGCGGCAATAGCACCATCAAGGGTAAACATGTTAGAGGTGGACAGCCTTTGTGCAGTGAGGTAAAAGCGTTCAACAAAGACATAGATTGATTCACTTTCAAATATATTAAGGCGCATAAAAGCCTGTTTTTCTCTGTGTAGACTCTGTTGTGATCCAAATTCAGCCAAAAGGGCCTCCTTCACCTCTGCACAGATGAATGAAGGGTTCAGGTTAGGGACTATCATCTCTTGCGCTAGACGGCTTAAACAAGGAAGGATGTGTTGCACTTTTTGCTTGTCCGTTGCACCATCCATGGCAGCTTCATAAACATAAAAAAGGTAGCAATGCTCTCTTCACAAGGATATACTTGTCATTAAAACATGGGTTTATAGGCGCTGCTGAAGTTCAGTGAGTCGGGATAGGCGCTTGTTAGTTGCTTTTCTAGGGCAACTAAACGTGATTCCATGTAAGGAAGAAAAGTGGGAGGGTTACTCATGGCTGATACCTCCATTTTTGAAATTTTTTATATTGTACAGGTATTCCATGTAGTGAGCACAAATTTTTAGGAGATCCAACTCTCTTGTGATCGCTGGTGCATATGATGCTGGATCCCACAAAAGCTTCTAATAAAAATGGAAAATAAACTTCTAATAAAACTTTTGGTTTTTAAGGGGTTTTATTAAAAGCATAGAAAATAAAGGAAAAGCGATTTCCTCAATATACGCCTGATCTGTATTTAAAATTTTTTGAGGGTTGAGGGGAATTTGAGGATAGTTTCAGAATAGCTTTGATGCTTCCAAATTAGGAAATATGGGTTTCACTCCTATCAGATCATAAGTTAATTTTTTATAAAATGAATGTTGGGGTTTTGGGGAAGAATGTGCCCATGAAGTAGTGTATGGATGTATTTTGCCCAATCACCGTTGAATAAAATACTTTCACCTTGGGGGACCTTCTCACCCCTATAAAAGGGGGTGGTCCCCACAAAGGCGCTTGGAAGGACCTAGTTGTGGATGGGGGCGTGCCTTCTAATGGTCTACCATGGTCTGATAATTGGTCAGGGAAATCTAACTGTTCAATTTTTCATTAATTGTCTGAGCAGGGTTCATAATGGTATTACCCCAATTAATGGAGTTCAACCATTAATCAGCCAGGGTCTTTTGTCCAATATTATCGACATTTATATTAAATTTGCTCTTAAGGGCATAAGAAAATCGCAAATGGCCAACATTTCCACTTTTTGGCTGAATTTGACCTAAAACATTCCTAGTTCTCATCTGCAATGGCAAATGTCTGACAGTAATACCTGACCATTCTGAGGATTACTTGGATATCCCACTTACTTTAAGGCTCTCACATGCAATTGATAGCATCATGTTTTTGAGGCTGTGATCATATTCCTAGAGTGTCAATGATGTGTCCCAGATACTCCATCTGGGACTTAAAAACTGACACTTGCTAGGCTTTACTTTTAGTTGAGCTCAAAATAACCCCTGAAGACCTCATTAGCTGAGCTAAATGTAGAGTGAACTTTTTTGAGAACATATATATTGGTTAGGAAAATAAAACACAAATCATCTTTAAATCTCCTATAATTGTGTCTATCGCCTGTTGGAAGGTGACTGGGGCATTACAAATCCCTGGGGCATTTGAGTCAGTTGTACCAACCCTTGAGAGGTAATAATTGCGTACTTTTCCTGATCTTCTGGTGGCAGATCAATCTCCAGTATATGCTGATGAGGTCTAGAACTGTAAAATCTTTTGCTCCTCCTAATTGCTCATGGCGTCGTTATTTGCTTTAAAAGATAATTATCCTTTCTATTTATATAATTTTAACATCAGTGATTGATAATGACTCTATTAGAGTCAACTTTATTCTTGAGTATGTTTATCAGCCTGGCCCATGAACTGTGCAAAGGGACAATCATCCCCAGACGTAAAATCTACAATTCCTTTTGCGCATCCTTATTAGTGGCCTTACTTATCAGCATATCATGTGTATGAAAATGGGCCTTGATCTTCAATATCAATGTGATGCTGGATCCCACAGCATATCTAATGTCATAGTTATCTTTTGCAAATATTAAAGCATATTTTTCATGAAGGCATCGCCTGATCTTTCTGTTTCTCAGTTAACCTGTTGAGTTGTTTATGAAAAATGACTTCACAATTTGGTAAAAGAGGTTTATATAGGTCAAACTTCATCATATTTTCAATCTCATGTACTTTTCAAATCTTTTACAGTGTAATAAGATGCATGAACGCGATCTTCTTTCCTCTCTTGATGAACATTTTTGAAGATGTTAGTTTTGCAAGTAGTATAACGATTTTTTTGGACATACAATATTATCACAGTAACTTCAGGAAGTTCATCCCATAATTGTTGATGAGAGGAGTTAATTTATCCTAACAACGCTTCAATTAAATTTTTATTTCATTCTGGTTGACATCACAAGCTGTTTTTAAGGATATATAACACAGTACCTAGAGGCTTTAAAGAGAATGCTTTTATTTCCAGAAATGGTGGCAGTAGGAGGAGGACTTTTATAGCCCATTTGAAGGTGATTGATAGGGACTACACCATTGCTATGAATCAAATTGATAAATTATTCCCATAAGTTAGGGAGTTTTGATTATCACTCATATAGTGAAGGGTTAATGTTTTCCAAGGATAGTAAAAGTATTCTCCTTGTAATTTAAAACAACGCCATAAAACCTAAAAATCTAGTACTAGCAAGAAATTAATAGTTATATTTGGTAAGCACTATGGGAATCCAGCTAGTTGTTTGCTTGTTGGTGCTGGTCGCCGTTAGATTCCATAACTGAATTGAGTAAATTTAGCTAAAAACAATAATATTTATAAAAGCTTGTTTTTATAAGTTTTATTAGTGTGACGCTGGTAAAGAGAAATGAAATTTCTCAATATCTGACCACCTGAGTATTTAAGATGTATTGAGAGTTTAAGGGAATTTAGTGATAAATTCATAATAGCTTAGTATGGTCCAAATTAGAAAATATTAAATTAAGCTATTGAAGCTCTGAAAACTCACTTCACTTTTGCTGAACAATGGATGGAAGTTATGTTTAGGCAAGACGTATTTTTGGGGTAACAATTTATAAGTTTCAGCCAATCCCCATTTGAGAAAATTATTGCACCTTGGGGGACCCTTCCAAGCCTATAAAAAGGGGTGGTCCCCGCTTAGGTGTTTGCTTTTTACTAGTTGTGACTTGGGGAGAAACCTACGATGGACTCCCCAGGTTCACCTGCGTGGTTGGGCAATTCAACTTCCTGACTTCATGCTATTTGTCCATATATAATAGTTGTAAAAGAGTTACCCAATTAGCGGGGTTCCACCAAGAAATGACCAGGGTCTTTTGGTCAACAAAATCGTTAGTATTATTTAAATTGCTCTTTTTATCATTTCAAACTTGAAAATGTTTGACATTTACAACTTTCAGCCCGATTTTGACCCAAAACACTCTTTTCTTGAAGCCAGCTGGGCAAATTTCTGACAAGCACTATAGCAGAGACACTAAACTGCAAAGAGTTTAACTTCATTAGTAACGCCTTTATGCCCCCTCACTTAAGGATACCCATAGGCCCAGCCATTCCACATTGTTAATAGTGGGCTACATCAGGAGCTATCCTCAATCATTTTTAAATTTACTTACAATTACTTTCAAGGGCTCCGCTGTCAACAATGGATAAAACCTGAAATTTTTTTACACAAATATATTTTTATATAATTACAACTAAGCATAAAATGTGACTTTTGTCTATTGCAAGAATGGAAGAAGTGTTGACTTGGTTAATCATAGTCTTGATCTACTCTTCTACATAAGGGAAGTGGGTTTTCAAAGTCTCAATTGGAAATTCAACCTTAACTCCTTACAGAGGAGGTAAGGATTGAGATATTTTAGTATTTTTTAATTGATTGTGCTAAGCAATCTGAGTGGCGTAAGTTTTAAACAACTTTTTTCCTTCTCATTCCATGGCTGCAAACTGACTTTTAGTAATAGACATTGCTGTAGGATAGTTTTAATGGTTTTTTTGGATATGGGGCTGACTCACATCTTCCTTAAGACTCTGGGATAAGACTAGATAATAATTTGCATTAGAGCGCCTCCCTTCTAGTGACAAAGCTCTTATTCTTGGCTTCAATCCTCTTAGAGAGTCACAACATTTATCCCATGGCGTCGCTTAGGGCAGGAGGCCACATAATGACCTATGGATTAACAGATCTAACAAGTCAACTTAGATATGTTTTAGAAATTTCCAAAATTCACTCAGTAGGGAGAAAAAGTTCTCCGTGGTCCCTCTAGAACTCTCATTAACTCAAGAGAGCTGGATGGTTTGGGCTTCCACGTTATGTGGTCCAAGTGTAACCTCACACCTCTTTAAATATTCAATCATGGATGGTATATCTAGATACTTCACAAGCTTTTAAAGCATGGAACGGTGCAACGCTAGATAATTCTTGGGCATTCTAGAGCTTGATCTTGACGTCAAAGTATTATGGATTTAGCACCCAGTAGTACCTGTTCATATCTAAAACTGATCAATGAACTCGGTAATGGCTTTCTTCTTCTTAAGCTAAATGGTTATGAATTCAGATTTCTGAGTGGCCATGCGTTTAGTGATATAAGCTCTCATAAAACATGATTTCCACATCAGCAAATGTCTAGCATTCCTCATGTAGGTGGGCATGATAAGATCTCAACTCTGGTTACATAAACAGTAAATTATGGTAGTGGCTTTAAAAAGGCCATCTGCTCCATGCATGGTAATTTTGAACAATTTCAACTTGGCTGTACGTTTCCATGCTTGTCAAAGTTAGGGTTATTGATGGATTAAGTTGGTGGAACCCTGGATAGAAACTTATGATCTAAATGGCACTGGTGCAGTACTAACCTATGACCCTGGGTTACTAGATTGGGGGTTGATTTAGTTTGGGAGCTGACATCTTTACAGAAGAAGGCAAGGAAAATAATAGATCGGTGTATCCCCCTTTAGGTTGGGACCACCTAGTGCTAAAAAAGGCAAGGCAAATAGTGAGGCAGGAACTGAACTTGTAGGCCTATGCATCGTTTCTGGGATAGCTTTTTCTTACAAAATCTTTCTCCAAAGAGATATGATTAAGCAGGGTGTACATTTTGAAAAGGTCACCAACATCTATCATCCTGAAATTCGCCTTGAAATTTTCATTCCCATGTGTTTGATTCTCCGTTATTAGAAGCAGAATTATTTTAATTTTCATAGCTCAACAAATATCTCCATACTTAATGCATGCTAGTGCGCAGTTCATCCAGTTTGTTTTTGTGGGCAACCTCCAAGGTATGGAATTGGCAGCCTTAAAGTATAACTCATTTTTAGATAAAGGAGATCTTTACTAACTTTTTAAAGCGGCTTAACTAATTTTCTCAACCCCTTTGATATCCCGCTGCTTGGATGCTTGTCAATCTTTAATCTGCTGGACTCCCAACTAGAGGTGGGCAGTGGTCTCAATGTTGCTTCCTAAGTGCTGTTCAGCCACGCCCATTTCTCATTGGGTGTATCAATTAAGTTCCTCAACCACCTCAGCTTGTTGGGTAATGTCACCTGAAGTAACTCAAGTACATTCAACTTCCTCTACATGCTGAGTCATGAATTAAATCCTTTCATTGGTGACACCGCGTTTTCCATGACCTGATAGATTAATGTCAAAATGCTCCAGTTTGATTGATCAATAAGCTGACAAGTCATTGAAATATATACACACTAAGGTTGTATTTGTCATTGTTAAAATTTAGGGACTTTCATTGATTGTTAAAGATCAACAGTCCCTCAAAAGTTAACTGCACAGGTTTGATATGTGCATGATTTGCAATGCCTGATAGTAGTTAATAGTTGATTGATAATAGTATAAAAACTTTTATCATAGTGAATAGATACCCATAATATTATAATGCTAGACCTGTACTTCTCCTTGAAATACTCTTGATGTCAACTACAGGGACTTCTTCCCTTATCCGCCTAACTTGATCCACTCTCAGATCCCTAAGTTTATGGCTTTCATTTTGTCACATGGAGTCTACAGCAATTCCTACCTAAATTCAGCTTTTCTTCTAGGGATCCTCAATCCTTATTCTTTATCCTATAAAAGAGTCCCCAATTAAAGCACACAGCAATAATTTTCTGAAGATGAAATAACTAAAACCACTAATAAATTCTGCTTAATTTTGGACTCTTTATTAATGTGAATTATCAGGGGAATTTATAGAAGGAATTTGATGGTAAACCGTCAGTTGATGCCTCAGACATGATACTGCAGCAGTTTCTGTTAATCTTCCCTTTGATGTTTTACCAGCGATAGTCTTCTTCATCTGGGTAGGTTTTTTGTCAGAAATCCTTGAGAACTAAAACGGACAGAGTCAAATCTGTGTCCCTAAAATTTCCTACTCAAGCCCAGAAAACTAACCATATGTAGCAAGCGACCTGTTTAGGTAATGGGACTTGTTACCCATTATGGCAGGTTGCAAACCAACTGATAAATTTACTAGTTGCAGGTTGCATCACTCACATCACAATTTGCTCATTAATTCTTAATTGGTCAGTGATAAAACCTGACTGATACCAATTGATACACCTGATACTTAATCATAGATCAACTATCAGATGCCCCATTTCATTGGCAACTCTGCCTGACAAGATCTTTTGCATTCACCTAGATCAATCCCTGACAGACAAAACCTGGAAAATTATTTAAAATCTCCCAAACATTATTAACCTAAAATTGAGGTCAACTGATATCCAATTCACTTGCCATTGGGAAGTATCCCCAGAGATCAACCAGTAATCTAGAAGGCTGAAAAGGTGGGCAAAAATTCCAACAGTCATTAACACCCTGACAAAGACTCTAAAACTGGCTTTAAGCTTTCTATTCAGGGCCTTAAGCGCTTTCACATTTTGCTGGTTTATTAAACACCTCCATAACCAGGTTTGGTAGCAAAAAATGGTCAATCAGGAATTCCATACCATGGGTTGATGATACCCAGTGAGATATTACCCCCATCTGAGCTAAATTATTAGCTTGCTGTAATACTTGATGATGACTCAGAGGCAAAAATTCATACTTATGAATCAGCTGGTCCTGATACTGATGACAATAAAATAAGATGGATACTAAATTAGATTTTATGGCTAAAGAGCCATAATCCTTAAAGTAACACTCGTCCAATCTGTCTCAGCTGATCCCCAGTGAAAAAATAGGTTTCAAAGTTCTCATTTTGTGGTGGATCTGAAATCCTACTTTATTCAGTGCTATTTAAATAAGAGTAGGAGGATTGACAATAAAAATGACAGATTGAGTACTCTTACCATCTCTCCTTTCCTATGATGTTTCCATCATGGGATTTAAAAGTTATTTTGATACTACAGTCCCACAGTACTGAGCACAACTAGTGTAGCTCACAAACTTCTGCATGCTACTTGCACTGGTTACTGTTAGTTGGCCAACTTTAGATATCCTAATATAGTATGACTACACACTAAAGATCCTAATTCTTTAAATAGGTAAGACTATGCTAAGATATACACAAATAAACAAAAAATTGACAACAAATGAATTCCTTTATTTAAAAATAAAGAGAAAAAAGTAATTGAGGTGGGTTGACCTTGGGACAGATATACTGCACTGAGATTTTTTTAGCCAGCACAGGTTTCAAACTTGTGTTGAAAATACCTGCACTAGAGTGGAAGCAATAATTATCCTTCTGGGCTAACCACTATTAAATCCTTTGCTTATTATATGCAAATAATATTAATAATTAAATCACATCATGCAAAATTCAATAGAATTCTTGTGAAGAGGATCATTTAATATTGAAAACGAAATTATAGGAGAGTTAATTTGTCAAGAAAGGGTTTAAATAGGAAGTAACAGGGCCATCTACAATGCAATCCATTTTAAGGAAAAATCTAATAAAGAGTTGGTATTGTCTCACAACTCTCTTGTGAACTAGAGATTAAGTTAACAATTATCCAACATAAGCAATTTGGCATAATCTGAACACTTGATGACATTTAATGTTAAGGTTTAAACCTTATCTAAAAAATCAACCGCTGCTGCCAGGGTTTGTACCCTATAAAAGATCAAGTATCTTTACTTCAAAAATATTGTGGGATGCCAAAAAATCCAGAAAATCAATTGGATATACGTCTTATCTCAGAAGTTCTTAGCAATTTTCCCTGTAACTTAGGTATTTTTTTACCATATATTGCTTCCTGGAAATAAACTGGATAACTGTTTTTTCAAAATATTTGGTTGCCACAAATTATATAGCAATCTTAGAAGTATTCACCAATTAAAGAGTTTTTACCCTTAATTGTTATTTAGTTTATTTAAATAAATAAAAGCTTATACTAGGGTCTTTGATTGCCCTTAATTTTTCCAGACAGTTGTATTTTATCCCTCACGTCCCAACACTACCTATAACTCTATTAATAAAAATCTTGCATTTTTTGCAAGTCTCAGTCAATATGGACATTTCATAATCTATACCTTTTAAGAGCTTCAAAAAGTTTTTAGTAGATATAACAATTCATTTACAGGGCTAGTAGGGTAGCTTCTTTTTATAAATGCTGTAAAGCAAAAAAGCAATAATTTATCTATTTAAATTGCTATCTCAATAAGGATTAGTGCATAAAAGAGTTTTATAATGAGGCAATCTAATAAAATACTTAAAAACTCTTATAGAGTATCTAAGTTTATATGCTAAACTTTTTTTTTAGTACTAGCTAAACTTTTCAAAAGAAACATTTAGGGTAAAAATAGGTTTCTTTCCTCAAGTTTAGTAACTTGAAAACTGTATATGTATATAGTTGCATCTATTATTTAATAACAAACTAAAATATTCCTTTTAACTTTATATAGTTTTATAAGCATTTTCTATAAATTTAGCTGTATATTTGTAAATAGCTTATTCTTTGTAAAACTTGTTAATGATTATATACAATGATTATAATTGATTTGTAAATTTTTTATAATAATTTAACCATGTTATTAAGGCAACTAAAAAACAATGGTGGTACTGGTGTGAATCTGATTTGTCTATAAGGATCATGAGCTTAATAAGGCGCAAGGAATTTTAAAAGCTTACTGACATTGTCTCCCACAGCCTCTCAATAGACCAATTTTCAGACGCTAAATGTAACTTTAATTTAATAAATTATAAACTGTTTGTATGCAATTAAGTCCATAATTTATCAGCTCTAAAATTTGATAAGAAAGTTTTTCCATATAATCTAGTTGCTAATTGTCAAGATTATATAGCTTATAACTAACTATATACACTAGTTCTATTTCTAATGGTAAAGCTAGACCTTTTTGTCATTATGAAACTTTATAGTAATGTAGATTCTAAGCTATAGTGATATTTTTACCAAAATTATTATCTTTGAAAAGCTCTACAAATTCAGGTGCTCTCTCAATACATATTATATAATCAAAATCTTGATCTTAAATCTAAGAGCCAGCGTACAAGATTTTTAATAATTTCATATTAATTCAACTATCTTAATTAATATGTTGTTAATTATAATTAGTTTGACTTTATTTTATGTAAAGCTTAGTTTCTCTTGAACTTAAAATCATGGTCAAGCAATCTTTTCTGTTATGATAGCTTTTAACCCAAGTAAACAATTTTAGTAATAGTAGATACGTTGGTCAACCTCTTCTTTATTAGTCTAGGCAAGATTTCACAAATCCAGCTGTGCTGTTTTATACAAAAAATTATGTTGATTCAACTAACCACCAGATAAATGTTTGGATTGTCTAGTTTTCATTTAGAATAACCTCATAACTGAAAATTCCTCACACAAGTCCTAAACCTTTGTGTAGCATTTCATCATTGGTATAGAAATTTCTAAAAAAAGAAAATGTTTTTATGAGCATTACATGCTTAGAAACACTAGACATATATTATAAACTAGTGTCTTTCCATACTGCATATGACCTAGTAATTTCAATTGTGCTTGTTTTAACTCATACTAGATTTTTAACCTAATTTATAAACATGTTACTCTTTTAGATTTTTGGCTAGCCTATGTATTATGCTGTTACCAGAATAATTTTATTGAGCATGTTAGAAAAATTCCTTAAAGAAGAGTTTAATAAAGTACTGATGTTAAAGAAGTCAGAATTCTTTAGTCTTAAGATCCTACATTAAACCTCACATAATTTTTTTAAGTTAGTTATGACATTAAGTGCCTCTATGACATCCATGCACTATGAATGGATGGCTAAATATATGGCACTTCTCATGGTTTAACTAGATAAAACATCTTCCAATATATGCTTCCTAAGATTTATGCAAATTATAAGTATCTTTACCCAAGATTGTAGAGTATTTAGCTTATGGATAGATTATATTCTGATAATTAAATTTAAGAATATAATTATTTATATCTCAATTTTTAAATACAAGTAACAAGAAATGACTATAATCTCTTAATGGTTCTTGAAAGTAATATGTAGCTATGTTTTCTATATGTTAATATTTTCCTAAACTAAACTGACATAAAGTCTTGTTAGTAGATAAGATGATGTTAAGGGTAATCTTAAGCATATGCATTAACATATTGTAACGTTAGTGAAAAATTCATCAATATGACCTATATTTTTTCTAAAATCCATAAATATGATATTAATCATATGATCAGTATAGGTTTTGTTTAAAAATAGCGTTTTGAGTATATACAGATTATTGACACAACTAAGAAGTGAATTAAAAACGCTTTTATTACTAAATTATAAAAAGTTTAAATATAAACTTCTTCCTAAGTTCCCACTATAAAAGATTAATATCTGTTAAATTTCCCATTTCTCAGTTTTTTGTGACTAATTTCTGGTTTCTTTTTATGTTTTTATAAAATCTATGTAGTAAACAGTATAAAGTTCACCAACCAGTTTACTCTTACCATTAACCTCTTGCGCTATAATGACATGCTATACACATCACTAGTAATTTTCTTACAAACTACAAATGAAATGCTACGCACATCTATTGAATAAGCTGCGCTGCTGTACTACT
The DNA here is from genome assembly GCA_022478985.1 of Massospora cicadina. Classification (NCBI taxonomy): domain Eukaryota; kingdom Fungi; phylum Entomophthoromycota; class Entomophthoromycetes; order Entomophthorales; family Entomophthoraceae; genus Massospora; species Massospora cicadina. The sequence continues at coordinate 331,377 of JAKSZP010002639.1, read as the reverse complement.
TGCTTAAATATAACAATGCAAGAGCGCAATTAGTTCAGTTACACAGATTAATAAAAATATTTAGAGTAAAGATATTTAAAGTAAAAACTCATTTGGAGTTGCTTTGGGCGATATGGTCACACTATTCTGCTAATTAATTTATAGTGCAAAAGGTTAATAAAGACCCTCTCATAACTATCCTGTACCAGTAATTTCTGAGATCACAGAAGGCAGGCCAAATGATACCTTATTGCCAAAATACTGAGAATATTGTCTATCTGTCGTTTTAGTGATTTTTACTTGACCTAATGGGTGATCCTATTGACCAATAGGTTATCCCCCATCATGTTGTTAGCGGTTTTTTATTACCTGCAACCATGACTGATTTTTTTAGAGAGCTTTTGTGATTGTTCCCATACATGGTTGAGCCAAATTATGTTGCTTGTCATATCCTATTATAGTATAATCCCTAAATTAAAACCCATGATGTATTATGACACCTTCTGCAGCATTGCCAATCTCATTTTATCACATTGTAAGTCCTAGGGAACATCCCCTGTGTGTGGACCAAGAAATCTTCCCATTTCTGAGTAAAAAGGGTCCAAAGAGGGTGGCTGTACCCCTTGTTACCCAGGGTGATCTCGCCCACATGGTAGACAAGTGCTGGGTAACAGATCTCCCTCTTCAGATTCCTCCCCAGTGCTCACACTCACCTCAGCCAAACTTGTCTGCCAGATCAGGGAAGTCTGCACTGAGATCACCAAATCAAAGTTGATCAGTCTGAAACTGATGAAATCAATTATAACAATTGGAATCTGCATAGTCATAAAGGGATAAAGATTTTATTGGCTAGAATCACTGACAGTTTTGATTTGGCCAGCAGTACAATTGTTGAAGCAAACCCCCTTTCAAAATCGTTGAGGATGATTTCTGATGAGCAGGTAGTATTATTGGAACTCATTGACAATAGTTCAAAGCCCTCATCCAGCAAGTTGGGAGTTGTGGCCAACACAATTCTTGTTACAAAATGAACAGCCCAGCAACTGGCATGGGCAGATTGGGCATCCTGAACCCATTTCCAACCAATTGGGACCCCCCTACATGGGGTGGCCCTGGGGAATTCCCATTGCTTATCAGGACAGACACCATCATGCCAACCGCCGGAAACATAGTCAAGCCTCAGTTCAGGCATTTGAGGTCAAACTGATAGCAATTTAGCCTGCTGCTAAATACTTTGATGTCAGTTCCCATTGAGCTTATATGCCCCCTTACCTGAAAAATTCGCTGGTTAGGTCAAACTTGAGGGACCCAATCCCTGATTGTTCCCGCATCAATTGACCACTATTTAATCAGTTGCACTGCACTGAGAAAATTGTTGGCTAATTTTCTTCATTTTCCTTTCAATAAATTTCTGCCACTAAAACTTTCAATTTTTAGTTTATTGATATCCTTCTGGCCGTAGTCCTGATGGCATTACTCTGATGGCCTGTCAGTCCATATACCAGATGGGCTTTACCAGTTTTGATGATTATAATAACTCCCACCATCATCAACTGGATTCAATCAGCAAAACACTTCTGGAAATTAAACCCCTTTATTTTGACTATATGCCATCAATAAATAAGAATCTTGTGGCCTTACATCCACCATTTGCAAGAAAGTATTTGCCCCCTTATTTCTTCAGTTGTATTGAATCCACCTACTGGTAAACCCGTAGAGATTATTCCAGTGGTGAAACCTCTTGTAGCAAGACCCCCAGTGTCTGGGTTTGTCTCCATTTGGTTCATTTTTGGGTTACTATTCACAATTTCCCTTCACCAACGATTTATCATTTCTTATTTTATGGCTCCATACAACGTCATACGTGTGGCAATGCCTCTGGCATTCTGGCTTGTTTTTTGGGTACTCATGCATCCTGACTGGCAGGCCAGTCTAAATTTCTTCTGCCGTTTTCATGACACATACCATCACCAAGATAGTATAAATCATCATTAACTATGGGAGCAGGAAGAAGTCTAAAAACCACTATGACTCAAAATCTCTCCCACCTAATTTTTGAGTGATATAACCACTCACATTATATATAACTCCTCTGGGTGCTCTTCCTATCTCTACTACTCCACACTCATCCATTGTAACAGTTGTTAAATCACAGTTCTGACTGCCATAAAATAAATGATGCTTTAGCACACCAACAGAACCAAAGCAGACCAACTTTGAGTAGGAGGCAGGTTTGGTGCACTGACAGCACCAATTTATCCCTACATCAAGTTAGTTATGCAAAATTGATTTGTGGTTGGTCCAACCCAACCATGTGAAAAATCCTTGAAGCTGGATACCTGAAAAAGACCAACAGGTAAGTGAGGTATGCAAACCCTGAAACAACCTTTAACTTTATTCAGGTGATAAAAAGGGACCTGCCAAACAGAGCTTGTTTGGGGAGCAACTAACAATGTTCCCCGGTGGGGAAAGCTAGGGGAAAAATCTGAAGTGAGATTCAGAATTGGTGGGAACTCCTTTTAACGGCTGCTCTTTGGGGACCTCACCTGAATCATTGTTTAGGCTTGTATGAGCTTAATCTACAATTTGGGCAAGGCACAACCCTGCGCCTAAAACCAACTGAACCAATAATAATATTAAAATGATTTAACTAAGATTCAGAAAATCTGAATTTGAGTCAAAATGCAACAATCAAGACAAACTTTATTGTTACACCAATAGACTGATTTGTGACCTCCTATTTAGGCCTTCCTTTTTTCTTTCTTTAGATAAGGCAGCTTCTCCAGGAGTTTCCTTCTTACTGACAGTTGTTTCATTTTACTTGGTGTAATCTGGGTAATATGCTCAACTGGAAGGTAATCCTTCTCCATGAGCTTATCATTACAATTATGAGCAGCGTAGTTAGCCTTTCATTCAAAGCGGCGTTGATCAAGATTCTGATTTCTTGACTTCATCTTATATGTGAATTTAACGGCAATCAAGGCTACCTTAATGATCTTCAAGGACTTGGCTGGTTTCACAGCCAAATCATGTTCATAGTGAGTTGTATGTGATTCCTGAAAACTAAGAAAGAGGGTTTTTATGGTAATTAGATGCAAGGCTCCGTTTTTCAATGCTGTTGTGCCTTGAGGTAAAACTTGTTTGCATATACCAAAATTGATTCTGACTTCTCCATTATCATGGTGATATTCTTGCATCATATTTAAACATCCTGTGCGCTTCCAAACTTGGCAATAAGAATATATTTAAACTTCAGCCCAAGTGTGATGGGGTTGGAGTGTAACTCAAAGTACCTCCTAAGTCACGCTCATTTCCCCTTGAAAATGGTGAGATTTCTACTTGTCACTAGCTTTGTACATAATGTTTTTGAACAAGTAAAGAAATCTGCCTATAATCTCATCAGTAGGTCGAATTTAGTCTTGAAATACAGGAGAAAATAAATCTTCTTGAGGTTCAATATGGCGTATTGCCGTACTTCCATCACTGGTGTATTGGTGCTAGTGTTGCATCTCTAAAAGTATGCAATTGTCTGAGAGGTTATAGACATTACACTTGAATAGTATTATGACCTGATTTTAGCAATTTAACCGATAGTTGTGGCTTTTCAGCTTGGTAAAAAATTGAATTTAGGCTCTGAACAATTTCTTTGTTCTCTATCTCCAAAGACTCCAATTTATCTCACACTTGGGTAATATCCAGCTCTCTAGTTCTTTGCTGTATTGGGGATTATCTGACTCTTTTTATCTTAATACCTAAGGTAGGTGTATGCCATTTCATTTTGTTGAACATTCAATACATACTCTTCAGGGTCATAACTTTAAAATTTCGTCTCCATGGTACACTTCCATGGTGTAAGTTTTGGGACAATCCTAAGGCTTAATTGGGAGAAATTACAGTTTTGTACTAACAAGAGGAAGAAGCCAGTGGACGTCCCTCTTGTCATCCTGGGCGACTTAACCCATGTGATAGATGAGAGGCAGGTGATGGCGTACCCTTTGAAAATCTCGTTGTTCCCACCATGCCAACTACCCATGAGTTAGCCCAGAAAATTTGGGGTGTGTCTTGGGTAAAGGCGGCAGCCAGAGGCCATTTATAGATGAAGGGCGGCAGAAATTCTCCCCCAAAAGATGGGTATCTATGGAAGTGTGAGGTCTGCCAATAACATTAAATTGATATCTGGCAAAAATAAATTTATTAAGTCATTTTCAAAGCTTGCAATTCCCTATCAGCCATTCCCTTTGTTTCTGGCTATCATAAGCCTTTCCATTATAGGTATAGGTGCAATAAACTCCTTTACTACTCAATGGAACTGGCCATATGTGGTCTTGACATGGGCACACCTAATCGCCTGCCAAACAAAGTGTCGCTTATCTGACAAGTGGAATTGTGACAGGAAGGAAAATTGGTGGCAAAATTTGAGGGTGAGTCAGCTGGTCAGGATGAGATCAATCCAATGTCATAATGAACTTGAAATGTTGATCCTCCATATTAATTGTGTAATTATTCCTGATGGAAAATGAAATTGTTTCTGTTTCCTTAATTTGCGAGCTTATAAGGCAACAAACCCTAAAAGGGTACGCTGCGGCTCCATTCTCTTTTTCCACTCTTTAGTTTAAATAAAAGATCCTTAAAGAGCAAAATTATTTGTGATTTATAGTCCACCGGAAATGATGTAATTATGAATGCCAGTTTTGGGAATCTTTGGCTAGTGCTCGCAGCTGCTAATTACTTTCCAATTGCTCAATATGGACGACTGAAACTGAGGTATTCTTGCTGATTTCAGGTTGGGCACTCACCCTGAATAGAGCTATTCTTATTATTATTAGCACGCCCCAAACATAATGGTGTGACCCAAATCCTCATCCTTCTTCATCCCGCCCTATAAGTGTTGTGTTTCGTTTGTTTTTCTGAATGAATGTAGTATTAACCTTTAGTTGAGGTGGTGTCTGCCAAAAGGATGGCCCATTCGTGGGATCACAGTCTGTAAGCTAAAGTTAAAACCTATCTCCTTCCTCAAACACTAAGGGTTCTATTCCCATGTCAAGTATAAGAGGACCAAGTTTCTCTTTATTTCTCAGGTTGTCTGACATGAACAGGTTGAAAGTGTATGGGAGTTGTTTGTCCCTGCGGCCACTGATCTCCCACCTTGTCCTGCCGCTATAGGTTCTAGTGCTATTAATATTGCTGTCAACTCTGACGCTTTTGTGGAGCAGATCTATGTGACTATATTGGTTCTACTGTTGTCCGCGGTACAATTGGTAAAGGTAGGGTTTACTCAGGTAATTATGACTATGTTTTCTTTTCTGGAGGTTGATCCGACGGATTTGACAGTAACTACAACTTCTTCATCACTTGTATCCCACACACTCACTAAATAACAGGGGCAGGCTTACTCTATGTGCCAATTTAAATATAGTTGGGTCCCACAGTCTATCCGTCTAGGATCTCTTGGATACTGTAGAAGTCAGGAATTTTATGAACTTGCAGGTCGCTCAGGAATTGGCCTTGGATCTTGACGCTGGGTCCTCAGTATTGAGTGCGTCATCAGCATCTATAATAGTTATCCAGTGAGACAGCCAGAGACTGAGCTTTCAGTGCAACCCTTTGCATCTATTTTGGCTTACTACAGTAACAGTTTGTTATTTCTTATCATCCAAGGGGTTGATTGGTGGTGGCTTCATCAGGTTAGTATTGATCTGGAAACAAACCTAAGGTCATTTGTGAATCCAAACGTTTGTGGCGAATTTCTGCTTGTTGACACCTTCTCTCCCATTGATGAAGTAGTTTTGATCACTCCAACCCCCTCCCTCAATAAGTTATCATTGGATTTACCTTCAAATTTTTTGCAGTATAAGAGTATTATAAGATATGTAGAAGGACAATTATTTTCTTTCTCAATCTATTTTATGATTTGGACTTTTGTTTAACAGTAGATTAATCATTATATATCGTCCACTAAACCCCTTTACCAAGCAAGAGGATAAGGCCTGGAGGTGTGGTTAGATGATATTCTCATGAAATGGTGGGTGTTTAAGCACACCTCTCCCATCGCGTCACCAATTGATATCTCTCAAAAGGCTGACAGTACGCTGAACCATGCATGGACTACAACCATTTAAGCAATATCACTGTGCATGATCCCTATCCTCTCCCCCTTGAGAAAACCATCAGACGGCAATTACCATATCCTAGGATTTTTCCAAGCTCAACTTGGTAAACGCCTTTAATCATATCCAAGTAGCAGAGGGTCATAAGTGGCTGTTGACCATTAAAACCCCGCTGTGTATCTTCCTATTCCGCATGATGCCCTATGGCCTAAAAAGCGTTCCCGCTACCTTTCAGCGCATGATTGATTATGTACTAAGCGATCTTTGCTTCACTTGCATGAGGTCATACATTGATAATATCCTGGTGCACTCCCCTACCACCAAAAAGTATGAGAATGACCTGGAGGCGGTATTGGCAGCGCTGAAGAGGACAATCTTTTGTAAATACATGAAGTGAAAGTTTTTAGGGAAGAAGTTACCTGCTTTGCTCATATTTTCCTGAAGGGTGATTATGCTATCCCTCAGCAAACTCAAAGTAATTCCTTCCTGGCCCACGCCCGTCACCCAGAAGCAGATGCGTAGTTTCTTGGGGAGAACTATTTTTCTTAAAAAATTCTCAACCGCCAAATTCCCAGGTGGAGGCAACTCACCATTTCCTAACAGGGAATAATGTTTCGTTTAAATAAATAGCGGAGTGCTAATGGATTTTTTAGGCAATTAAAAAGGATTTATTATGCTTCCAGTCCTCATGCATGCCAATTCATCCAAGCCTTAATTCATTGCTTTTGATGCCTCAGAAGCTGCGGTGGGGCTTTTTCTGCTTCATGAGCATGACAGGGTGGAACATCTCATTGTATAACTATTGTGTGAGTTCAAAGCAGAACAATCTTAGGCCATATATGACAAGAAGCTCGCCGCAGTGCCAAGGTATTACTCACTGACGGTATCTGCTTCCAGGCGCATGGCATGAAGTGGTGTTCCAGATGGCCCGTTAGGCCTCTGTAATCCAAAAACCTCAGAGATTGGCACACCGTCAGTCTTAGACATTTTGGGACATGTACAGCATTAACATATAATATGAGTTCATAAAAGGGACTTTAAATATTCTCCTCAGCCTTCTGAGACTTAATACTTTCCTGAGTCTGAAAGTGGAGGGATTGCAAGAGTTAGAAATAGTGATTCCACTCATACAGATTCTCGTCATGTCCCCTTATGCAATTTCTAGGGCGTTAAGCACCAGAAGCACTATTGATATTGCATATACTAGCTAGTCAAACAGCTTGCTTGGAGGGGCTAGAATTGCTCAATCAGTTTGTTTCAATGTGTCATAAGCGCACCCATTATTTATTAGTGGTGAACCAAACTTTGTTTAAAAGTAGGGTTTGGTCTACCATCTATCTCCAGGATGAAGTAATCTTTACACATCATGATCCCCTGGAAGTGGGTCACCCAAGGAAAAAAAATTTCTCAATTTGATTAATTGGATGATCAACTGGTCATGTATTTCCAAGAAACTGCTGGTTGTATTGCTAATTGTGTGTTATGCGCATGCGCCAAGTCGGGTAGATCAGGCAGGAATGGTTACCTCTATTCCTAGCAGCAGGTACAGAGTCTGTGGACCTCAGTTTCTGTAGACCTCTGTATTAAGCTCCCAAGTTCCAATGGACTAATGGCAAAAATATGGTGGTTGTGGACCACTATAAAAATTTTTATTCTTATTAAATTGGCCAGTACTTCCAAAAAGACAGATCAACTCTTTATTTGACACATTTTCTCTATGTTTGATTTACCCTGGGAGGCGGTAAGTGGCCAAGGGCCTCATTTTACCCTCCACCTTTAAGATGCGTCGTTGGGCCATTTAGATGAAGCCATGCTGTTCCATAGCATACCGCCCTCAGTCAGATGGCCAAAATTAAAGAGGTTAATAAGATCCCTGAGCAGTACCTCCGCTGTTATGCCTCTACTGTTCAGGATAATTGGTCTGTTGAACTTTATCTGGTGCAGTTTATATACAACAATGCCACCAAATTTTTCATCTGGAGTTTCCCATATGAAGCCACCTTGGGGTACAGCCCCTCATTCCTCATGGATCCCTCCCTTCGCCCTGAGGTAACTGCTGCTGTAAAATGTCTGAAGCAGATCTGGGATACTCAGTCCCAGGTTTGGGAACATCTGAAAAAAGTGACGATTGATTAAAAGCACTTCACAGACTGTAAACCCCTAACCAACCCATAAGATAAAGGTGGGTTCGTTGGTCATGCTTGATATTCTAACTGAGTATAAACTTTCCTTGTGGAGGTTTTCAAGCATTTGCTTAGGCCCACATGTGGCTAGAGATATGGGCAACAGAGGAATTTTGGTTGGCTCTCCCTGATCATTAAAAACAGCAACCAAAGTTCCACATTTCCCAGTTACCGCTGTTTAAAGGCATGTAGCCAGCTGATTGTGAACCTGTCATGATCAAAAATTTGACAGAGGCAAAAGTGGAGGCCATTTTGGCATCACACTGATTGAATCACCTGGTGAAGTATTTGGTATTTTGAAAGTAATTTTCTTCTTACAAGAAAAGCTGAGTTAGTGCCTGTTTTTGTGCCAATTACCATGAGTTAATTGAGGCTTCCACGTCGCACTCCCAGATGCTCCTTGCTCACCCCATTAGGTTGCCTCCATATTGGCGATCAAGATCCAAAGGCACACAAAAATATTACACTTTCCCAAGTTCCTGGTGGGGTGACCCCTTGACTCAAATAGAAGAAGGGTAATGTATGTCATGGGTAGCAACCCCTGAGGCTTAATTAGAAATTTTCTCATTTAGTACCAAGAAAGGGAGGAAGTCAGTGGCCATCCTTCTTGTCATCATGGGCGACTTAGTTCATGTGGTAGATAAGAGGTGAGTGACGGTGTATCCTTTAAAGAAAGCGTTGTTCCCCCGTGAAAAACACCCAAGCGTTGGTCCAGAAAAGTCAGGGTATGTGTTGGGAAGTGTTGGCAGCCAGGGTCCATTGCCAGCAGAAGGTCAGTAGAGACTCTCTACTGAAAGTCTTTATCTCCAGTTGTTCATAATATGCTGAAAATTTTTTTATTGGTATCTGGAAAAAATTGATTAAGTCAGTTCCAGGTTTAGTATTCCAAAACTGCACTTCCTTTTTTGCCTGAAATCATGAGCCCATCCCTGATAGGAATGGGCACAATAAACCCTACTATACTCAATGGGAACATTCATATTTGGCCTGGCCATGGGCATACCTAGTCACCATCTGGAAAAAAGCATCACCAATCTGCTATTTGTAATCACACCAAGAGGGAAAATTGATAGAAAATTTTGTGCCTAAGGCAGGTGGCCAGGCTGAGATCATTTAGTGTCATAAAGATTATAAGATGTTGATCTTCTGCTGTTGAATTGTGTAATTATTCCTGATTGCAAATGCAATTTTTTTTCTGATTCCCATTTTTTTGAGCTTGTAACGCAGAGGGCCCCATCAAGTTCCGCTGTCACTCCATTTTCCCTTTCCACCCTTCTAATTCCATCAAATTTTTAGAAAAGCAAGTTTTATTTGCAATCATTAAAGTTCCTCACAGTATGTACCTATTATTGATAGCTTGAGAAATACTCTGGCTAGTTCTCTCAGCTGCCCTATTTCTTTTTCATCACTCAATATGTATGGCTGTAATGGAGGTATTTTAGTTGGGGTTCTGGGTGGTCACTCACCATGAGTTCCAGAACAGTATTATTATTATTTATATCAGAACGCTCTATGACACATGGTATTATTATAGAAAACTATACAATTGCTTATTGGTGCCCAATGTAACTAAAATCAGGTAATGCCAAAGTGTCTGCTTGCTCAAGGAGTGCAGATGAAAATTTGATAGGTTACTGCAAATAAATTATTTTTTTTTGTTCACAGGGACCTCTAGGTGGTTTGGAGAGTCTTAATCTTGCATATATAGGCTATTTCTCATGGTTTTAAACATTTCAACCGTGTTAAAGCTTTGGAATTATAAATATGGGGCTACTCCAGAGCACTTTGAAAAATCTCAACTCTGCTGCAGCAAGAAGGCTAGTTCAAGCCTTAAATAAAATTAACTTATTTGATATTATTAGCACCATATAAAATGATTTTAGTAAAGTGTGCTTTTGTGAAGGAAGTTTTTATAGATATAAAATAGAAAATGTATAAATTTTTGGGAATTTAGGGTGGTTAAAGTAGGAATTTAATACAAATCAAGTTTCTTTGTGAAATTATACATTTTCTGTTTGGTTTAAAGCCTAGAGAATTCCAATTCTTTATCTTATGGATTTTCTAAGATTCTTCCTTTATTTTATGGAGCTCTGGCCTGCTTATGACTGCGTGTCTGCTGCTTTGTTTGCTCCTAGTATTGTTGTGACTCTAGTGGCTCTGTAACTGATTAGATATATATAATCTGAATAGATGGAAAATGTTTTTTCGCTTGACATCACTTTTGAGAGATATTAAATAAAAAGTAGCCATTAATTTTCCATTGCCACCTACACCGCATCAGTTTTCCATTTATGTCTGCAGATCCACCACCTGCTGCCCCAGTATGGGGCAGAAGTGCTTCACCCAATAGCATTTTCCGCCCAGCAGGCAAACATGTGTGGACTGGCTCATCCAGCCTGCCTATTGCATTGGGCCAATTTGTCCCTCCAAGGGACTTATTATTACACTTAGCGTGAGTCCACCCAACCCACCCCCACCCCCTAGCCCTACCCAGATCTATTAATCACTTTTGCCTCCACGTCAAATATGGATGTCTCTTCCCATATGCCAACAAAGCGATAATTGAGCTGGCAACGGCCACATTTTCACCAGCTGTGTTTATCAAATTCCGCAATTATAAGGACTACCTTGATATAGGTTTTCCACTGAAGAAGACGCAGCCGCTGCAGCAGCTACGCCATTAATCTATAAAAACACACCTATTACCACCACCTGTACATGCCTCCTCAGTGATGCCACATCTGTGGTAACCTTTGCAAACCTTCCTTTACACCTTCCCCCTCAAACACTCTATGAAGGATTGATGACAGGGCTATCCAAATATGGCACAGACCCCATCTTCCACTTCAATGTCCTGAGCGGTGCTGAAAAATTAGTGACACCATGGGCAATTGCTACTATTACCCCCCACCAGCCAACTATAGCCCAGAACATCCCACTGCATGCCTATATCCCATCTGCACCAGATCACTTCTTTTGGGCTCGCACCAACGATGGCCACACAGTTTGCCCCCTCTGCCATGAGTTAGACACTAAAAAAGGCCTGTCACCACAGTTCAAAAATTGTGGAAAACGCCAAGCCCACACGTGAGGCCACACAAATAGCATTCAAGTGGGGATTATGGATGCCTCACCCCCTCCAGCTGAACGTTTGAGAAATCAGAAAACCTTTACAACTAAAGCCCAAGAAGGATAAATTTCTCACATTATACCCAATCAGGAGCAGGTTTGGACCCAAATTCAAACCAAGCAATTTCCTGCCCCAAAACTTACCCAATCACAGCCACATCTCTCCAAATCAATCCTACTCAACCAAAACCCCTGGGACTTATTGGATGAAATAACCGAATCTGGGATAATTGGCCCACCTCCAGACTTTATGATTAATTTAGAACCATATTTGCCTTCAGATTTTTGATGCCCCATTCCCGCCCAAAAATATATATCCCAAACCCACTGTTACCCCGTTCCTGAGTGACCATCAACTTGCCAAGGCTGCAGTGGCCTCTCCTGATAGTCGCCATCTCTGAGCAGCCATGGCACTCTCAGTTGCTGAATTTAAAGAGGCGCTACATTTAGCAAAATACCCTGCTGATTTCTTTGAGATTGTAAGAATGGAAATCGAACAATTAAAAGACACTGCCACCTATGCTGTCAAGCACGTGACTGCACTGGCAGAATTTTCCCCCACCACACATATTACCAGGGCCAATATTACAAATTTCGCCCAGCTTCCCAAAACATGCATACAAGCTGAACACCATGTTAATGAACTCCTGGAGGCTTTTCTCCAGGCCCAGATTGTTACTAAAGATCTTCAAAATTATTTTTTTCACCTTGACCCACATCCTGTGGATGCCCCAACCCCCTTGCTCTCAGCTTTGATCTGCCTCTTCAATGGTAAAGATGAAAAGGATAATCTTCCTGATCCCCCCTCCCCCTCCGCCATGGTGGGATAAGCAGTTAGTTTACTACTGCTACACCTGGTAGGTTATTTTCCTTTTAAATTGGTGTCTCGCCACGCATTTAGGGCTTTTGGTTTGTGTTTTTGGTTCACTTGTTTTGTTTTGTATTGGTAATGTCTGTCCCCTAGTTGTCTTAACTCAAATAAAATTTCAAAATTTATATTCTTGATAGATGGATCTTGATAAGCTAAAATGTACTCTGTTTTGGTATAATATTGCCATTTCTCAGATTTTTATTAATGGGGAACTCTCTTCAGATAGGTTTCAGGTAATTCTTCCATTATTGGTAGTTGAACCCAAGGTTATAAAAGGGATTCCACCAAAGCATCATCTACAATATCATATGCATAGTCGTTTGGACTGATATTTATACTTTCAGGTTCTCTGACGTTATGCTGACTGGCTGTTAAATTATCATAGAGGTCAGGGGGTATATAATGGTTTCCTTCAACAAATATATTAGCTTCAATCCTATTAAAGAGATTTTGATTTTTTTTTAAAATTTTGATTACTGGCCATTTTAGTTTATACTTAATACTCATACTGGCTGGCCAAATCATTAGTATTAATACAATTATGATCAAATTTGGGGCTTTCAAGAGATTTCTTTCATAACTCAAGAAATAAACCACTTTAGATGAGCGTTTCCCACAATTTGCAATAGTATCTATACAATATGACAGTTTTCTAATTGAGAGAAGTAGTAGTAATATAATCCTTCAAACTGAGGTTTATAGCTACCATATTTTTGCTCAGGATAGATGAGTTAGACTAAGTGGATTAACATAGAAATCTACTGATTGTTTTTTCTGTTATTCTCTTTCCTTTTTTGAGATCCATGTTGGGTTGTATTAATTCCTGGAGATTATTGCTTGAATTTGTCCCTTTAGTGAGAACCACTATGATTTGTGTGTTAAACGCACACTACTGCACAGGTAAAGTTTATTCTTTGAACTTCTCAGATCTTCAATCACTCACCCTTTATCCTCTGAAAAGGATGTGTTCCATAAGATATCTTTAAGAAGCGTTACACAAAACCTGATTTCTAAATTTCAGGTAACCTAATACTATACTCTAGTAACAAATTAGAATATTTTAGTGAATTGTAACAAAAAGGCGATTCTTTATTAATTAAACGTGTAATTGCTTATAGTTTACCTCCTAGCCGCAGAAAAGTGATGTCCTGGCTTTAGGAGCACAATTAACAGGGAGTACATTGGCTATAATGAATATAATGGTCATTATATGCATAATGATACCCATATACAGGAAGACTTGTTCTAATTTATTATACACCTTGTGTCTATTTTATAGCGTCTGGGGATTTTTAAAGGAGATAGACAGCAACAAGAGTTGATGAATTACACACTTGAGTTATCCTAGTTACATCCAATTGCAAAAAGGGGTGGAAAGTTAGATACTGTAAGTTGAGTCTAAACCTTTGACAACGCTATTTTTTAGCTATGTTCCTCAGATGAGGCTTCCTATAAAAATAACATTCTGAGGGTTTCCTGTAGCAACCAGGTTTCTAAAGTGCAGATAACACAGCCTGAAATATTTTTTATGCTGTTTATTATTAGGTGAATGTACCATAAGGTCATCAATATAATCCACAAGCATGTAAAGAAAAGATCACTCAGGACTATAATCTTATGTTAAAAAGTAGCATGCGCATTTTTGATACTAAAAGGCATTTATTTTCAATGAAATAAACTCCTCCTTCTACAGATTGCCGTGAGCCAATCCTGGCCTTCTGCTATTCTTATTTAATTATATGGGTTTCCAAGGTTGAGTTTAGTAAAAAATAGTACTTTGCAATAGCTTTACTAATTGTTTTCTCTAATGAAAGAAGGTAAGGATCATAAATGTTTATGTCTTTTAAGTATTCACAGAACAAAAAAGGACATATGATCTCATCAGCTTTATGTGTAAAAATATAGGTGAGGCATTAAATGAGGATTTTTGGTATACTAAACTTTCTGATAATTTTGAAATAGATAAATTATTTCCACATGGCAACCAAAAGTTTTGTAAGTAGCCTCCATGTAAATTCCCAGTAATTGGTAGTTCACCTTAGAAGAGATTTCTCATCCGCCAGCTGCTGGTACATCTGGAAAATAGACACTGGTGAATGGTAGTGTGATTTTGATGGTAAGTAGCAGGTTATGTCCGCTACAGAGGTCAAACAAGGCCATAAAGGCCTTGTCCAGATCCAAGATGTAATATATTGGCTGATTAAATTAAAAACCTCTCAATACTATATTATATAAAAAAGTAGAAATTTATAGTTTTATTTTATATTTTCCTTTGTATTTTAGGAGTTAATATTATAGCTTTTAATGAATGTTAAAAATTTTATAGGGCTACAGCTTGGGCACCACAGTAAACTTTATGGGGTTGGGGGTTTGTATGGAGGGTACTGAATCTTATAAATTTCTACATCCTCTTATGTTATTGTTAACAAATGCTAAGTGGAATCTAAAGCTATAGTATAAGCTCGCTCATGTTTAAATTTTCATATAAAACCTGTTTTTATTTATAAATAATGGTTTTCTTTATTTTGGAAACCTTTAACCTTTTATAGCTGCTGTTCAATGCACAAGTTTCCTTTGCCTTCTGATCCCCTGAGCCTTTATGTTCCTCAGGTAAGGTCTTAGTATCCCTTCAGGGTATATTTTGACAATGTGGCGGTCTGGAAGCACTTTGACCGTCACATCACTCCTCTTAAAAGGATAGCCCCTTTTGTGGACAGAACTTCTCCAATTTCTGTGTGAGTTGGCACAATCGTTGGCAACCCACCAGAAAAATTATTGAATGGGTACCCATACCATCTAATCAAATACTAACATTTGCTCTTAATATATTTGATTTGGAATTATTCTACTTTATTTTCTACCTCCATGAGATTGTTGGATTTGACAGGTTCCAGTTTCTCTGGCATGGGACCCACCAATTATCTATTTTTACACAGATAACATTAAATGTGCATGAAAAGTATCTAGCAACTCTAACTTGCAATACACCTCATATACATGATGTAGGACTATTCAGGAATCTAGGAAATATGGACTGAATTTACTTTATGGGTAGGGACTGATTCTTTTTGGCCTTAATCATGGCAATGTCACCAGTATGTCACGCGAGGGCCTCCAAGAAGTGTGTATCCACTTCCTGTTTTTGGTATCCCACTTGACTAGGTTGACTCTCAGTGTTTCAATATCTAATTTATCTCGTCAACTGAATGTTAGCTGTGGCTTTTGGGACCACCAAATCATTCTCCACGATCCTTTAATGGAGATATGATTTCTGTAGTTTGGCAACAACATGCATGGATGAGTGAGTCAGAATTTTATGCAAATTGTCAAGTTTATACCAATCAGAACAGAATTCTTATTGGATGGTGATATAGCACTAGAGGTTCTGTCACAAAATTTGAAGTACTCTTTTTCATTTTGACTATCTGATTGGGGATGGTATAAAGACAAATGTCAATGCTTGAACCTGAAACTCTTGAGTAGGTGTCCCCAGAGTCAGGAGATGCGCTGGGGTCTTCTGTTAGAAATTTACTTTGGATGTTCATGTCATTATATAATACTTCTTTGATGAAAATTTAAACTAAATCCATCACCAATATCTTGGTTGTGCAAAAGTAGAATTCACTAATACTTGGTAAAGTTATCCACCAAAACCATGAAGACAACATATACTTTCAATTCCTGGAGGCCAGTGATCAAGAAAAAATCAATGACGACCACAGGATCTTGGCATCTGCAGAGGCTCGAGTTTCCTGACCAATTTTCCCATTAATGTTTCACCCAAATGGAGATGATGCAATGTAAGATATGGCTTCTTGGGAAATTTTTATTCATACAATTAGTAAGTCATCAACAGCAGATCCGTCATTTTTATCTCTAACTTAGGATGACTCAACAAAAGGTACTTGTGACAAAATCAATTACCTACTCATGAAACTTATGAGTCAGGACCCATACCTGTTCTTTGTGGAGAATAGGGAGCTTTCCTTCTTGTAGTTTGTATACTTGACGATTTCTCATCAGCTAATTTATGGTCAACTCATTTCTAAAGTTTGAGCATCTCTGAGCCTATTGTGACTTGCCTACAAGATCTCCATTGTTCTTGTTTATAGCTGCAAACAGGTTTGGGAGGAGAATTGTAGTGTTGTTGTAAGCATTAAGATAAACCCTAAAAAAGCCATCTTTTAGGCCAAAGCTTAATAAAATTGGGCATCCCATTGTTATCATTAGCTTACACTTGACCTTAAACTCATACTGGGCCAACTCAAGGTGCCTTCAACCTGCCATTAGTAAATCTGATTTGGCTCTTTTAAATTTCTAGCGCCTTGTGTTTATCATATAATGAAAAGGGGAAGAGTATAGAGGAGGTGGTGCTTACATTCCTCTAGGGCAGATACAATAGCTAAAAAGCTCCTTGTTTTAACCCAGATAGTTTGTCTCCACAATGGTAGAAGCTTCATACTGAAAACCACAATCAGAAATAATCTCCACCTTTCCCTTCTGCAGGAGGACTACCTCATTTGTGAAGTTTAAGGCGTCAGGTTACTTTTTGTATGGCTTGTCTTATCTGGGTATGCCAGGAAAGAGGAAATGAGGATGAGCCTCTTGATGACCTGAAGCAAACGCTCCTCTTCCTCACACCTTTGAAATAGAACTTGACTGGTAAAGTCTGGTTAGTAGTCCGGCAATCTTATAGAGGCCCTTGGTGAATTAAATTAGGAAGTTCATTTCGCCAAAAAATCTTCTGACTCCCATTCTATCTTTGTGACATACCTTCCCTCCACTGCTTTCAGCTTTTTGGGAAAATGTCAATAATATCCACTAGTATTTTATTTCTTCAAGAATAATATTATGTCCTTATAGAATTTTGATTTATATGGTCTAAAAAAGATTGGCATGGTTGATTACCTTTAGAAAAGGTAGGATGTCTGCATGATGCTCCTCCTTGGACTTGGAGAATAGGGGGTTTTTATACATGAATGCAACACAGCACTTCCCGTTGAGGTCTCCTAAGCATGGTCAATTGTGCGCTGAATATGATGGTGAATTCATCAACCTAAAAGGCATAACTCAGTGTTCAATCACCCCTAAATTACACTTGATCGCCATGTATTTGCATTTTTGAGTATTACTAGCACCTGGTTAAAGGCGTTGAGAGTCTAGATATGAGAAGTTTTGGCTTTTGGTAATAATTTTAAGGATTTAATTCATCAGCAGAAAGATGTATGTGTCATGTGTGGTTATCATATTCAACTTCTGGCAATACATGCATAGTCTGGGTTTCCCACTTGCTTTAGTCATCAGCACAATAAAAGAAACTAATGGGTCCTGATGGCACAATAATTAGCTTTTCCATCATATTCATACATATACGTTAAGTGCTTCTTTAGAATGAGGGTTCAGAAGGTAATTAGCCACCCTCGCAGAAGATTTATTGGCAGGCTTGAAATAAAAAGAGAAAGAGCAAGGCCCTTTGGTATTCAGTGGTGGAGTAAATTCGCCATAACTAGTGTACACAAGTCAAAAATTTCCTGGAAATCCCTAACGTCATAGCTGTGGCTTGAAAGGAGTTTATGTCAGACCTGCCCTTGCCTGTGGTGATGAGGTCCAACACAACTGCAGTCTCACCCTTGGGATGCAGCGTGTCCTGGTGATCCTCTAAATTAATTTGAAGAGAGTATTAATTTTACCACGATATGCTAAGGATGATAGGAGAATATAAATTCCTTATGATGCTCAACAATTCTCAGAATCACTGTGGACCCTGATGGATCATATCTGGGTTTGATCTAAAATTCTGAAAACGTGGTGATATCTGCAAGGGTGACGATTCACTTATGGTGCTTTTCTATGTTCTTGCATGGTTGCTAACCCTGCGTCTACAGTATGTTAAATTACCACCATGACTACTAGGTCCCTTAGTTCTCTTTGGTGCAATTCTTCCAATTTTCATAGCAACTAATAAAAAAGGCACAAACAAGTAATGCAAAACATGATCATTATTATGACATGAATGTGGGTAGGTGTATAATGATAATTTAATGCTGAGGGCTTCTCCTTTGGAGAGGGTAAGGGTGGCCACAGGGGACTGTGTCGCTGGAGTGGGATATAAACTGTTGGTCATTACTGCAGGACATTTTGAACGATGGGTGGAATGGCAGCATGTTATCTCTTGGTTAGGTGACCAAATTTTTTTAAAGGCAGGTAAACACTTCTTTGTCTGGACCATAGTTAGTTTTCTCTTCCACTTGTGTGGCTACTGCAATCTCATCATCCAAGATGGGAACTAAGTGGGTGACCGCAATTTCAGATAGTATCTCTATGTACAAATTCTGGTAGAACATCTTGAGTTGAGAAAAAGTGACCTTGGCCTCTTTGTTGAAAGGGTATAAAAATGGTTGTAATTGCTGACAGACATGAAACCTTCAGATAGTGACAAAATTATGGACCAAGTGGCTTCATGAGAGCAATTGGGAGAGGTTGCTTGTTCTACGGGTTAAAGTAATTTATCCATAGAAACTGAGAGAGCTGACTGAGTTTCAATAAAATTCTGAACCAGCTTTAAGGGTTTGGAGGTAAAGTAGCCATCACCTGATCAATCTGATTTGATGCTGGATTGATGCTATCTGATGCTGCAGTCAACTGGGTTTGAAGTCTCAACCAAGTGAAGATTTTGTGCACAATCCTCCAGAAGAGAGGGCCAAGAGGTAAGAAGATTTAGAAGCTGAGGCGGCCGCGCAGACTTGCATCATCTTTTAAGTGGGAAACCCTCATGTCTTCCCTTAGCAGAAGCATGATAAAAAGTTATCCATTATGAGGGTTTTGGTAAATACATACCAAGCAGGTAAGGCTTCCCATGTTGTTTCTTCATCATGTACAGAGCCAAGGAAAGAAAGTTGTATGAACTTCGCCTAATGTGATGGTGGGTTCTTTCCACACGACAAAAAACATTTTGTAAGTAAAAATCATGTAATAGTCCAGAGAATTGATATTCTCTGGATAAGTGATCCCTGGTCTGTCAAATGCTGGTATATCCAGAAAATAAACCTTGGAGAATGTTGAGTGTGATATTTATAGTAAGAAGCAGTGTCTGTCCTCTGGAGAGGGAAAACAAGGCTTCAAAGGGCTTGTCCATATATATGTAAAATCTATTTTTAATTGTTTGAGTTATTTAATAAACATAACAATATTACTATATATAAATGCATTAAAGTTTAATTGTTTAGTTTTTTTCTTTTACTTGGCTTTTAAAATAAGAAGTTGAGTTGTTTAACATTTGTTGATAATATTTTTAAAGCAAGCTTGGAACCACCATAAACCTCACGTGGTTTGGGGGTCTGTATGACAGGTTTTAAGGCTTCTAGAATTTTACGCCTCTTCTGGAAAGTTTTAGACACTGAGTAAAGCCTTGAGGCGTTGGACAAATTCTCTTGCATTTACAATTACTAGTATAACTCAATTCCATAACATTTAGATATTGAAAGTTCTCATTATACAGAAACAATAACCTTTTTTAAACCCGTTTTGAATATATAAATCCACTTGTTTTTGCTTTCCTGAGCCCTCAGAATTATCAGTTAAGTGTTTAAAATACCTACAGGGGAATATTGAGGCAATGTGACTTCTTAGTACTTGACTGTCACGCATTTTAACTATCCAAATATGCAAAGCCTTACCTTAATCTAATATATGGATACAATGGGAAAATAAATTAAGCAAATACACCATATAGCGGAAAGCCAAATCATGATTATAGTAAAAAGAATATAGTTGTCTTTATAATATTTATAATATACATTTAGGTCATTAGTTTGGAAGGAAAGTATGTTAGTAGCTCAGTGAGGGAGGGCGTTGTAGTGATGGAATCCAAAGCTCTTGTTGTGGATAAAGTATCTATGAGAGGAGCTTACCGCATGAGCCTGAGTTATAACAAAAACTATAAGTTGGACTCCAGATTACTATTTATCTGCTGATGACGCCACCAATCTAACCCAAAGATACTGGAAGCATTTAATCTGGCGTCTCTGTAAAATGGTCACAAAAGCAGAACTTGTGCACATAAACAGAAAAGAACGTCTTAACTTTATAGCGAGTCAATGGGCTGAAGAAGCGCCCAATTCAGATGAACCCATTCTATGATCCTGATCTAAATCATGCGCTAAAATTTAATTACATGAAGTTATGAGATGCATTTGTTTCCAAAAGCATCAATAGACACCTTGTGATATCCCACTGAATTTTAATTGCCAATAATAAATAGGCAAGATTCTGTTTGTTTGCAACAACAGGAAATAACTAGATGGGATGAAGTAATCACCAGAATATCAACAATGCTAGGTTAGAAAAGAGAACTATTGATTGGTTAGATGGCTACATAAATCCCTGCATGTTTTACTAAAGACATTAAAGTCATCATAGGATATAATGACACCTGTTTACCCTTGGTATACAATACAATAGATGAAGGTTGGTAACCAGAGAAAAATGGATGTTGGACAATAAAAGTTAGGGACGAGATTAGAAGAGACAAAACGCTAAACTCTTATGAACTTCATCCAATATACTCACAATTTTAATTAGAGGAACTTGATATATTCATTCTTTGATATATTAATACGCTGAAGTATTTATTGGCTATAAAGTAATCTACAAGTTTATCATGAAAGCTTTGATCAGTTTCACAGAATGCTGACCAACTACAAGGCTAAGGAAGGATTACAAGTTCATCTTAAATATAGTAAAGCCACATATCACCTATCTAAATAAGAAGGGTAGAGAAGGCTAAGGTTTAATATCAGTCCATTATGTCTGTTGGGATGAAGAGGGTTTAAACCAACCATCACTTTATAAAGTCCAGGGCAATAGAAGCCCCAGGCGATGGATACTGAAAAGATTTACATTTATAAATGTCTTCACACATTAGTAAAAGCTCCTTGAGTGGCATATCCAGAAATGTCTTCAGATACTAAATAGTGGCAAGCCAAAATTTATGGCAAAAAAATGTAGTCTTTTTCACTCAAACTGAATTATATAAGAGACTAGAAATTATTCTTGGGGAAAAATATCTGAGCACTTTCAACTCAAGATCTAATTTTATCTGCAATCCAGGATTCTGTGACATTTTAATTACTTCAGCAAACAGTATTCATTCGCATAGATCAGGTTTGGACCCCAATACTGGGAGGCTTTAGTTAAATAAACGCTTTTATCCTAAAATAGTTTTAACAAAATTTTTAGATCAGGTTCTAATCCCAACATCATATTTACTCAATTCTTGCCTTTTTCAGAATCCTGAAAACAACTACTTCTAGATCTTGGCGTAGAGGGGGTGAATGGCTGGAGAAACTGAATGCATACTCAATTTATCACAGTCCCCCAAGCGACCTCCACAATAAAGTGTTTGTTTTCTTGTTTATAAATAACTTTGTTAGGTCCTGATTAATTGTCCCCAATTTTTCATCACGTTCACAAGGTCAATGACAATAAAAAGGACTAAATCACCCGGTTTGAAGGTATTCAGAGGAGCAAGCTTATTGTTAAACCATATTTATTTCTCTGTTAGTTGTAGAAACAAATTTTCAGAAGCTAGGGCCTGAGTTCAGATAATCTAATTTGAGATACTTCACATAGTAGCTTCAGGAGCTTTGGGGGAAGCTTGATCTAATATGTTTTTACACCCTAGAGATCAGTTAGGTTTCCTTACATACAAAGCTGAGAAGTGAGACATCTTGATAATTTGATGATAACCTATTTGATAGGCAAGAATTGCACTGAGTAGATATTGCAGCCAATGTAGAGAGTTGGTTTAGGTTATATTCCTGAGGGTTGAACTCATGTACTGTTTACAAAATCTACCATTCCATTGGTTAAAGGATGAAAAGTTATCAAAAACACTTGAGCGCGCACCATTAATCTAGGTAATTTAGTCACCAGTGATGATCAAAGATTCTTTTTAATTATTGTGGTGAATTATGTTAGGGCGCCCATTTGGGGAATAAATCTATTATAAAAGAACGTGGTAGTAGCTTTTTCCAAAGCAGAGGTGAGGGATATAACTTTATCCACTTGGGTAAATAATCACCATCCAGAATGAGGAATCAATGGCCATTAGATGCTTGAGGGAGTGAGCCCACATCAATATTTATAGATAAAAAGGGTTTGCATGGTGTAACATATGGATGTTATGGTTAAGGATTATGTTTGGCCCGACTTTTGAAGTCCAGAAAGGACTCTAATGCATCATTAATTGTGAAGAGCATCCCTTATGAGTGACATTGGTTTTTAAGCCACTATTGAGTTTTCCAAATTTCTCCATGGCTGACTTTCAAAGTGTCCCTATAGTATTACATCTGTGTGAGCTGAAGGTTAAATGTAGGATAACCATTTTTGTGAGATGAGTTTGTACAGTTTACCATTTTTATCCTATATAATTGCGGACCTTATTGCTAAATCTTTTTGAGTAGTTGGGGACTTAATTTTCCATAAATCTAGGTGGGTTAGAAGATTGTTAATTTGATCTTCCTCAGGGTCAGTTAAAGCTAGTATAGGTAACATGGAGAAACGAAATACATTTTAATGTATGGGCCCTTGATGATCTATAATAGAAAAACGTAAATTGAAGTTTTAAAGACCAGTAAGCTAATCTCCCACCAGATTCCTCAATCTATTAAAGCCATTACTATTAAGCGTGGTTGGTAATTATGTTAAAGTGATTCCCATATAATTAAGGTTGGAAATTCTTAATCACAAAAAGTACCACCAACCAATTTCACTCTGTAACACTATAGTTGCGTTCAGCTTTGGATAAAGTTTTGGTTTAATAAGCGATATATATAAACAAGCTTTTATTGTGTTGAGATAATATCGCTCCTATAGTTATATCGCTAGAATCATATAAGAGCAAAAATGGTTTGTAAAAATTAGGAGAGATAAGCATAGGATAGTGGAAAAGAGCCAAACATAATAAGTTAAAGGTCTGTTGTGTCTTCTATTAACACTGTAAGGGTACTCCTATATTCAACAAATATATACTATAGACTCAGAGGTGTCATCATAGTGCATAATAAATAACAATAATATAACTGTCCCTAAAAAGACTTATACATCAAGTAGGGATTTAGGGGAGGACATCTTGGAAGTCACTGTACATTGTCATCCATTGGAAATATCTTTGCTTTAATTACCTAGGTCCAAAGCGATCAATTCAATTTAAAAAAGGAACAATTATAAGGCTTTAACTTAAGCAAAGCTTGGCATGATCGCTGGAAAACATTTCTTAATTGTGCCAGGCGATTATTAAAAGTTCATGAGAAAACAATTATATCATTGAGATAGATTAACATAAGAGCGTTTTCAAATCTCTTAATAACCCATCCATATTTCTTTGGAAGGTGGCAGGGGCGTTATATAACTTGGCGGCATCAGAATAGACTTATAAAATCTTTTTCTAGAAATAAGGGTTTGTTTCCATGGTCTTCAGAGTATAAGTCAATTTACCAACAACATCCACTGGCGAGGTCCATTGTCAAAAATACTGTGATCCTGACATTAAGAGTAAGGAGTCATCTATATGTGGTAAAGGATAACCATCCTTTCATTTAATGAAATTTTGTTTGTAATAATCCATAAAAACTCAATCATAGCCATCTTTATATAAAATAACAAAAGTGGAGAAGCCCAAGGACTTTTGATTGCATATTAGTTCAGTTTTTAGTAGTTGTTTTAGTTCCAGAGAAACTTGAGCTTCCTCTATTTTAGATATTTAGTTTGCTCAAGATTTAGATAGGGGTGATCCTTGGTTTTGATTAAATAAATTATTGACATCTTCCTATAGTCACCTGGTCCCAATGAAAAGATACCATTATATTCCCTTAAGGAGGGCTTCTACATTCTGGAGAGCATTAAAAGTAAATTGTTTTTAACCTTACTTTCAATCAGAGTTCTTGCGTATAGGGCATCAACCCCTGAATCTTATAAAGAACTAAAACTGCTTACATCCATGATAATTTTCAATAAGACAGAGCTTTACATAGGTGATGAGAGAATTTTGAGGAACTTGGATAGTCTGATTTGTTAAATTTCATAATACAATCAATATAGTTCTATAGGTGAGGTCTAAAATTCCAGGACAGGTTTAAGCTTCTTTAAAAAAGGGTAGGGTGTACATATAACTTTAGGACTCAGTTAAAAGGGATGTGAATATTTATTCCAGATACATGATAGCCTGAGAACCAAGTGGTATCAAAAAGGATGGGTGCTTACATATAAATTCTGTCCTTATAATTAACAGCCTCATGAGGAGACTTAGTTTTACACCACAAGTTTTGGTACTTTACTTTGCAAATAGATTGGGATAATCAAACAAGGCAGACACATTTTTAGAGGCCCGATTATTATTGTTCTGGAGATCAAATACTAGTGGTATTTAATATTCTAATAGTAAGAGATATCTTTTGTTATATTTAATCATGCAATTGAGCTCCTGAATTAGTTGTGATTCAGTAAACAAAGCTTAGTTATTGTTTTCAAACGTGATAGTGGGGCAGTAATTAAGAGTTTTTGAATAGGAGGGGTAAGGCTTGATAATGATATAATCTTATTTTTAGATTAATTCCCCGCTGTCCTCTATTCAGCTTCCTGGATCTTATCCAGAGTCATTTAACTTTTTTGTTCAAGTCAGGAGGATAACGTTAACCAGAGAGCCAGTACCAAGTATAGCCATGACTTTAATCTTGTGAATGAATACTTCCACTTGTAACACTGAAGATTCATATTGAGAGTTAATAGCTTTTAAATATTTGTTATGCAGTTATAGAGAGGCAAGTGGAGGACTTTGCCTTGGCCAAACTTGAGATTTTTAAATGTGTTTTAAAAATTTTGTTAGTTAACGCTTGGCTCTCACTGAGGCGCTATTAGTTAGAATTCAACGAGTAATTGACAAATATCATTTTAAGAAATCTGAAGGTCTTTATTTCCTTATATAGTAAGAGGTGCCTTAATTTCAGCAGGAGCAGCTAACATGATAGAGCCTCATGTACTGGTCATTGATCTAGAAGATTGAGGAATTTGAGTGATATCAGTAGAAGGAGAATAATCCCTATGGTGACTTATTTGCTGCCTTATTTTAATGAAGCATTTGGCAGTAGTTTATGGTGTGGTTAGTCTTCTTGAAAAAATATTCAAAATAACTCAGATTTAGGTGAGTCAGGGGGCGTTACCAAGAAAAATTGAGAATGAGTCTTATTGTTAGTACAAAGTGGCCCAGTAGATTAAAAAAGATCAGTAATAATGTCAATAATGTCTCTTTGAAATTCATAAAATAAATAAAGTTGGATTTTACAGATTTAAGATAGAGTAGGATATTAGACATATGTTGAATGCAAATGAAGAGGCGGTGATAGTATAATCTAACGTATGATGATTTTCTGTGACTAAAGTCTGAGCTTCAGGATAATATTGGGGAGTGAACCTATTAATGGATTCTCTTAATTAAGGCTGATTCCTATAAATGTCTGTTTCTGGTTGGATAATGTTATGTCACTCCTGAACTCCAGAAGCAGAGCGGCCTTTCCATTATTTCAGGTATGACAGTTTATCAGCTGAGGTACCATGCTAACCTGGGTTACATGACTAAGGCAATTTGTCAAGTGTTTGAACCTTTTGTTACCAGTATCTTCCTTTTTCCTACTTTCATAACAATGTAGGAAAGAGAAGATTCTCCATTTTCCTAGATGTACTTATCTTTGAATGAGGTTCTTAATCATGCTATTTAGAAGGGTTGGAGGTTGAACAAAATGCACTGACACAGGGAATGCTCCTTCTCCTGGGGGGAAATGGATCCTTGGGATCAATTGTGGAGACGGAGAGCATCCATTCAATTTCACAGGTCATTGACATCTTCAATAAATAGTTTTAACTCTCACGGGCAGCATAAAGAGCTCTTTTGTGGCTAAGAGCTTGTATAACTACCGGTTTTTGCTCTTTAAACAGGTTGTCATGCCTTAGAGTTCAAGTTGATGTTGCTCAGTGAGGAGCGTTAACTGCTCCAAGACTTTTATTTTGGTGGGTAGGTTAGCCACAGTTTCCGGGTGTCCATAATGAGAGCCCAGAGAAAATTCAGGGAGGAGAGCACTCCATCATGAGTGAGTTGCGCTATTTGAGCTATGCACTTTTTATTCATCAAGATTTTGGATGTGTCAAATTTCTGACTGGAGTTGATCACCAAGAGTTTTTGGATCAGTACTAAGTCCATTAGGGCCAGGGGACCCACGTCAGCTGGGCAGGCCATTGCAACCAGGGACTCCAGGATTACCAGGCATTCCAGGAGGGCAGAATCGCCCAGCATCCAAGGTGGTCCAGAGGAACAAATATAGTCCTTATTATCTCAAATATCATAAATTAACTCTTCAATAAAAATGGAGGCGTTTGTCCACGAAGGACGACAAGTTATCAGAAAGGTTTATACTCCTGTGGTACAATCCCTGGTCTGGTTATAAATGATCACTTCTAATTGACTGAAACAAATTGGAGAGCTCCATTATTATGAATCTCATGAAATCCCACATCAATATGTATTAACACAACTTACATCTCATTGATGAGAAGTCGATTTTCCAATATAGCAACAGTTCTCACTGATAAAGTGAGATGAAAACTGGTAAAATTAGAGGAGTTGCACATGCAAATTCCCAAATAACTGTAGATGCAGACGTAGTTCCTGACGATGAACTTAGCTACTTTTGATAGATGGTATAGGATGAGATGCATAGTTTGACGCAAACAGTGTTCTGTACGTCCTGTCCCAACCTGATACCTATCAAGTGAGGAACGGTCAGTTAAACCCATCATAGGGGCTGGTACCATGAAGGCTCAATCTTCTATTTGCGTGACCTCCAGGGATGAAGGCCCAGAGAGGAGGAGCTGGAGGAAAGTAGAAATGTCTAGGATTTGCAATTGATTCTGCTTCACATAAAGGAGTGTGAAAGTTCACCTCTAAAGATTTGGATTATGAAAGGTTGTGATTTGATGCTTGTTAGGCTTTGCCCTAGTAAAATTATTAAAGAGTTGATTATCAGTTGTCAACCTAGTAACCTTTTTACCGCACAGGTTCAGTTTCCTTGTGCACCTCGCGTTGTAAGAATATATAATCTGATAATATTATGGAGACTATTATCCATAGTTGAGTTAGAACTGTTTTCAGGCCTAACGCTTCAGCCGTTATTTCTTTATAAATACTCAATAGTTGTATTTGTAGGGATTTGTTCCCTATATTACTGTCCACTTGATCTTCGTCAAGATCCTCTGATGGCAGTCTCCTTCAGCCCAACACACAGTTGGCAGCGATCCCTTAGTCGTGGTTCCCTTCATCTCTAGATCCCCGCTCAGATCTCTACTCTTCTTCTAAGAGTCTACCAATTATTGACTTCTGCAGTAGTATCCTTGAGATGGAATTTTCACGCTAGATGCTGATAGTCTAACTATTACTGTTTTTACAATAAAACTATTAATGTTATAAATTAGTATTATGTATAAGTGTATGTGTTAATGTGTGTGTCCTTTATTATGGTGAATCCTAGGGAATTTATAGGAGATTTGGCCATCTAACTCTTGGTTGACACCTCTTCAATGAAACGGCAGCTGTTGCCATTGAATCACCCTTCCTCATCTTGGCAGCGATGGTCTTCCCCATCCTGGCTAGGATTCTGACGTTGGACATCCTTGAGACCTCAAATGGAAGGAGTCAGAAACGTGTCCCCTAACGTTTTCCTCTCAATCCAAGTGAACTGACCATAATTTGGCTAGTGACCTGCTTAGGTAATGAAGCTTTATACCCATTATGGCAAAGCATCACTTCACCAACCAATCAATTCGCTAGCTGTAGGTGGCATCACTTACCTCGCAACTCATCATACATTCCCAATCAGTCAGTGATGAAACCTGACCAATCCCAATTGGTACACCTGATAGTTAATAACTATCAGATGCCCCTATTTTGTCAGCTGCTCCACCTGACGAGATATTAGGTATTCATCCAAATCGATACCCAATGGATACAACTAGACAAATATCCCAAAATACCCCAAACGTAGTTCCTCTGAAATTTGGGCTAACCAATTTCTGATTCTCTTCTCTTTAAGGAATTTTCCCTTAATAACACCAGGTAATCTAGCAGGCTGGAAATATGGAACAAAAATACCAACACATCCCCCCTCTTGCCTAGATTTCCAGCGAGAAAAGGACTGGGGCATGGAAACACTGCTTCATACACCTGGGTGAATACTTCATTGGTTCAAGAGGAGTACACTCATCAATATTCAACGCTGCTCAAGATAACCTTCGGCATATGGCATTCCTCCTCTTCCTCCTTGCTATCACCTACTCAGAGCGAGGTCCCCATAAACTCTTGTCATGCTGGGCTGATCGATTTACTCATAATGATATTTTCCTGGGATCCAGTTTTCCCCCCATCAGGGTATATGACCCACTGTCATATTCAGGATTCTTGGTCTAGCGTCCTTAAATTCCTGATTCTCTACTCATCCTAGACAGGAGACTCTTGCCATCGAAGTTCATTTTGCAGCTTGATTAAGAATACTTGTTTCTATTTGCCCTCATTATTTCGCTCATAATCTCTTGGCTGTAAGTCATTATTAACCCTTCCCTCAGAAAGCTTAAAGATTAATTTTATGAAATTAATTTCCCAAAATTGGAGCTTAAAGGATTGTAGAGTACATAATGTCAACTTCTATATAACTCTGACATCCCCCTCTAGTCCTGCTCATATGTCAAACTCAGAATCCCATTATCAGCAACTTTTGAACAGTCTGTCAGATTTGGACCTCCCCCTCTTCCAGCGGATGAGTCAGGATGCTTGATGGAACCTCTTCTATGGTCCTTCCAGGACTCATATGCCTGTCTGGTGCAAGGGGCTAGTCCTTCCATCAAATTACTGGAAACGGTATCCAATCCCTCCAAAACCAGGTGTGCCATCATATTAAATAACTCTCGGCTGACTCTTCCTCTGCAATTGAGTCCAGAGTTGGACTTCAAAACCCTCCTGGATTTGGCTCCTATTTGCTGATGCTCTGAACATCATTGTAGATGCTCCGGAGATTATGCCAGTTGCTTTAGATCATTCATTCTTGGCTGAGTCAGATTTGCTCCCTGAGTTCCTCTTCTGACTCAGACAATTTTACCAACCTGCTGTACTGGTTTCTGAGCTTTCAATCAGGAACAGCATACATTCCAAGCTCCCCTACACTGAACTTCAGGCGCAAGTCACTGAGGCGTTGTCATTAGCACTGAATCCCTCAGATCTGGACAACCTTCTGGATTTAGATACTGCTGTTTATGCTCTCCGCTTTGCCAGCCAAGTTCTTCAAAGTTGGTCGATGAAGCTTCCAGCCTCGCCTGACTTCCATTGGTCATTCAGCTTTAGCTTCTGTGAATCCTGTAGTCATCGTTTACAAGATGCAATCCACTCTTTACATGACTTTCTCTTCTCTAAAGCTTCTCATTGCTATCTTCCGTTTATGGCATTAATTGGGGGCATGATTTGACCACCCCCTCAAGTATTCCTTCTTCACTTCTGGCTCATATGTCCAGTGTTCTTGTAAAGCCCATCGGCAGGCACTCAAGACAAATCTTCTGGTGCCAGTGCCTTATTGGGATTACTCATGGTTATTCACCGATTGCCTCTTCCTTTATTGCTGTTTTCCTCCCCAATCTGGGGTTTCATGATTGGCTTCTTCTGACATATCCATTTCCCTTTTTCCTAATCACGTTCTCTCAGGGCTCAGCATCAGCTCAATGAACGTGGTTTCATGTAGGTCTCGCCCTTGCAAGTGTCCGATCACATATCAACTTTGACAGACTATTTCTTCCTACCACGATCCATCCTCCCTCCCCCAAGAGGTAACATAGGTGGAATCATCCCTGCACTGAGGACAACCAATTAAAATAAAAATTTTATAAAATATATTGGCTTTTTTTCTATTCATTTAAAAATCTTCTTCTTTATTTCCAATATCTTTTATCAATTTTTATTTTATTTCCATCTTTTTCTATGGGACTTGACCTTGTTTCAGTTCAGAGGTCCATCTTTTCCACCCAAACTGGATCCTGGGCACTTAAACCTACCAGTTTTCTATGGTTCAGAGGTCCTTTTTTTGGACTTAACCATCTAGATTGGTTCAGAGGTCCTTTTTTCAGACTTGATCTAATCATCAGGACATGACCAACTTAATGGTTCATTGGTCCTTTGGGAACTCTTTTTTATTTTTTTCTTTGATCCACCACTTAAATACTTAGCATGGACTCGATTTACTAATCTTCCATCCAAGAGATTCTTGATGGAGTAAGCATTGGTCGCCATATTGGCAATTACTTCGAATGGACCCAACCATAATGCATCCAATTTGTTTCTTCATATGAAACCATGTGTATCGCAATAGGCGACTCTTTCTCCTATTCAATATTCTTTTAAAGGCGGTCAGTTCTTATTATCCATCAATTTCGCTCATATCCTTTTCTTTAAGGTAGTATTGAATGCTTACAATTGCATATTGATCAGGATACTCGTCAGTTGGTTTAGGTATTGTTCAGTACCCATCCCTGATGTAGGTTCTACTACTGAATATAATATCAGCGGCAACGCGGCCTTCCTCCCATAAAGTAATCCAAATGGCGTCTTTTCCATCGCCGTATGATGACTGATATTGTAGGTGAATGTCACCAAACTCAGGTACGTTCCACACGCAGAAGTTCTCCCTGTGACTAGCTTCCTCAGCGTTGCAGCCAGCATCCCATTGACCTGTTCTACCAGTCCGTTCATCTCCAGCTGGTATGGTACTGACATGACTCCCCAGATCCCCATTATTTTGTTTAGCCTCAGGATCACATGAGATGTGAAGTTGGTCCTATTATCACTCAGTATAACTTGTGGACATTCATGCCAGTGCAAAAATTTGATCCAGGATGAATTGTGCAGTACTGGTAGCATCAACTCGGGTTAATGCTTTTGTTTTGACCCATATTGTCAGATGGTTGATGGCTACTATGATGTATTTTACTCCTCCTGTACTCATTGCCAACGGTCCCATCACATCGATAGATACCATGTGCCATTCAAATCCAGGTCATACCCGTTGTTATCCAGTTATATTCTTGTGTGGTTCATGCAGTTGGCATTCCATGCAACAAGCCAGTTGGTCTGCGACATCATAGTTAATTGATTTCCAGTAATAATACTGGTGTGTATGATCGGTCATTTTTCTCAGGCCTCCATGCCTAACAACCTTGTGAGCAGCTTGAACGATTGCTGCTCTTTCCAAGTTTTT
Source organism: Massospora cicadina (assembly GCA_022478985.1). Taxonomy (NCBI): domain Eukaryota; kingdom Fungi; phylum Entomophthoromycota; class Entomophthoromycetes; order Entomophthorales; family Entomophthoraceae; genus Massospora; species Massospora cicadina. The sequence continues at coordinate 299,771 of JAKSZP010002639.1, read as the reverse complement.
TGGGAATAATAGCCACTTCCCTTTTATCATCTTGAATACTTGTCCATCCATGATCTTGGTGTTTTCCATCGCTTTTTGAAGCGCACCTTGGATTTCTCAAGGCTCGTCCTCAATTCTTCCTTTGACCATTCTCTGGAATAGCTCATCCGCCTGCAGATATACCAACTGGACCATTGATAACCGCAATAAGTCATCCGCATTCTGGTGAGAAGCCCCCACTCGTTGGACTATCTCATAATTGTAAGCCTGAAGCTTAAGTGCCCATCGGTCCAATCATCCTTCAGGTTCCCATAAATTGTTCAGCCAACACAGCGAAGTGTGGTCCATCACCACCTTAAAGTGCATTCTGTGGACATACACCTGAAACTGTTTACAGGCGTAAATGACTGCAAGGCATTCACACTCAATTAAGGTGAAATTCCTCTCAGCAGCTGAGAGTGTCCGACTCACATATGCCACTGGATGTTCATCCCAAGTTCATCTACTTAGCTCAGTATGGCGCCAATCGCCATCAATGAAGCATTGGTTTGAACAATAAACTCCCAATCAAAATTTGGATATTTCAGAATCAGCGAATTTATCAGGTACCAGTGTAATTCATAAAAGGAGTCCTGGGCCTCTTCATTACATATGAATCCTTTTTTTGGATCCTTTAATAAATGAAACAAAGGCTCAGCTATTCGGGTGAAGTCCCAAATAAATCTTCTATAGTATCTGACCATACCAAGGAATACTTGGATGTCTCAGACACTCTTTGGCTCAGCCATCTGCTCAATAGCTGCTATCTTCTGGGGTTGCAGCTGCAATACGTTTGCATTAATCATAATTACCAGGTATTCAAGCTCCTTCTTGAAGAAGTGGCACTTCCATGGCTTGATCTTCAGGTTAGCTGTGGACAGTCTCTTAAAAACTTCCTCCAAGTGCTGAAAGTGATTAGTAAACGTTTTACTGAACACATTGATATTGTCCAGATATACCAGGATGCACGACAACTTCAGGTCGCTTAATATTGCATCCATGGCCCTCTGAAACGTCATGGGCGCATTACAAAGACCCTGGGGCATCCTAGTTGGCTGGTATAACCCCCATGCGGTGATAATTGCACATTTTTCTTGGTCTTCTTCTGGCAAGTCGATCTGCCAGTATCCTGAGATTAGGTCCATCGTTGAGAAATACTTTGCTTTTCCTAATCAATCCAGCGTATCATCTATCCTCAGTAAGGGATATGAATCCTTCTTCATAATTTTATTCAGCCTCCAATAGTTAATCACTACCAAATTTGATCCATCTTTTTTCTTTACGATCAAAATTGGGCTTGCCCAGGGACTTGATGATGGAACTAGAAGCCCATGCTTTACTAGTTTGCTGACATCATCCTCAACTACTGCTTTGGTGGCTTTCAATCTTTGGATCAGTCTCATCCTTATTGGTAGACTTTCCCTGGTGTCGACCTTGTGAATTACACCTTGTGTGCATCCCAAATCGTGATCATCCTGAGCGAAACTTCCCATTATCTTCTAATTAGTTTGAGCACCTCCTCCTTCTTCCCTTCCGGCAGATCTGCTAGCTGCTCTCAATCAACTAATAGGTTGATGCTTTTGGCCGCTCTGGTTAGTAATCACATTTCCTTGAGAGACCCAAAATCATGGAATCATCTCAATTCTGACATCAGGATTAAATGAATAAAAGCGATGATTTGATTTCTCTTGATCTTCATCAGTTTTTGCTTAAATTTTCCAAGAGACCTTGTATTTCTCCATGGCCCAGCATAATTATCCTGGGAGCCACCCATGGCTCCAATCTGGACTTCTTCCAGGGGCTTCCTACTTCTCCATACAACAGCTCCAGAATCTCTAAAGTCAACCCTGTGTTGACTATCATCTGCGATCCGGCTGGTATGGTTTTCTCCTTCTTGATCCATAAGGGAATTCCCCAGTTTTTAGAATTTCTGCTGGCATCTCTCGTTGCTTCCTACCAATTAATTGGTACTGAATTGGTACAATGACGTCATTGTATATCAGATTAATGAAGTTATTTCTCCAGTTCAACGGAACTTCACCATTCTTCTGGTATACCAATGGTAATGTCTGACCCATAATGGTTAACGTATTATCCTCAAAGTTACATTTAACTCCATATTTCTGTAGAAACTCCATTCCGATCAGAATATCATAGTTTTTGTTCTCCAAAACTATAGCTGGCGCGGATACCACAAATGATCCAAATTGTAGTAGAAGCGCACTATATGCTCCACAGGAAACAGTGGTGTTTGGCCCAGCTGTTCCATATTTTTTCTCGTGTTCCAAGTCCAGAGAGATCTTCATCTTCTTCACCAGCTTGGTTGACACAATATTGATGGGTGCTCCACTGTCGACTATCACCTGCACCCTCACTCAATTCACCTGAATATCTATATATTTACACTCAGAGTATTGTAATAGAGTATTTACTGAGTGAATTGTGGCGTTATTAACCAAATCTAGGGTATGAATGATCTGCGCCAATAATTCAGGAAACGATTACTTAATCGCGCTAAGGGGAATTGACAGATTGGCCTCATCTAAGCAAACATTGGTTAACTCATCAGGATTCTCAGCAGTCTGAATCTTCTCTGCCAGTTGTCAGGCATATGGCAGGCCAACCTCCTGAACTATATCAGGGTCAATCTTCTTCGCCCCAGCTCTGGTCACAGCATTTATGTCCATGTTGACCACTTGATATAGCTGAACCTGCTCGTCGTCTACAAACAGATTGCTAATATCTATTTATTTGTTCATGATATCAGGAGGAACAGGCTATTCCACTGCTCTAGACTTTTCCTTGTATAGGCAGCGGGACCTTTTCCCAAACCCTTAGCTACTGCATCTCTTTATCTTGGACCACGTTAATTTGATACTTTGGCTTTTTGCAGTGAGTGGTAAAAATGCCCTTTCCCGCCACACTGGAAGCAGGCCTTTTCTTTCTTATTTAACCGTTTGAAATCCTTGGGCTTATTTCCCAGCACAGTTCAGTTAAAAGTCTCCTTTTCTCCTTTGCTTCCCTTCGTGGGATTCAGACTTTGGACCAGATTGGACTTGAAGCTTCTATTAGGAGCATCAAACGTTGCTCCCAAAATCTTAAAGTTGTCTACCATTTGTGAGGTAGTTATCTCAGTCGCGAATACAGTAGACATCATTTGATGCAATTCATGATAGGGCTGGAGGGCCGCTTGCAAAGCGATTCTTGCATCAAAGTCATCTAACACCTTCGCTCTGGCCAGAATCTGCGATTCCTGGTAGAATTGATCTGTGAAGTTTGCAAGAGACTCGTCTTTATGGAATTAAATTCCCATAAAGTCTTGCTTGCATTTTGACATGCGGGTTGGACTTCTGAACTCCTTCATTATGGCCACTTTAGCCTTGGCATAGGACCAGTTGCCCCCCTCCAAGTGAGGTAACACCAGATTCTGTCAATCTGTGTCCAAACAGTTCATGACCATCAACGCCTTCTGATGATCCCCGTATCCATTCATGGTCATGTCAAATAGTTGGAAAAATGCTGGGTCGTTATCCTGATGGAATGTGGGCAATTTAGGTGTTGCTCTGAATTCCTCCGAGTCATTTCAGACCGATTCTCTTGGTTCAGCTACTCAGCTCACTTGTGGAGTGACTTCTGGCATCATCTTCAAAATAGCATTAAATGTGGGTGGCATATTTCTCAGGGTATTCCTCTTCCCAAGTATCATTTGAGGACTTCCTTATTTAGAATCACTGGCCATATCAGGCTCACATGCACATCTGTGGGCTTTTAAATTCTCTATTTCTTTCATCAACTTCTCAATGTCCACACCAAACTTTCACAAATGAACGCGATCCGCTTCATGATCTGTTTTCAGGAATAGGACCTCTCAGATGAGGTCTCCTTATTTCCTCTTTAACGAGTTTACTTTGCCAAGTAACTCATTCCCAAAGTTGGCTACGCTTTTAACTCCTTCCTCCACCTTGGTAACTCGTTCTTCCAAGGCCACAAACTCCCAGTGGTCCACAGAGTTTAAGGCGTTCTGGTTCACAGTGGCAATCTCAGTTCACAACTTATGCATCTCTTCTTTGTACGACATTCTTGATATATTCTTTTACTCAACTACCCCTGTAGTGAGCACCAACTTGTAGAAATTTACTAAAGAGTTGATTATCAGTTGTCAAACCAGTAACCTTTTTACCGCACAGGTTCAGTTTCCTTGTGCACCTCGCGTTGTAAGGATATACAACTGATAAAAGTATGGAGACTATTATCCATAGTTGAGTTAGAACTATTTTCAGGCCAACGCTTTGGCTGGTATTTACGATTAAAACTCAATAGTCGTACTTGTAGGGATTTGTTCCCTAAATCCTGTCCACTCAATCTTCGTTAAGATCCTCTGATGACAGTCCCTTTGGCCCAACATACAGTCAGCAGCAATCCCTTAGTCATGGTTCCCTTCATCTTCAGATCCCACTTGGATCTCTACTCTTCTTTTAAGAGTCTACCAATTATTGCCTTCTGCAATTGTATCCTTGAGATGGAATCTTCACGCTAGATGCTGATAGTCTAACTATTACTGTTTTTACAATAAAACTATTAATGTTAAAAATTAGTATTATGTATAAGTGTATGTGTTAATGTGTGTGTCCTTTATTATGGTGAATCCTAGGGAATTTATAGGAGATTTGGCCATCTAACTCTTGGTTGACACCTCTTCAATGAAACGGCAGCTGTTGCCATTGAATCACCCTTCCTCATCTTGGCAGCGATGGTCTTCCCCATCCTGGCTAGGATTCTGACGTTGGACATCCTTGAGACCTCAAATGGAAAGAGTCAGAAACGTGTCCCTAACGTTTTCCTCTCAATCCAAGTGAACTGACCATAATTGGATAGTGACCTGCTTAGGTAATGAAGCTTTTTACCCATTATGGCAGGTCACTTCACCAACCAATCAATTCGCTAGTTGCCGGCAGCATCACTCGCCTCACAACTCATCATACATTCCCAATCAGTCAGTGATGAAACCTGACTGATCCCAAATGGTACACCTGATTGTTAATCACTATCAGATGCCCCTATTTCGTCAGCCGCTCTGCCCAATGAGATATTAGGTATTCATCCTTCTGATCCCCAATGGATACAACCAGACGAATATCCCAAAATCCCCTGAACGTAGTTCCTCCAAAATTTGGGCCAACCAATTTCTGATTCACTTCGCTTTAGGGAATTTTCCCTTAACAATACCAGGTAATCTAGCAGGCTGGGAATATGGGCAAAAATCCCAACACCTAGTCTAGGTAAATCCAAAAATTTATGGTTATAATTAAGTTGTTAATTTAATTAATGTTGACTTATAGCACTAATACTGTCTAACTTGTTCTATATTTAATAAAAATTATAACATTGAGTCCATAACCCAACAAATTCTAGGTAAATCGCCCCATCTGGTGCTTCACTGGCCAATGAGATAAAGACAAATATCTGAACTGATTTAATATCATTTTGATATTGATACTAAGGTTATATTCAGTGTTTATCTACTTTAAGCAACCACCTTATTCCACCTATCATGCCTTACTCTATATTCATTCCTTTAAGGCAGTTAATGAAAACCACTAAATTGGATTACCATTACCATTATCAGTCCAACCTTCAGTGATTAATCCTAATTTTATCCAACTCTGGACCTGGACTGTGCCATCGCCTCCTACATTCCTGAATCTACACCCTTACACAATTTAATCTCATATCATTCATCATAATTCTGATTTCATTTTAGACTATAAACAGTACCATTATTTACACAATAAACTTAACTTCTTATGACTTGATTTACAATAATGATTAGTGCTCCCTTGAGCTAATTAAGCCCATTATATTACATTAGGTCCTGAGGAAAGCCTCCAACTACTCCTTGTTGGCTTGTCCCATCAGCAGAAAAGCTGACTGTGGTTCAATACAAGGGGCACTCTAAGTTGCCATTGTGAAACCATCTATCACCTAAGGACAACATTCATTAGGTCTGAGAAAGTCCTACTATTAGGTTAAGTTCTATTTTTATCTGGAGAAGAGGGATCTTTGAACCAAAAAATTAGGTTAAGTCCCCATTCAGTTTTATCAAGTGAACCTCTGAACTTACAATGGAGGTTAAGTTTCACCTTTCTGTTCTCTAACAAGGCATCTCCAAGTACCTTCCATCCTTGGTTAGATAAGTTGAGAAGAAATACCTTTTTCTCAGATAAATCTAATTTTTTTCTTACCTGTTGTCAGCTATACACTGATCATCAACACAAAAGTAATTTTAATGAGGCCCTGTGCAATTCTGGTGGTTCACCTGGACCTACCACCCAGAAAATGCCTCAAAATATTTTACGTCCACTTGATGATTTTAAGTTTGCAACTGCGTTATAGTCTTTTATATGATTTAAACTATTTTATTTGAATAAAAAAAACAAAAAAAACTAAAAAAAAACCCATAAACAAAAAATAATATTATTAGAAATTTAATTTAATCTTATTATATTTTTTAACTAATATCATAGGCTTATATTATATAAAATAGATCTCATTAACTTTTCATGTTTAAACTGACCAAAAAATGGTTTAAACAAGTTTCTGTAGCCAACTGACTCAAATTTTAACTTGAAATTATTTTATTTCTCTCTGCCATTACTATATCCTTTTTGTTTTACATCCATAGTGAGGCCAAGCGGCAGTGTGCTGAGCTGTCTTCACCTGCAGTTTCTTTATCCCTTCCAGATTATCTCCATATGCTGAAGTTAAACCAGAGGATTTGCTGCATTTGACCAACTCTTTGCTTTAAGTTCACCACACTAAATTTTGCTTGCCTAATCTGTCAGTCCCACAAATACCATGTGCCCCTGCTAACTGGCTCGCTACTTTGTTCCCAACCTTTACCACCAGCCTGCCGTGTTGTTTTAGGTGTCAAAGTCCCCAATAGCTAATTCATGTGGAGGTGAATGAACAACCAACTGCATCTGCAACGCCACCTAAGCCTACTGCTATTAAATACCCCTTTACTGCATTCCTCATCAGTGAGCTTGTCCAAATCAATTTTTGTCTTTCTGACCCAAAGTAACTATTTTCTCAGCCTAAACGGAAGTTCCCTGTGACTTGTCATGCCTGATGACCTTAAACCTTCTTGGTTTCTTTCCTTTGTTAAGATCTCACCAATTTATGCTTAACTGATTCCACCAGCGTGGAAAAGACCTAACAAATCTCAAATGATCATGTTACCATGGCACAAATTAGTGAGAGTTTAATATTCACCCTGTCAGATTAATTGTTACACCCAGTAAAGGCTTGGAGGGACTCTGTCAGGCTTTGCCTAGTTTAGGTGAAGCCTTAACTTTAGGGTTATAATTTTGTTGTTAATTTAATTAATGTTGACTTATTTTATTAATACTGTCAACATTAGCTTATATCTAATATCAATTTATCAGCTTATATTTTGTTTGGGCCTAAAGCTCAAATTAGCTAATAATATATTTTAAGTCTCTAAGCGATTTACCATAATACATTGAGTTACAACTCAACGAATTTTGAATAAATTGTCCCATCTAGTGCTTCACTGGCCAATGAGAAAGGGAAGAATCTGAATTGGCTTAGTCATCTTGATTTTAACCACAAGGTTATATTCAGTGTTTTCTTTTCTAGTCAACAACCTTATTCCAATCTATTATGTATTATCTCTATTCATTGCCTTATGGCAGATAATGGTGTGGATCTGCTAATGGAGGCCACAAATAATTTCTCAGAGAGAGAAACTTACTTTTTAATAAAAGTATAAAATAATAACTTTTTATAGTTTTTATGTTTTATATTATGATAAGCGTGGCAAAACCAAGAAAGGCCCTTTTCTCAATACTAGTTTTTCCTATTTAAACTAGTTCAGATATTGAGACCATCAATATCTGAGGTAAAAGAATGTAAAGCTCAGTTATCTAGATTAGGTAATATAGGCTTTTGGCCTATCAGATGGAAGAAAAATTTTTGAGGTAAAACTGACCCGTGTGGTAATGATTGGATGGTTATACCCAATCACCAGCGAGTAAAATCTTTTCACTTCAGCAGTGGTCAGACTTGGTTGGTAATGATTGGGTAATTCAGTGGGGGTCAGACTCAGATGGTAATAATTGGCTAATTTTTACCCTATCAGCCTTGAGTAAAATCTTTGCACCTCAGCAGTGGTTAGACTCAGATAAGGATGATTGGTTAACTGGCACCCAATCATCGATGGGTAAAATCTTCTTGCCTTGTGAAAGTTCAGATCCATGCAATATTATACTCCTCATATTTGACCAAGGAGTTGGAGTATTTCTACTGTTAGTATTTACCTTTTTAAGCCAATTTTTATGGTAAATTGTATTTTTCCATTGGTTAGGATTCCACTGAGAATCTGCCAAGGTTTTTTTGCTGTTTATACTTATATCATTGTTGACCTCAATGTTAGTTGATGGTTGGCTAGGAGATGGGCCAATCATAATGGCAGATTTGGGAGCCCTAATACTTCCAACATTCTTTTTCTTATGTCAAGAAAGAGAATGTCCGACATTGCCCCCCTCAAGAATGTTGGAAGGGGTGTAGGGTCAAAGGTAGCGGCCATGTACCCAAATTATGATATTTCTTGTAGCTAACGACTTTATGGAATAATTATCTCCTCTCTTATGTATGATGGTATATGGCCCCTCCCAATGTGATCCAAGTTTGTCACTTTGGGGATTTGTGCGATTGCAGTGATATAGAACCCTATCTGACACTTTGTAAGAGGGCAGAGGAGCTCGGTGCCCATTAGCAGCTTGACCTTTTTTAGTCACTGTGTTTGCTTGGTTAGGCTTCCTAGCATACAATTCTTCATTATTAATGCGTGATGGTTTAGACCAAGGTCCGCGAGGGGTAGCATTCTTAGAAGATTGATTCTCTTGAGCCTTGAGATGGGAATTTGCTGACTCCGCAGGCTTAGTTATATACTTTTCTTTTCTAGGCTGTACTTTGGGAGCCTGAACTTTTTCTGGCTTATTCACCACCTCATCTGCTGCAGAAATTGGAATATCATTACTAGCCTTTACTGAATCGTGCAATTTCTTAGTGTTACACCCAGAAGTGACATAATGTAAAGGCACAGCAGGAGAGGGGTGTTCAACTAGGCAGGTGTCATCATTCTTGATGAGTTCTTCGTTGGTTAAGACTAATGGAACTTCGTAGTTCATTAAAGATAGGGACCCTTGTTTCATGTTGATGATGCCTTCTTACTCAATCATAAACTGAGTACCTATAAGCATCTCATAATTGTTATTATCCAAAGCAACTGTGGGGGCTGATGGAATAAGCTTCCCAATATGAATGGGAAGCGACGAGTAAGCGCCAAGCGTGCGGGTGTTGTTAGGACCAGCAGTTCCAAAGTCTTGGCTGTACTCCAAGTCAGGTGCAAGTTGGATCTTTCTCATCAACTTGGAGGAGATGACGTTCACCGGGGAGCCTGTATCTAGGATAGCCATCACCCGAACTTTTTGGATAACCACTTTGACCTTCATAAGTACCCCCCAGAAGTGGGCAATAATGCTAAAACCTCCTTAAGATGGAAATTGGAGGTTAAATTGCATGCGGTCTCAGGGTAATTTTCCTGGATGGATTGCATGGTATGGCCATGCTGGATAGGGCAAATAATGCGAGACAACACCTCATCGGCGTCACTGGCAGTATTGATATAAATTGGTTCCCCTAGGACTTGATGGAGGTAAGTGTCCTCAGGTATGGTGGCCTCATCTACTCCTCCAGCATTCAGGCGACCAGGGACCTCCACTTCCGTGGGAGCGCCCAACAAGTAGTACCCAACATTATTGCAACCCCCCTCAGAGTTGGCCTAAGGGGTATTTACAACCATGAGCAAGGTTGTAATTGAAGTGGGGGAGACAGCCATGAGAGGTGGGGTAATCAGCTTGGCTTTAACTGGCATTTTTTCAACCCCAGTAGTTCTGGAGGATATGCCCTTAGGGCGCGCACCTACTAGCTGAGCTGAAGAGGAAACCATAGTAGGGATCTCTGTTTTACATGACCAAGGAATGTCCGGTTTAAGTCGCACCAAAGCTGCAGGTTTTGTGGGGTTTTGCTTTTTAGGCCCATTATCTGAAGGGGCTCCTTCTTGTCTTCAATAGTGAAGGCCCGAGGCTTAGGCTTTGAATCCCCAATAGTTAAAACACGAGGGCATGATACTGCTCCATGTGGAACTTTGGGCTTGTGAAAATTGGCGACATCTATTAACGCTTCATTTATGTCTTGGACAGTCTGGAAATAGCGTTTGACGGAGGTGATGTGCATGGTGAGTGATGGGTAAGTAGCCACTCCAGTCAAAACGGCGGGTATAGCATCATCCAGAGTTAACATCTTTGAGGTTAGCAACGTCTGGGCATCCATATAGAATTGTTCCACAAAGGCGGCCACTGACTCTCCTTTCCCAATACTCATATGCATGAAAACCTGTTTTGCCCAATGTAAGCTCTGCTGGGATCCGAATTAAGCCAAGAGGGCCCTCTTGACCTCTGGCCAGGTGTGCTGAGGATCCAGATGAGGGACGATCAGCTCTTGAGCTTGGCGGCTTAAACAGGGAAGGATGTACTGAACTTTTTGTTTGTCAATAGCGCCATCCATCACAGCTCCATAAACGTACAAAAAGGAAGCAATGCTCCCTTCACCCGGGGTGTATCTGTCCTTTATAGGTAATTTGAATGGCCGTTGCTCTAACTTTTTGAGACAAGAGAAAGAGATAGCTAGTTGCTTCTCGAGAGCAACTAATCGCAGGTCAGAAGAGCTGCTCACGTTGACAGCCTCCATTTTGTTAATAATTATTAAAGTATTCAGGGGCTTGACCCTGTAGTGAGCACCAAATTGTGGGATCTGCTAATGGAGGCCACAAATAATTTCTAGAGAGAAAACTTACTTTTTAATAAAAGTATAAAATAATAACTTTTTATAGTTTTTATGTTTTTTATTATGATAAGCGCGGCAAAACCAAGAAAGGACCTTTTCTCAATACTAGTTTTTCTTATTTAAACTAGTTCAGATTTTAAGACCATTGATATTCGAGGTAAAAGAATGTAAAGCTCAGTTATCTAGATTAGGTAATATAGGCTTTTGGCCTATCATATGGAAGATAAAATTTTTTAGGCAAAACTGACCCATGTGGTAATGATTGGATGAATCATATTCAATCACCAGCAAGTAAAATCTTTTCCCCTTGGTAGTGGTCAGACTCAGTTGGTAATGATTGGGTAATTTGGTGGGGGTCAGACTCAGATGGTAATGATTGGCTAATTTTTACCCTATCAGCCTTGAGTAAAATCTTTGCACCTCAGCAGTGGTTAGACTTGGATGAGGATGATTGGTTAACTGGCACCCAATCATTGATGGGTAAAATCTTCTTGCCTTCCAAAGGTTCAGATCCATGCAATATTATACTCCTCATAAATGACCAAGGAGTTGGAGTATTTCTACTGTTAGTATTTACCTTTTTAAGCCAATTTTTATGGTAAATCGTATCTTTCCATTGGTTAGGATTCCACCGAGAATCTGCCAAGGTTTTTTTTGCTGTTTATACTTATATCATTGTTGACCTCAATGTTAGTTGATGGTCAGCTAGGAGATGGGCCAATCATAATGGCAGATTTGGGAGCCCTAATACTTCCAACATTCTTTTTCTTAAGTCAAGAAAGAGAATGTCCAACAAATGGAAATCAATTAATTGAGTTACCATTATCAATCTCTTTCCAGCCTTCAATGCTGAATCCTTATCTTTTCCTTCTATGAACCTTAAAAATGCCACCGCCTCCTACATTCCTGAATCTACTTCAACCCTTACACATGGTAATCACCTATTTCTCATCATAATTTTGATTTCATTCTAGAACCTTAAAATAGTATTATTATTTACATTAAAAACTTAACCTCTTATGGCTTGATTTATTCTAATGATATATGCTCCTTTGGGCTAGTTAAGCCATTATTTTATGTTAAGTCCTAAAGAAAGCCCTAACTACTTCTTGTCAGCTTGGACCATTGGCAGAGATGCTGATTGTAATATTTCTCCTATGTGCTTATTAACCGCATAATCACTGTGACGCATAGCATTGCAATCTGAAAAGGTGTCTGTTGTCAAATCATTATTGCCTATTGTAATTATAATTTTGCTGGGATTTGGGGATGTACCTAGAGAAGAGCACCAGATTTGTCATGATGAAGGGGAATCTAATTCAACTGTCCCTTTATAGAATACAGGTCAACAAAAGATCCAGCGATGGATGCTTAAATGGGTGTACTTTTTTATAAAAGTCTTCACTCAAGGGTAAAAGCTCTATAATTGGCGTATCTAGAATTGTCTTCAATAATAAAGTAGCGACAAGCCAAATTAATGCAAAAAAGAATGTAATTTTTATTTTTCTTAAAACAAATTATATAGGAGATCAGGAAATTATTCTCAGAAAAAATTTCAAATGCTTTTAAACCGACATATATACTAATCTGCAATTAGGATTCTCTAACATTCTGGTTACTTCTGTTGAACAGTAATTGAAGTATAGATGGGGTTGAAATCTTATTTTGGAAGGCTTCTATTGAAAAGTATTTGACCGCATAGGTTGGGTTTGGACCCCAATATCAAGAGGCTTCAATAAAGTTAATCAAAGGTTATTCCCAAAAATGGTTTTATCAAAATTTTTAGATCAAGTTCAAATCCTGTGATCATATTTACTCAAATCTTTAATATATGCCAAAATCCCAACAATGTCACCAAACTGGCAGTTAAAACTAAGATTGGTCCACAAATATGGATGAGTTGACATGCAAAAGACAACTAGAATATCATAGGTAAAGCCAACCAGGTTGAATTATACTTGTTAAGAATAAGATGTGACACTATGACCCAAACCTTCCAAAGATTGAGAAACATGGCTAATGGTATATACTGCGGACTAATCTAAGTCAAATGTTAATAGATTTAAAGGGTTATCTTTTATTATGGAGAAAGTGAATAGAGAGGACAAATATAAGAACCTTTTGGGTCAGTTATTTTATAAATCTAATTAGGGTAAAAGATGTGCATTGTGACCAAATAATTTAAAATTAACGAGATCTTAATAGATTGACACTCTATCTAATTCTAATCATTTACAATGAACAAAGAAAGTAAGTTTGATTATTCCAACCCTTAATTAAATTATCGCTATAAAATCTTTATAAAATAGTTCACAGTTCAGCCATGACTTGAAAGATGACGGTGATATGTCTAGCAGAGCTGGAAGGGCAAACCCTAGGGCAAGGATAGTAGAGATGATTCCAGTTTAAATCAAATGGGTTTAACACTCAAACCTATTGAGGATGGGTTCACTACGCTATCAGACAAGTAGGAAGGATTAGCAGTGTATAGTGAAATCAAATTATCCAAGATTGAATCTTACATTAAAATTCATATTATGCAACATGGAATGATTTAAACCCCATTCTTTCTGAATATGGCGTTGAAAAGGAAAGCTTCCTGAAGTCTGGCGATTGCAACGGTTGGGAAAACCTAGTTTCTGATTGCTATCTTGTCTTCAGTTTGACGCCATTCTTCAACATTAAATGAATGTCCAATGTAAGATTAGACTCTTGGGTAAGCGTTTATGCATCCTGCAGCTAACCAATTAAACCACAGATTTGGGAAAACTCAAAGCTAAGAAAGGATGAAATCTATAAGTGAGTTAGCGAGCCTCAGAAGTAACCTTATTTGTTTATTATCAAATATAAAACCCACCTTAAAGTAGATCCTGATAATTTAGGCACCATAAGAACACCAATTAAAAGAATGATAATTGAGGAAGATTTATCTCTAAAATCCTAATATTTTTGTTCACATGACAAAAACTTGATGCATCATTGCCTGCCATAAGACAAGGTAAGGATGACTTAAAGCCACAGGAGTAGCCCAGCTTGGGCAGAAACTCCGGAAGAAGAGAGAGAATTCCAAACAGGATTTGATTTTGCGTGGGATCAACCTTTAAGGTCACCCTTCTCAGGGAGCCTCTCCCACACCATTCTTTAAGCTCTTGCAATCCTAAAGAATGTCTTGGGCGAGAAAAGCTAGCACACAAAGCTGACCAACAACCAAAAAATATAGATAATTTGACTCTAAATTCAGAAAATCTGAATCAAAGTCAAAGTATATCAAATGGATTAAACCCATTTGTTACAGCAATGGCCTCTGAGTTCCACCTCCTCCTTACACACTTTAAAATCTGAGGATTGCTCGTTTGTTTATTTAAATCCTGCTTATAAGATTAATAAAAAGTTCAGCCAAAAGATCCTCAATTTTAACTAGTGTCTTACTGTATATTGATTGTTCAGAAGCTCACTAGGCTTATTTAAGATATAGCGCCTCTTTTGGTCTATTTGAGTAAAATCTTATTTCAAATTTGGGAGCTTCTACTGATGTAGGAAAATGTACAAGCTGGTGATTTCTGTCCTAACAGCTTATCAAAATTCTTGATGAACCAATTCAGATAAGTAACCAGGTAAAGAGAACAAAGAAAAATCTATCTTTATTTAAAAGATGTAAGTGAATTGTTTGGTGATTAATTCATTAAACCAAGTGCTAGTATTTATAACTCTAGAGCATCTCCTGCCATACTTTGAGCACATGATATTCCTCAGATAATATTTTCCATTTTAGTCTGGCCCAAGAACTGATAAAACTATGAACTTTTATACAGGATTATTAGTGACTAAATACTCTTAAAATTGGGAAGGTTTCAGGTAAAAAACTGCAACTCAAATGTGCAAAATTGTCCTAAGGTCAACACAATTTTAGTTTAGTCATACAGCTGATGAAAATAAGACTTCTTAGAAAACTGGCATCAATTTAAGTTTAATGACATAGCCCAAATTGGGATGTCAGCAGGCTTCTCAATAGCATTAGGTACTCTCATTTGAACTGTCCATAAGCAAGTGCTTTTGTGACTAATCACGAGCATCAACATACAAAATCCGCCATAAGGAGGAATACTGATTGTGATAGTTTAGGGCAATCATATAGTTGTTATTGGTCCATAGAAATTTGGGGCTACTTTAGGAATCAATCCCATGACAATTACTTGATAATATAGACAATTCTATTTATGGTAAAATAAAAATAAGTGTATTCTGTTGTAAGAGTATATAGCCAAATTGATAGTTTATCAAAGTTTTTATTTTTTAACCACTAGAATCTGAAAATCCTTAATCCTTTCTAAGAACACTTTGGTTCTAGGATGGATTAGAAGGGGGAAACCTTATATGGATATGCAGTAACCCACGGCTCATCCACTACATAAACTAAATTGCCCTTGTTGGTGAGAGGCACAGTGACCTCATAGGCCCCTTCTTGGTTCTGTAAAGGTACTCCTTTCTGTCCAGGCATATGGGCTTATCCTCAGGTCTTACATATGTGGGTCTAAGCCACACTTGAACTGGCTATCTTGGGTATAACTTGGCAAGATTGGATAGGGGTTTAGGTGGTTGCAATAACTTGTCATTGATCTCTTAAGTGAGTGGTCTGTGGCAGCCTAAAGCCACAGTAAAAGCTTCTAGTGTGGACTTGTTTGTATGGTTGACTGTATTAGTATTAGCATTTCACTGACATATCTTTTTAAGTGGTTTAACTCATGAAAGATGGGTAAATGACTCAACTATTGTCAATATGGTCCCAGAATTAATAGTCTAACACTGAGGTAATGCAATCATGTAGTGTAATCTCCTGGACTATGTTTGAGTGGTGGATGGTAATAATACCAGGGCAAAAGGTGCCACAAGTTATTAGCACCAAACATGATAGTGAATTGAGATGCGGTCAGTGCCATGGGTGGAGAGCCCTGATACCAAATGCTCATACATGTTTTGTGTGGGAGATATGAAAGGAGGTTCATGAAGATCATCTAAGTTGTGTTTTTGGCAGGAAGATGGGTGCAAGTGGTGGGAATAGGGGTACTTCTGTATACTTAGGGAGTCACAGCTACAGCCTCAAAATCTTTCTTGGTGGTAAAGCTTATAGCGAAATATCATTTATATGAACAGCAATTATTGAGTCTTGATGCCAGGAAGGCAACAATTGTAAGCTAAAAATCACTTTTTCAGCATTCACAAAGAGATGTATATAATTTATGCAAAGGTAGAAATGATCGGGAGAAGTGAGAGAGGATACAAAGGTGGGGGCACTTTAGGTGGACACTTGCAAGCAGGAGTGCTAGGTCATTTTGAGGACATATCAGCCTGAGGTATTAAGTGGACTATCCAAACTATTATTCACACGCTTGCCTGAAGAATGGGAAACGCTCAGCAATGGAAGTCCACTGCCCTATACTAATTCAGCAGCTGGTGGTGCGGCAGATATATAATCTGACATTTGGGTGCAGTGAGTCATCATTTGATTTTGATTTAAAAACACTTAATAATAGTTGGGAAGATAAAGAAAAGCTATCTTAAGAGTTATAGTAAAAAAAGAAATTTGTACAGCATAGTAATCTTAAATGATGATAAATTTAATTTTAAATTCAGATAAAGATTATAAATAAAATTTTATCTTTAATACTTAGAAAACTATAACTTATAGTATTTTTATAAGATATCTACTGAATGATGGTATGGTAACTATTTTTCAGCATATGATAGCAAAATTAGTATAAGTTTGCTGTACATCAATGCATCTATGAAGTAAGTCTAGTATACCTAAAATTCGTTGAACATACATTGTTTAATATCCATAAGATATAAATGAAGTCAAAGCATTACTATAGTCGATATACTTAAAATATGTTACCTTAAAATTAGACATAACAAATCACTATGTACATAATTATAATTTTGGTATATATTCACTATAGCTTTTATATTACCCTTAGAACTGATGTTATGCCATCATCTTGGTGTAATGGTATTTACATTGAAAACTTTAGGGTCGCTAATAGGTGCTGTTCACTAATTAGCTTATGAAAGTAAGTGAGTCAAAAATTGTTGTGTAAAAGCTGAATTAAAGTTCTTTATCAAGTATAGGTTCTTAAATAGAAACAATTTTAATTGGCTGAAGTGTGGCTTTTTTATGAATCTTAATCTATTTTTTACATGGCGCACTTTATTACAAGCGCTACAAATTATCAGTATCTTATAGTGGGAGTTCCACATGGTCCTCAAAATATCTCAATACATATATGTGATTCAATGTATACTTTCTGATTTGCTGATAGATTATGTTATGATCCCAGGATTCTAAATCTCAACAAAAATTGGTGAATAAACTGGTATCAATAAATAATACTGGATTTATCTTATTTTGTTCACTTCAAGAATTTATACCTTTTTGAGCTTTTGCTGAAAATCACGTGAGAAAATGAGTAAAAGTCTTGAATTTGGTTGGATGCGATGGGGTTGATATTGAAAATACTAGTACCGTCTATTTCTGATGGTACAGCATACCATGCAATAATGAGGTTAAGGAAAGTTTAGTAACCTATTGTTAGTTTATCAGCAACCAATTGCATCGCCCATATTTGATTAATTTAGCAGTAAGTTGTAATGAATCATAAACTGTGGGTAATTGAATTAATATTTAAGAACGGAAGGAGCTGTTGCATTTAATGTCATTATATTGTGTCGTTCGAATATGCTTCTGATTAGAAGTCTAATATCAGCGATTCTCGTCAAATAAATTTTGCAAAAATCTAGTTGAAATGAAATATTTTATGGGTTCGTTAGTGGTTGGGGAATTGGTTTCAAAGCTAAGGATTCTACCGCCGAACCTTAATTAAAATCTAAGTTGATATTCATCAACCCAAGATACAAATTTTAGCCTACCCATTATAGCAACCCTCATAACATCTGCATTGTAAATTATAAGCATCATATCCTACGCTTCACGCGAAAATTAACTATCAGATATATCGTATAATGAATTAATTTGAACTGATCCAAAAGTGGCTCTATTTCATATAATTTATGCATGATGGTCATAAAGAGTATAAAAATGTAACCTTTTATTCTAAGGTTGTTTAATGAAATTAAACCTCGTAAAATGTTTCATTGTATCCATCCTAGCTATTGACAGAGTTAATGGGTGCACTCTACCAGAGAAGTCGGTTTATTTGGACCCCTCAAGCGTTGGTCTCATCCCTCCAGGATGCTTCATGAAGTTAGGGAAACTGATGAGTTGGACGGGAGGTTTGAAGTTTAAAGAGTATCAGCGTGAGGCTTATCTTAAATTGAATAAGTTTCCTGATGAACTTTTAGCTCTGGCTAATACTAAGGACCTTGATTTAGATATATTTGACGTTATACAAGGGTTCTTTATCTCAGAAAAACGGTACATTTCTCACATGATATGTAATTTGGGTGAAATCTGTACCATGGTGGCTAATTGGAATCAAACCATCGGTTGGGTTACAACCCGCGACTTTGAACTTATAAGAGCTTACGATCCCAACCCAATACCCGTTTTCAGTGGCTTAGCATATCGAGATTCTCTGCAATATATCATAACCCACTTTGGCCCAATCAGATTGTCGATGTGGTCAAAAGAGATCCGTTGGCATATTTCTTTTAAAACTAGAACCTTGAACCGAATTGGAATCCACACTGAGTTAGTTGCTAAGAGTTATAATTTTACTTTTCCAGCCAGAACACATTTAAGTTTTCCAAATGAAATCCTTGGATATGAGGCTTTTTACCCCTAGTAAGTATTTATAGGTTTGAACTTGGGATCTATTAATAAATATTTATTAATTAATTCTTAAGAGATTCTATTATTGGAGTGAAGTGAAGAGAAGCCCCTCTATCTGCCACTTTGCACTTTGTTGTTATGCATACTCCTCCAAGACACTCATCCAATCCACCAAACTTTTATTGTAAATTCTGTATACATTCAGGGGTGCATATTTTCATTTTGTGAAACATGGTCAATTCTAAGTAAAAAATTTCATTTTTGTGAAGGTTGGTCAATTTTAAGTTAAATAATCATTGGGGTGAAGTGAAGCAAAGCCTCTCTATCCACCGCTTATACTTTTTTGATGTATACTCCTCCAAGATTACTCGTCCAATATCCAACAAACTTTACATGCATCTTCTGTATATTTTCAGAGTTTCATATTTTCATTTTTGTGAAGATTGGTCAATTCTAAGTTAAATAATCATTTTTTTCTAAATTAAATCCCTTTAAAAAATAGTGTATTAAGACCAAAACTACTTATCCAATCTCAATCAAACTTTATATGTAAATTCTGTACATATTTTAGTTGAAATCAGTGTTGGACAATTAGTAGTTTTGGTAGGTAGTAAGAATGTTCCAGTGTCAATTCCTTTAACTCTTAATATAAAATCAGGGACCAGTTCTCAGTGGAGTTCATTTTTTGGAGTAATAAGTATAATCCACCTATTCTGCAGAATAGGTCATTCCAAGATGAGAGAGTTATTTTAAACCCTGGCAAAATCAACAAACTGATGCTAAAGTTCTCCCTCTCACCAGCATAAAAGTAGCATACTTTCTAAAAAAGCATCCCACTTTCATAGACCTGAAAGGGGTCCAGGTGAGTGAAAATATTGTATCCTCCAATCTCCACTTAGGAACTTTGGTATTCACCTAAACTATTCCTATCTGTAAGATGGTGGATTGGAAGATTTATATCAAAATGCTCCCCATGGTTACATCATTCCAAGATCAAACTCACATCTAAACTCTAAGCTTCAATAAGTTGAAAAGCCAAGTATGGGATGCCCTCTGATTAATTTGGATTCCATCGCCTCCTACTACTAAGCCTCAAATTAGTGTATATACTAAGTGATATCAATGTAGTAAGTGTTCTCTCAGATCCCTAGTGATAATTATTAGTAACATTATTAATAAGCTTTTCCTCTTTGTGGTTATAAAATTCACTTATTTTACGTTTAAATCGTCTTCATGAGTTTAATCCTCCACAACTGATACATTGTAAAATTCTGTGCAAATAGCCCCTGCAAACACCTAGCCTCGCCTGGATTCCAACACCAGGATGCTTGGGTTAAACTTATTTTTCAAAGTTGATCAAAGTCTCATAGATGCAAAATTAAAATTAGCTAAATTGACCTTTAGAAGTCTTTGCATTTATTTAGTGGATATTGGTCACAACCTCCTCCAGTATATGATTATAGCCTTTACAATATTGGAAAAAACACTGAGAAATTCAGTCAAGAATATTATATTTACAGTTTAAAAAGGTGTTTTAACACAAATAATGAGATAATAGGAGATGTAAAATTTATTTCAAAAATACTCTCAAGAGATTTTAAATGGAAGTATTACTTGGCTTAACCATCAACCATTATCTTATAATTTTTGTCAATAATATAGTAAAAAGTGTTTTTAAATAAGCAGCATGCATAATATCAAAAATAATAATATTGATAAAATAAATTATGAAAAGTTACAAAAAAATAAACAGCCATTCACCTTGATTAAAGCTATAATTAACTGCTCAGAAGCCCTTGCTGCATCTCATGATGAAGCTTAAAGGTTTTCTGCTGAGTGACGTCTAGGTAAAGGAGCCAGAATTATTTTAAGATGTATTTTTTGGTGGCCTAAGGTATCACAAATGGATCAATTAGCACAATTACTGATATAATTTATGACCTTCTATTAAGTATGAGGCTTATAGTGAATCTATGATATTATGCATTTTTGTTAAATTTAGAATATATTCTGGTTTGACTGTTTATGGAAGCCCATTCCCTATTGTGGATATTACATCTTTGCTTAAATGACATGAGACCAGTTGAAAACATAAGCAAAACCTGCTATGCTTGGATATGTGATCAGTATTCATAGATCTCAAGGAATAACTCTAGATATGCAACTGTTGATAGTGGCGTTAAAAAGTTTCAAGTGATCTAACTTATGTCATATTACTGAGAGTAAAAACTTTGAGTGGATTGCTGATGAAGCCATCAGTTAACCTCAATTGTTTGAAAAAAACTAATCATGGTTATTCTATGAATGCATATAAAATTGAATTACAGAGACTGTGGAATATATGAAATACAATATAGATGCTACTTATTAAACATATATGTATTTCTTCAAGACGCTACTTCCATTTATTGCATACTGGCATTATTTTTTTTAGTACTAGATTGCATATTGGCATTATTATTTTAGATTTTTTACTGTATAGTATATCCATATAAGTTATTGTATTATCATATACTATGTTAAAATGTCTTATTTTTATTTGTTACATGCTATACATAAATATTTTAAATAAAATATTTTGGATAACTGATCATTTGCATCTATTTATATCCTTATCATTGAACACTTATCCCAAATATGTTTTTAAAATGATTAACCACCCATTTATATATTTAACGGAAATTTTCTCATCTTTATAAAATTTTCCCCCTTTGCCCACGCTTGGAGACACCTAGTATAACATATAGGCTATAACTGAAGCTTATTCTTTGAGGTGCGGTTGCTGTCCTAACAGCATCTCCACATTTGTATAATAAGTATAGATTGAACCATTTTACTACCTACCCTTTCAAAAACTACTAAAACGTATATGCAAGCCAAAATTTACCACCACAAACTCACCTGTATGACACAATCTGCTTTAAGCCATATTAATACACGTGTATTACGTTATGTATATTTCATCCATTTGATTGTGTAATTATAAGTTCTTAGTAATAGTCACTGTTTATAGATACTAAAAAATACTATCCATTAAATCTTCAATTTGCCTCTGCCAGCATGGGAAAATATTTATTTAAATGATTTCTATTGTAATATCTACTAGATAAGACTGTCATTCTATATATGAAGCAGGTCAGCTTAGTGGTAGACACTTCCCATTTAAATCTAGATATCACCCAGATAAACTCCCTATGCAAGCAATCTCTAATAAAGGTGACAAGTTTATAAACCTTTGTAGCTTGAAACGATGACCAATCTAAGCCTGTCAGCCAAATTAAAATTATAAATATTATGTTCATATAACTGTTACTTTCTCATGAATTAACACCCTGTTAATTATCAAGAAAATGAATAAAAAGTCAATAAAGTTCAGAAAATACCACCAAATTCAAATCCACATAATAAAAAAGAAGTGATATCGATAGAAAACTGGTATTTTTACAGTTTTGAAACTCATGACTATGATCTCAAATGGCTGAGCTATGACCCTTTAATGAGAGATTATGCTAATAAATTGATTAAGCATATGTTAGACCTCTAAGACACTCGAAATGTAGGTATCTAAGAGCTAATCATACTACCTAAGTGTTCCCTACTATATCAGATGTAAGTCTTACTATTTTAGTTTTTATGTTCATATTCACTATTAATATCTCATAATTAAATTTTTTCTAACTACTATAAAATAGAAATTTGAGGTGCCTTTACCTTTTTAATAATGTTTCTGTATATCTTTTACATAAGCAAATAGATTATTATATAGTTTTTAAGAAGTATTGATAAATCCTAATAATTTTCAAAGCCTTGTTCATCTATTTATAATATCTTATTGTTGGGATTTTGCTCACCTTTCCAGCTTCCAAGATATCTGCTGTTTTGCTAGGGGATAAGTCCTGCTAGCAAATGAATCAAATATCAGTGATCTCAATTTTGGGTTAATAATGTTAAGGGATTTTTGGGTAATTTTCAGGTTCAGATCAGTCAGATTTTGATCCGTGCAAGTGCTTAAGATCTTGTTAAGCTGAGTTGATGATGTAATTGAGGCATCTGATAGTTATTGTTATTTAATTATTAGGTACACCAATTGGGATTAGCTGGGTTTCATCACTGACCAATTGATAATATAATCAGCAGTTGTGAGGAGATTGATGCCACCTGCAACTATCAAATCAATTAGTTTGTCCATAATTGGCTATTATGGATAAAGGGTTTTATTACCTAAGCTGGTTGCTAGCCAAATGTGTTTGGTTTGCTGTGATTGAGTGAGAACGTTAGAGGCACATTTTCTGGCTCTTTCCATTTTCAGGTCTCTGGGATGTCCAATGGAGGAATCCTCAGTCTGATGGATAAGACCATCGCTGAAAAGACTTCACAGGGTAATTAAATTGTACCAGCTGCCATTTCATGGCTGAGGCGCAAACCAAGGAGTTGAGCGCTTAATTATCCCTATATATTCCCAAGTAAATTTTATCCATAAAGCAGATCAAAGTATCAATAATGAGCTCTAAACATCTTCAGTTTATTGTTATTGTGGTACAATAATTATTGACTCTTTTGTGTGATAAAGAGTAAGGATCAGATATCCTTAGAAGATATGCAGACCTTTGACGTAGATTTCCAGTGATTCAGAGTGATGTAAATTTTGGCCAGGAACCTCAGAATTTGAGATAAATTTAGTTCACCTGGGATAGGAAGAAATCCCTAGTTGTCAGTGTAATCAATATTTCGTGGATCATTCCAAGTTTAGCGTTGGACCACCAATCAATTGGGTTTACTATTCAACTACAGATAATAGTCTTAATAATATTATTGCCCATATATATTACTATCAATCAACACAAACTGTGCACATAACTGAATATGTACAGTTATTATCTGGGAACAATTGCAACAAAGCCATATTTTAACACCAATAAATGCTACTAACATAGCATCACTCCTAAAGATATAAATGTACTTACATAGTCATTTCTATTTTAATTAAAAACTTTTACAATCCAACACACAAAGTATTTTCTTAGTCTATGCTATGGCCCTTATTTCATACAATTTATTTAGTAAATATCCAAATGAATTCCATATATCTTTTGATAATTGTTTTTAGCAATTATCATTTTATATTTGTGTAGGTATGAAAATCAGTTTTCCATTTTAAAGATAGTACCTCTCATACTAAGGCCTAAGAAATTAGAACCAAAGGAGTTAAAATTACAAAGTGCATATTAATAGACTGGAATAAATAGGTCATGATACTTTGTACTTCTTAAACCACAGCCTTATATCATTAATGATACTTTTAAAACAAAACAACTAGTTATATCATTAGATAAAAATTTACCAGAAACCTCTCATATACTTACCTAGTTCTTAGATATATTTTATTGTAGTTCAAGCTAATATTGGGAAAGATTACGGCATTGCTAAGTCTTGGGCATTTTTAAGACCTATATTCTAACTTCTCTATATAAAAGGTCAGTTTTATGCCTCATGCCTTAATTACTAGAGTAAGCCATAAGAATAAAAATTAAGTTGTTAAGTCAAAGGGTATCAAATTACCTGTTTTCCTGATCTGAAACACACCTTGGACTAACGCTGAGTAAGGGTCAAGCATGCCCAGGTTGATATCAAGGAATCTCATGATAAGTTTAAAAGTGTTACATAAATAACTTTAAAGTTATAGGTTATAAAATCCACAAAATGGGCCATTAAATTTTCTTTTCAAAAGGGATTTGATAAAGAAACCCTATATTATATTACCAAAACTGGAAATATTTGCCTTTAGTATAAAGATCTAGTTTAAAAATCTATAAAGGAGCTTGTTGATGAAAATAAGACTGCAACGCAATTCAGGCCAGATTATCACCCCACAGCAACAGCCATAATACCGCTGGTAAATCCATCCAAAAAGTTTGGTAAAGAGTGAGGAGGTAAGGCTTCAAAAATAGCCAACTAATTTCAGAATTGGACAACATATCATATAAAAACCATAAATTTATATTAATAAAAGATTGTAAATTTTAGAGTTTTATATAATAAAAGGGAAGTGAAAACAGAAAAGGGATCAGCAGCACAACCTGTTGGGAAAGGCTGCCTTATAAGAGTGATGTGTAACAAAGGGAGTGTGCATTGTGGCAAAAAATCCCCAATACCAATAGAGATTCAAGAATTAAATACTTTAAAAATTTTAAAAAATTGAATCCAAGGTGCGTGGCAGATCATCCCACCTTCCATTTGAATTACTATCAAGAATTTATTATTTTTATGGCCTAAACTTAGCCAGGTTGGTAAACCAGGCATTCCATGGGGCACATCTATGGCCAGAGAAAATAGGGCCAATCCCACTTTTTTAATAAATCATTATACCTAAGCCTGTTGAAGGAAGGCTTGATGTTCAATTACCTAAGTCAGTAGGTGGGACAATGGATCTTTATCTAAGTTAAAAGTATTGATTTTGCTCATGTTCACTTATGGCCTCTGGCCCTTAAGGAAACTAGAACCCTGTTCTTGAAAGATGGGATGCTGAAGGAAGTGACAAATTACCTTCTGGTGGGGACCTCAGGACTCCACCACCTCACTCCACAGCTCCTTGATCTTGCCCACCAACTCCTTGGGAGAAGTAAAGATCAAAAAGGGGAGAAACCTTCAGGAGATAGACAGTGACCCACCGCTCATTCACCACATATGCTAAATTGCCCTTGGTGGGGAGGGAGCCAGCAGTCTTCAATGGACCTCTCTTGGTTCTGTGTGGGAACTCCTTATTCATGTGGAGGAGTTGCTCCCCAGGACTTACATTATTCTTGAATTTTGAACAGGAGGTGGCCCTTCACCAGGACCTGGGCCAGCACATAGTTCATGTGCGCCTTTAGTAGTTCGATGGCTAAAATGGCCACAATCTTTGAGGGAGATTGAGCAACTGAAGGTGGAATGCGTGGTATCCTTAACAAAATCCTTGCTTTTTGCGCAATCTCTGGCACTGGCCCAGACATTTAAATATGAAGGACATCCCTTTCAAGAAACCAGATACTTAATGGAGTGGCAGGATTGTCAATAATCAAGAATAACTTTTACTTCAGCCTCCTGGGAGTTATCCACCAAAATTTCCTCTGGAGTTTATGGGGGTTCACCCTTAAATTTGGAAAGCTGAGATGCATTAAAGACGTTGTTAAACTCTCAATTGGAGAGATCATCAGGCTATTGCCACATTACCCAAGTCCCTTTTTACCACATGGGGTCCCAAATGCTTACTTGAAAGCTTTTTCTAGAAGGGACTCTCATCCAAAGGCGATGGGTCTCCAAAATAACTAAGTTGGCCTTTTTAAAGCTCAGGGGAAAATTACGCTTGTAATCTACAACCTCCTTGTAGTCAGAGATGGCCTTAGTTAAATGTCACATACCAAGTTTTAAGTATCTAGGCGTACTGCAGGCGTAATAAGCAGCATCATCTTTGATATAAGGTGAGACCAAACTTAGGAAGTTGGGTTGTACCCTAAAGTCGCTTCATAAGGGGAAACCCCGTGGAATAGTTTAACACATTAATATAGGAGAATTGTGGTAAAGGAAGATAAGCTGCTCAAGTGTCCTGAGAAGCAGAAGCATAGAAGAGAAGTAATAATATGATCTGGTTGACCCTATCCATCTGCTGTCAGACAGTGGATGTTATGTCATAGAGCGGCATGGCTTAATCTTCAGAATTAGTAGAAGAGCACTCCAGAAACGCGCTGTTAACTGGGGCCCCTGATAATTCACAACCTGCAGAGGTAAACTGAACATATAAAAGACATGAATAGCAAAGAGTTGGGCTGCCTCTTCTAAATAGTTTGCTGAAGAACATGGGATAAAAAACTTTGTAAGCTGATCTACCACAACCATTGTGGCATCAACGTATTACAACTATGAAGTCTAACAATAAAGTCAACAGATACTTTATCCACAAGCGTTTTAATTTTGCAAGGGATGTAGCAGACCGTTTTTACCAAATCAGTTTAAAATTGTAAGTCTGTAACACAACTTCTTGGGTAAAATTTAGGGAAGTTACCTTACTATTGCAAGAGTGGGTCATAGGCACCTGTGGAGCCTTTGGTGCTACTGGGTGAAGTAACCTATGTTGTTGATAAGAAATGGGTTAATGCTCTGCCCTCCAAAGATCCCTCTACCATACCCCTTTTTCTGTTTCTTCCCTTGTTGAAAAGAGTAAGGGGTTCTGTAGAGAGATAGATAAGACTAGGGCCATCATCAGGACCTTAAGACTCATCCTACCACCAAGCTGTCATCCCTACCCCCTCTAGAACTAGAAAATAAAACATCAAAAACTCAGAGAAGCTTTACCAAGTCAGACAAACAAGTTCAGGTCACTAAATACAAGGTATGGATCATGAGTTGCTGTTAAAGCCAAAATTTGTCCCTAAGTGTTTAAAATTTATATATTAATAAAATTGACTCCTCAGGAGCAGGTTATGCTGATTACAAAATACAGCCAGATCTGTCAATCTTGGATTGTTCAAAGTGCCTCCGCTACTGATCTGAAATATCCACTGTCAAAGCTTCTAAAAACTTATATGTAATATATCTGACAACACCCCAAACTTAGGGTGCAATTCCTGAACTTGAACAATGTGAACCAACAAAGAGAGTATTTAAGCCATGACGGTTTTTATCCACCCTAAGCTCCTCCCCCACCAAGTATAAATAACAACAGCCCCTCCAGGGCTGTTATCAGTTCATCTCTTATTAAGTTTTTGGTAAAAAATCTATTTCCTCCAACTGCTTACCACAGATTCTACCAGATTACTACGTTCAAAAATTTTCTCAACAGATCCAGTAAAACATGCCACATTCAGCAATCTGGCCCCAGAGATTTTTGAGTGAGCACTCCAATCTATTTGTACATCAACTCAACATGAACAAGTGGAATATGTAAGGAGCTATGACTCAATTTGTTTCCCAATCTGCCATGCGATAAACCACACCAAACAGTCAAATCAATCAACTGACCCACCACTGGTTTGGCGCGAGATTGCCAACCAAGAGCCTCTCAACCCATTGCTCATAAAGGCCATCGTCACCCGCCTGCTTTTCCCCTCTAACCCGCCACTAGTTTGGCATGATCTGGACAATGTAAGGCCTTCCAACCTGCCAAATTTTGAGATGCCATTTATGGATGATGAACATTTATCCTTGCACCCAGAGGAGGTGCTCAGTTTCCAGATCAGATAGATTATCAATCTTTGGGCAATCTACCCATTTTATATAATCAAATTGATCATTTGTTAATACCTTTGAAGAAGCGCATGGTAGATTGATTCACCACACCAATTGCAGAAGGATCGCCAAGCTCACTCTATATAAAAATTTAATCAATTTGATCAATCCACAATTATGAATATCATTTTTGTGCCTAGCACCTCCTAGTGATCCTAGTGATTACCAGATATATGGAGAAAAACCATAAGATTTTGGCACTAGTACCAATGGCCATTGGCCGCCAACCAAGGAGGAGTGGTAATCTTCCCTGTCTCTCTCTCCTTTGGGTTGCCCAAACAAGACCTACGGTTGCCCCCAATAAAGCCATTTGATTTGCTACAGATGCCTTTGGTACTTAATCATACTTCTACTACCCTAACAGGAATCATAGGGCGTCCCAGCACAAGTTGTTAGGGATGCTATGCCACTCACATTCAGATTTTTAACTCAGTTTTCAAATACCCATACTGAAATCCCGATTTACTTTGATTAGCAAAATTCATGATATAAATTGAATAGACCAATTCCTTAGCAATTTACACCCTCTTCCTTGGATCAGGCGAAGTGATTGCTTATCTAATTACAATGAACTTGAATTTCCTCACTGACCTGGTCTTCTCTTGTTGGTACCTTGATTCACATTTAAAAACGTATAAACAGTTTATGAGAACACAAGGCAATTTCCGCCAAGTCCTAGTAATCCAGGACGCTCCTTCAGCAGGTTTGAAATTAAGAGCGATTATCCTTTCACTCTTCAAAAGTAGCAGAACATATCCATGATGCCCTGGAATAACTCCACATGCGCTTTTCAGCTGTGGGTTCTCAAACTCCTACATATACCGATGCATAAAGAAGTTTGGCCCTCCTGAAAGCCCTAGAAAGAGTGACTTCATATTGAGTCAGAGGAGGTTTATGTTAAACAAATAAAAATTAAAAATTATAATCCCTTATCTAGTATCCGCTGCAGTATAAGTACCTGAATCCAGAGTATCCCGCCTCTTCAGCCTCTTTGCCCTCTATCAGGGTGCTTCTGATCTGTCATTTTTTGCAGAAGCCTTTATGGCTCCAGTTCCTTCAGTTGAATACCATAATGAAATCGCATTGGTGGCCTTTAAAGCTACTTTGGACACAACAGCAGTCAGCAGAAAGCTCATGGGATTCCCTTTTAATATCCATGGAGGCAGCTTTCTCCTTGGCATATTCAATTGGGGAAAGACCCCATTATAGTACCATATCCTCTGTGGTGGCCATGTCGCCTTCTCAACCATCAGGTCTTCCTCAAAGAAATTCAGTTTAGTTGAAGACATCAACCCCTATTTCTTTGTGTAACAAAGGTCCAAGGAAACGTTCTTCTGGGATTGAGGTTGTAACTTCATGATTTCATGGCTCCCAGCATAACGAGACGCCAGTTGAGAAATCCTTTCTTTCCTCAACAGAAAAAGATATAGTTATAATTATGGATCCAGGAGGTCCAAATATATCACCCACCCAAATAGCGCAGGTGGAAGCTCTCTCAGGGAACGAGCAGAAAATGATCACAATAACACAAACTTAGGCTTATTATACCCTTTTAATTCCAAACTATTCAAAAAACAGAAAAGTTTCCTCTGATGTGTTGAACTCAAGGCCTTCCTTAACTGCAAGTGAAAATAAGAATGACATAGATTTAAATCCCTCAGATATAACCATGACATTTGAACAGGAGGACCTCTTGGTTAACCTCTTTGATATAACTCAGTATAGTCTATGGGCTACTAAAGTTCCACTCTTATTATGGCTCCTACACCACCTTCTTTTTTTTGCTTTAAGTGACCTTTATAAAGAAGATCAAGCTTATTTCTTGTTTTCTATTACCCTCAGAGTAGGGGTGTTTGAGGTTATGATACAAGCTCTCCTAGACATGGGTGCACCAGGAAACTTCATAGATCTAAGAGTTTTTACACATTATACCTGGGCACTATGTTAGCCCCTTATATACTGGGAGCGTCCTCTGAACCAATGACCTGCCATCCTTTCTTGCGTCCAGCGCAGTTCTTCATCCATATATTATTTTTTGTGACCACTGTAAAGGTCGAGGTGTTGCCTGACCGCCACATTGCCCCAATCGTCCCTATTTCAATGATTGGTGCTAAGGGTGATGTGCACTTATCAGAAGCAAATTTTAAAAATGGCAATCTGACGAATCAAATGCCTTAAAATCGAACTTTAATAATTATTTTGAGGTTGATGAGGAAGGATACTTGTAAATGGCGCTCTGGCTGCCAGATGCTACAAAATCCAATGTTACAAATATGGCAACAAGGGTGTAGGTCCCTGTGAACAAAGCTCTGTACAACTAGATGAAGCCAAATCCAATGTCTCCAAATGTGTCAACGAGGATAATCATCTTTGCAAATAGCGCTATGGCCAACCAGATGTCGCCAACCACAATATTACTAAAAAAGGCAAAATGGATGAAAATCCTCATAAATGGCACTCTGGTCAACCAGATGCCGCCAGTTCAGGTGAGGCTGGACAAACCTCAGGAAAATGGTAATCAGGCGAATCAGAGGCTGCCAAAACTTTTTTAATTACTTTAAAGTTTAAAGATAAGGATGTCAACAAAGGTTTGGGCTTCAAGAATATTTTAAAGTGAAATAATAAATGCAGAAAAGTTTATTTACTGCAAAGGTACCCAGACTAGTGCTGGAACAGGTCTCAACAAGGAAATCAAGGGTCTAGATCCTCAGGTATGCCTGCCATCAAGAAATTGCTCATAGACTTCGTGGAGAACAAGAAACACTCTTCCACCTAAGCTTAGTATAAATTTGAACTGACAAAGTTGTGTAAAGCAGTTTCATCTTCTATAATTTTATATGAAACTTAATAAAATCCAAAATTAATTTTGATATTGGAAAATCGTCTTTATTAACTAAACCAAGGGAAACTGCAAATGACTACATATCAAGCTTTGATAATATCATTGAGTCCTTGAATGCGCTTTCTGGAAGACAGACCCTCTTGCTTGGCGCCAGTATAGTTCTGACAGTTGTATAACTTTCATATTCAAGTGCTTTCCAAATAGTCAGAATAGGGATATTTCCATGGCATGGTTGTTCTGCAAGTGGGCACTTACCTGGGCCCTGTTGACAACTGCTTTGTGGCAATGAGTGACCCCATACATTACAACCATTTTTCGCAAAGCTAAAATATGTACCTATTATCATATGGGGTAATAAAGCGGCATTGCCAACAATTGAATTCCAACTTGGTTTTTCTTGTCAGGGAAAATTGAGCTCAGGAGGTCGCGGAAGGGAAAGTGCCAGGCAAAAGGTGTAACAACAAGGCAAAGTGACCCAGCAAGAGGAAGCAACTTTTAGGCGATCTTAGTTATATCTCTATAAATTTCGTAGACAAAACACACACCAAACTGGCGACAACCATCAGGGACAAGAATCCCTGAGAGCTGGGGAAGGTGGCGTAAGAACTGAGGAGAAACGCAGTGCAATAAGATGCAGCAGAGTTGCAGAATAGGCCGCGGTGTGGTAGGCTGGTTTGAGTCCAACTTGGGAGTTATACAGATTAGGAAAAGGACTTTTGCCATCGCAATGAGTTAAGCAGAGTAATCATTTGAAAATAAAAAGAAAAGTATGGTAAAACTTACACAAATAATCCCCTAAGCTTTACTTAATTAACTGAGTATTTGAGAAAAGCAAAGCTTTATCAGTTTGGGTCTAAAATTTAAAGGAAGATTTGTGAAGGTAATAAAGTAATAATTGAAATCTGATCCAAGATGTAAAATTTTTTCCTTTTAACGTAATTGAGTTTTTCAAATTTGGCCAAATTATGTAACTTTGTAGCACGTGATTTTCCAAATTTTGGGGTTGATTTCCATTGGATTATCCGCCTCAAATGAGCTGTTTTCCTCAGCCCTGACTGGCAAAGCCAGAACCCATTTTCTGTCAATGACCTTAGAGTGGTCCTCAGTGACTTTTAAAGGGTTCTGGACTTTGTTCCAGGGCTTGATTGATTTTGCTTTGGAGGGGCGTTTAACACCAGAAAATATATCACTAGCTGTGAAACTTCTCTCCTTTTCGTTTGCCAATGAGAGGTATGGTATGGAATTACTACTGATTTAAACTCTCACCCCGGAGGCCATAGGAGCTCATTATCTCCCCCTGAGCCATCCCCTATGGACCTTCTCAAGGATTTCCCGACTTAACCCCATATAAGGGCGTTTTTTACATGATTCTAGCAACTCGACTCCCACACCATTCTGAATATTATCTATTATTAATATAAAACTACCTCTTGTAAAATTTAACTTTTCGTTTTATACACACACTGAGAAGCAAGATAAAGCGTTAGGCATATGGTTAAGTGACACGTTAGATAAAAGACAGATTATCAAAAAAGACCTCTTGAATTGCATCACCTGTAGTCTTTGCCAGAAGGCTGATGGGACATTACATCCTTTTGTTAACTATGGCTATGAAAATAATGTGACAGTTCCAGATTCATACCACCTTTAACTGAAAAAACCATTTCCTAGGATATCCCAAAGTCCCATGCCTGCTCAAAGCTTGACATAGTCAACGCCTTTAACCAAGTGAGAGTCAAAGCTGGCCAAGGATGGCTCACATCCATTTGGACTAGGCGTCAGATCTTTCAACCTAAGGCGATGCTCTTTGGGCTAAAGAACGTCCCAAAAACCTTTCAACGCTTATTAATGATGTCATTAGTGATTTAATGTTAGCTTTTACTACTGCCTACATTGATGACATATTTATTTACTTGCCAATTCATGAACAGCATATTAAGGATTGGTATGTCATGATGGTAACAGCTGCAAAGTTGGTCTCTTTTTTAAGCCTTCCAAGTGTAATTCATTTATAATGGAGTAAGTTTCCTGGGTATCTAGTCCTTATGATGGATATTCTGTCCTTACAATTAAGTTGGTTGTCATCCAGTCTTGGCAACCCCCCATTACTCAAAAGCAGCTCCAAAGCACCTGCAAGCCAAGTTTTTAATGAAAAAGTTGTCACTGCTCTATCTCTTCTTGCCGCGCCCCTGCGCTCATTGATGGGAAAGAACGTTCCATTCAAATGGTCTGATGATTATCAGCAAGCGTTTATAGAAAAAAAATTCTTTTGTCTGCGCCAGTTTTGCGTAATGCTAACATATCTAAGACATCATTGTGGCTTGTGATGCTTCTGTAGTCGTTGTGAGAGAAGTGTTATTACAAGAATATGAAGGGACAGAACACCCTGTGGCATAATTCTCTAAGAAATATACTTCCACTGAACAAGCATGGTCAATTTATTGTAAAATATTGCTGGAGTAGTTTGGTCGTTTACCCATTGGAGGTATATCCTATAGGGGTGTTACTTGAGTTTACTATGCGTAATGACCACCAATCTTGTTTTTACATTAATAAAACACAAAAATTGGCCCATTGCCACGCCCATAACACTGGGATCTTTGTAGTTATAATTTCAAACATGAGTTTATAAAGGGCCCACCCAATGTTATGCCTTACATAATAGATGCAACCTGGTATTAGATCCAGGTTCAGATAATTTCTCTGTATGAACTCAAAACAGTCGTGCTTTCCCTCCAAGATTGTTGCCCTAGATCCAGTAAAGAATCATATGCTGATTTGGCCCTAGACACACACATGCTTTCATGAGTTTTGGATGCTCAATTATTGTTACCCAGAATGAGTAGAGTTGGTGGAAGACCTAGAGACTAAGACTTTCATGAGACCCCTTTATTAATTATAGAATTGGGTAATTATCTTGCAAGGCAGAATTTGGGTCCCACCTATTATACGCACACATGATATTGAAGATCACCACGTTGCACAAGTGGAAGCCCACCATGATCAAAAAAATTTGGTGAATTGATTGAATGATATATAATTGGCCTAGGTCTTCAAAGGATATCCTAGTATGGGTAACTAGGTGTGCCACTTGCGCTCAAACCAAATATGTCTAATCAGGGAAGAAGGGTCTTCTCCACCACTTCAACAAGTAGAAGGACCCTGGACATCAGTTTCAGTAGATTTTATCATGGAACTTTTCATGTCAAAAAGGATTTAATGATTTGATGGTGGTTGTGGATAGGTTCACAAAGATGTCATTGTTTATCCCATGCCATTCAATAAATACAGAGGCAGAAACAGCATCCCTATTCATTGCCCATGTGTTTATATGTTTGATCTTCCAAAAAAGTCAAGTGATAGTGGCCTTCAAAAATACATTCAGTTTTTGGGATGTTTTTTTAGACTAATCAGAATCAAGCCTTGCCATTATACGGCATATCACTTGTAAAAAAATGTTTAAAATTAGAGGGTCAATCAGCCCTAGAACAATACTTACGTTGTTACTCCTCAGCCATCCAGAATACCTGGGCCATGAAACTTTCTATGACGAAATTTGCCTACAATAACGTGCTACACTCTTTCACCAAGTTTCCACATTTGAGGCTACTTTGGGACAGCCTTATTAATCAGGTTGGGACACACTTGACCTCAATTGCCCTTAAAGCGGAAGACCAAATTTCCAGATTGGGACTGTCAGGACGTGGGAGATAAATTCCAACCCTGGCAGAGTTCAGTGAGTCAGAAGCCCCAGATACAGAGTAGTTTTAATTGAAAAAGGGCTATGATTAAGAGGAGAACACTCCTTAATTGGCAATCACATTAATCTTACTAAGGAATTAGTGGCCACAAAACAAGTTGGTTGGAAAAGAAAGAAATTTTATATTTGACTTGATCAACATATTAGAGTAAATGGTAATCACTTTGAGGAAATATCTAAGTCTATCCTAGATAAAATCTACCTTGATTGGTTTTTTAGGTGTTCAGCATTTTCTAGGAACAGAGGTCTAAGTAGCAACATTTGACTTCATAGATTGGGCTCAAAGCCCCAATATTGAGAGGTGCATCAACAGGTAAGTTAGGTTTAGTCTTGACAACAGTTTTAACTAGATCTTGAGATTGAGTTTAAATCCTAGCATCAGATTGGTTTAAATCCCTATTTGAGCTGGAATTTGACAACGTGCACTTCTAGATCTTGGCGTAGGTGGGTAAAGGGGGGAAGAAAGTATTTGTTTACTAAATTGATCTTAGTCCCTTGGGCTACCTCAACAATTGAATTTTCATTTCATCGCTTATAGTTAAACTTTATAGGGCCCTGACCAATTTGACCCAACTTTTTATCTCTTTCATCAGTCCAGTGATGGCAAAAGTGGACTAAGTCAATGTACTAGAAGGAATGCAGAGTATATGACAATTTTAAACCAATTGGTATCAGGTGGTAGTTGAAGATAAGTTTTTCAGATGCCAAGGCCTGAAGTTTGATAATCCAATTAACAATGTTCCTCATAGTAACTTCAAGTGTTTCCAGATCTTCTTGATCTAGAAAGACTGAACTTAGGAGGGCAGTTGAGGATATCTTCCATATAAGGTTTAAAAGGGGGACATCTTAATACTCTGATGGTAACTTACCTGATAGGCCAGGGTTGCACCAGGAAGGTATTATGCCAGTGCAAAGGGTCAGTTGAGGCTATAAAGGGTTGATGTCAGAGTAGAATTTACCCGCTCAAACATTCCATTAGTTGCAGGATGGTAGGAAGTGGAGAACACTTGAGTGGATCCCATTACCTCAGTTAAAGTCTGAATTAATGATGAATGGAGATTTTGCCCATTGTTTGTGAGACTTATGTTAGGGAACCCATGTTGGGTGATAGTTTGGGTATATAGGAAGGTATTAGTTGATTTTGATCATGCAGAGGTTATGATTTGGCATCAAATTACTTGGATAAATGGTCCATAGCCAATAGAAGGATCGATGTCAATTAGAAGCGCAGAATTATGGCCACACAACATCTATACTTATGGTATGAAAGGGTTGCATGGTGGAACCACTGTATTCTAAAATTGAGGATTAGCCCATCTTGGCTTCTACATACCAGAAAGGACTTTAATACTTTGAATTGAGTGAAACATCCTTTCCCAATAGCAATGTTTTTTGAGCCAATGATAGAATTTACGAATTCCTCCAAGCTAACCTGCAATTGGGATTCTAATATGACATCCATAAAGGTAGAGAATTTAGATATTGGGTAAACATTTTTAAGGTACTAGCTTACATATGGTACCAATCTTTTTTATGAGTATTTGCCGACCTTTACTCTAGCTCCTTCTGTGTGATAAGAGACTTAGTTTTCCACAAGTGAGGTTAGTACAGAAGATCATAGAGCCGATATTTCTCAAGATCAGTAAATTTAAACAGATAACTAAGATAAACAATCAGCGTTCTGATGGTTTGGCCCTGGATGATGGATGATGGAGGATTCATTTTTGAAGCCTTAACGCCCAACGGTTTAATCTCTGGTCAAAATCTTTCATCTGTTGGAGCCATCGCAATGAGGCATGGTCAGTAATTATTGAAAATGTGCACAATATATGTAGGATTAGAAGTGCTTAATGGCCATTAATAGCATAAGACACTCATGCTTGGTAACAATGTAGTTTCATTCGTCTTTTATAGGGTTTTTGCTATAAAATGCTATAGAATGATCTACTAATCTTTAATCATGCTGTAATAATATATCTTTTATAGCTATATCACTAGCTTCTGTGAACAACAGAAAGGGTTTATCAAAGTTGGGATGTAAAAGCACAGGGGAGTGGGTAAGTGCTACCTTCAATAGTTCAAAGGATTGCTGCTGCTCCTCTTTCCACAAAAAAATCCCTTTTTTAATAGGTAAATTAGAAGCACTGCTGCGTCTGCATATAGGAATGAATTGACAATAATATCCAACCTTTCTCAGATAGACTTGGACATCATGAAGGGATAGAGGTGTTGCTATTTTGGAGATGGCAGTAACTTTTTCCTCCATGAGGGATATTCCGTCCTTACTTATCTTATGCCCAAAAAATTCATTTCAATCTAGAAGAAGAATAGTTTGGAGAATTCAACTTTTAAAAAAAGCTTGTCATAACTGTCAGAAAACCTCTTAGGTGAAATAGATGGTCGGTAAAGATATGAGAGAATATGGTTATGTCATCAAGATAGACTAACATGCAAGAACGCTTTAGTTCAACCAATAGCCCATCCTTATTTTTTGAAGGTGGCAGGGGCATTACATAGCCCCTGAAGCATTCAATTAGCCTCAAATAGACCTTCTTTTGAGATAAGGGCACATTTTGCAAAGATATACAGAAAATATATTAATTTGCCAATAGCCGCCGGCAAGATCCTTTGCTGAGAAGTATTGGGCACTCAACATTAAGCGTAAAGAGTCATCTATGCATGGAGGGGATAACTGTCCTTTCAAGTAATAAAATTCAGTTGGTTATAGTCCATAACAACGTGATGTCCACCATCCTTTTTGCAAATTAACAGGAGCGAAGAAGCCCAAGGGCTTTTAAAGGGCACAAGTAGCCCTTCCTCCAGTAGCTGTTCCAACTTAAGAGCTACTTGGGCCTCTTCAACCTTTGACTTCTAAAAACTTGAGGTTTAAGTGGGGGTGAACTTCAGTCTCAAATTAATTACACCAGACATCTTCCCATAGTCCCTGGTCCTGAGGAGAAGAATTCTTCATATTCATTAAGGAGGGCTTCCACATCCTGGTGTTTGCTGGGAGTGGGCCATCCCCAATATTACAGTCAAGCAGGGTTATAGTTGGTAGGGAGTCAAGCTGATAAATTCTGTAGAGAGCTAAAGCTGCTTATATCAGCAATTTTTCAAAGAATAAAGTTTGGCATAGGCAATGAATGAATGACAACGAAATTGTAGAGGTTGACAAGTATAGATTCCTATTAAAATAAGATAGATTTTCCGTATGCAGGGTCTAGAATCTTAGGAAAGGTCAGCACCTCTTTAATGGAAGGATTTGGGAGTCCTCTTAATTCAAAACTTGGTTTAATTAAATGTGAATCCTTATTCTGGAGTCCACAATAACCTGAAAACCAGAAGGGCTACTGAAGGATTGTGGGTCATACAGAGGTATTCCATCATCTGCGTTTAAGGCTTCAGGGGGCAACTTAGTGTTGGACAATTGCAGGTCTGATATTGTGAGAATAGCGTTTTGGATGAAGATAACAATAAAATTGGCCAAAAGACCCTGGCCATTTCTGGTGGAACCCCTCAAATTGGGGTAATACCTTATTTAATACTTCTTGGCCAAATAGTATGAGTTTGGATAGTAGGGTTAATCCAAAACATTAACGGAATCAAGAGAGCAATTTGGAGGTCCCTCCCCATCAAACAGCTAATTTATTACAGCCTACACTGCGGAGACTGGCCCCTTTTATAGGGTTGGAGGGGGTCCAGCAAGGTGCAAATATTTCCCGCCCCATGATTGGGTAAAAAATATTAAAACCTTCCCTCACAGATTTATCCTACCTTTCATCACCCTCCATCAGTTGTTCCATATAAGCGAGGTGAGTCTCAAGAGCTCTAATAGGTCAAATCCCCATATTCCCTATTTTGGACATGAATAGACTAATCTGAACTTTGAGCCTTGAAATAATTAATTACTAAGCATCAAGATATTGAAAAGGTTTGCTTCTTAACCCCCATGGTGACTTATAAGCTTAAATAAAATATAATCCTTTACATTATATTTATTTATTATTAGTTTAAACTATAAGTGGTCAATTAAACCCCTACGATTTAATTAATCCACAGTTAAGAAACTGATTCTCCTACAAACAATCGTTTTAATTTAGGTGTGAAAATGCACTAGCGAGCCAACAAAAAGCCTAAATTCCAAAACTTAGCCTTGTACCCCATATTTTGATAATTTACTTTACAGATAGAGTCAGGATACTGGATAAGGCAGGTATGTTTCTTTTGAGCTACCTTAGCTTTGGTTGGAAGATAAAATATCAAGGATATTAGTATCCCAAAAGAGAAAAATATTTTTCTTTATGTTTATTATGCAGTCAAATTCCTGTATTAAGTGAACCCTAATAAGCATTCTTTTTATTTTATTTAATAGCCAATTTAAGGGGAGTAACCAGAAGCTTTCTAAACCAAAAGAAAATGTCAAGTAGGCTCCAATTGCCATAGTTTACTGTGTTCTTGTCATCCCATATTCAGCTAAGGGATGAGGTCAGGTGCCATTTTATTTTTTATAAGTCAAGAAGATATAACATTAGCTTAAGATCTAGTATCAATTATATCCAAGACTTTAACTTTATTTATAACAATCTATACTTGCACCACAGAGGACACGAATATGGGATTTAACAGCTAGAAGGCAATTGTTAGGTAGTTGTAGCGAGGCTAGGGGAGGATTATGCCGTGGCTTTTTCAATGATTTCCAATTTTTTTGAAAGTTCAGTTGGCTATTTCCTGGCTCTTGCTAAAGGCGATGACCCTAAGAGTTTGATAAGCAATTGACTAATATAGATAGTAAGAAAGTGAAATTTCTTTATTGCCTTGGAGGGAATGGGGATGCTTACTTCAGCAGTGGCAGCTTGCTAAAAAACTGGATGTACTGGGCGCCGAATTAAGAGTGCTGGGAGCTGAATAGAGATTATGGGCGCCAAACTTGAGGAGGGAGGCACTTGAGGTTTGTCATCAGAGTGAGCCTCTTACCCTATGATGTCAGGTCGTTTGCTGCAATTTTCTGGAACAGTTAGATGTTTTGATTTATGGTGTGGTTTCTGCTCTTGCAATATTTGTAATATACTTTGGGCATGGGTGAGTCAGGAGGCGTCACTGCAAAGACTAGTGAGTGTGCCTTATTAGGATGGGAGAACCCTGTAAGCTTAAGCAGATTGGGTGGAACCTCCATAATAGCTTCTTTAAATGCTACAGGGACGTAAAGTTAGGTTCTACCGCCATAAGATAAAGCTGAATGTTAGGTATGATTTGAATGCTGAGAGGGAAGTGTTAATAGTATCATCTAGGTGAGTTGACTTTTAGCAACCAACGTCTGTGCCTCAAGGTAAAACTACTGGGAGAATTCATCAACAGAATCTCCATGGAAGAGGATTAACCCCATGAAGTTCTGCTTCTGGTTATCTAGGGCTAGGTTTCTCCCAAACTCCTGGAACATCACTGCTTTACCTTCAGATAGGTATGGCAGGTCATCAAATGGGGTACCATTATGTCCTGGAAGACCCAACTAAGGCAATTAGTGAGTAGTTTAAAGCGCTGATATTATGTCACCTCTTCCATGGCGCTTTTATAACACTACAGAAAAGAGAAAACCTTTACCTCCCTGGATATAAATGTACCTAAAGGAATGTTTGAAGGAGCTGTCCGGAGAAGTTGAGGGACAAACCACATGTATCGCCACCGGTGGAGCACTTTCACTCAAGGAAGAGACAGTGTCCTGGGGGTAGTCTTGAGTGTTAAGCATCTTCCTGACTCCATAACCCATTTATATTTTTAATAATTGGGTTAACTTACTTGTGAGAAGCATGAAGGGCGTTTGGGGGCGGAAAGCTTCACCACTGCTTCATATCGTTTTTAACTGATTGTGGTACCTTGAAGCTTCAGTTTGTTGTTGCCCAATAGCAAGTAACCTCTGTACCAAGCCCTGCTCTGCAGAGGGTAGAGTAGCCAAGAGTAAAAGTCAATCGCGATGAACCCTATAGATATATCCGCTTAAGGGGCACTCTATCCCAGGTGAATTTTGCGCTTTAAGATACACGTCCAAGTTGAGCATCTAGACATTGGACTTATTGAACTCAGAAGTTGAGCTGACATTCTAGGAGGTCCGCCCCATTATTAGCCCCAAGAAGACCTGGCAGTACCTTGGGCCCTGTTGGCTAGAAGTGCCATCACGCCCAGGCGTTCCTGGACCTCCAGGCAGCCCAGGAGGACATGTGACACGAGCATTTTTTAGGATATTCTAAGCGTTGTTAATTAGGTTCTCAATATAGCAAAGCCGTTCATCTACACCAACTCTCAAGTTGTCAATCTGGGTTTGCACCCTAGCAGTATTATCAACAATTTAGTTGTGGGTGGCGACTTCTAGCTGGATTTAACAATTGGTGAGCAATAATAAATTTCATTATATTCTACCAAGATGGGTTTCACAGTTTGAATTTCATTATATGCTGCCAATTTTCTAAGATGACACGCTGGTTTTTGCCACTAAAGAGAGGCGTATTGTTAGAATTGAAGATGCTGCTAGTGCATTGTCTCTGATACATACATGTTCCATTAAGTTCTTGATGACGGAACCTGACAACTTGGAGCAAATCTTCAAATTAGGGTGCATAAATTGGTGCAGGTAGTGCTCCACTAAGCCTACCAATACCTGATCCTAATAAGGGAGGAACTGGAAGTTTAACCATCATAAGTAGGGATTCCGCAAGGGCTCAGCTTCTTCTGGCTCATCCTCCTAATAAAAAGGATTTTATGAGGGGGAGCTTAAGAGCATCAGAAGATCTGAAATGCTTAATTGATAATGACCAGTGGCAGGGGTAGAAATGTCCACTTCCATTGATGTGGGCAAGATGAGGTCATGAGGAGCAGCTAATTCTCCTATTTTTGCATACTAAACACCCACTCACTGAGGCGGCGTTTTGATCTGCTGAGTCATCTGCCACTGAATTGCGATTTCTCATTTTTAATTTGTGTCAAGAACATGGATCAACCTAGCAGGGAGAACCAAATTTTGTTGAGATGCAGGGCATAAAATTCAGCTATCCTGGAAGAGTTCAGGGGATCCAAAGCCCAGGCACAAGAGTAGTTTTATGTAAAAATAATTATTAAACAATAAATAATTAACTAAATAAATAAATAAAGGCTACTGTTAAGTGGAAAACACTCACTAATTAGCAAAGACACAAATTTTTAATAAGGAATTAGTGTCTAACAAACTTGTTGGGTTGATAAAGTATTTTTTTAACTCAATCAAAGTAATAAAGTAAATAAGATCACTTTGAGTAAAATATCTAAGCCTCTCTTATCTAAGGTCTACCTTTATTTTGATTTTTGGGAAATTCAGCAATTACTAGGAACAAAGTTCAGAGTAGCAACATTTGACCTCATAGATCAAGTTTGAACCCCATTATTGAGAGGTGCCTCTACAGGTAAGTTAGGATTAGCATCAACAAGCATTTTGGCTAAATAATAAGATTGAGTTTAAATCCCAGAAATCAGTTTGGCTTGACTCCCTGTTAGGGCTGGAATCCCTACAGGGACACCCAAATACTTGTTCCAGAACACTTCTAAAAAGCCATCATAGATTACATGAAGCTTTATGATGGGAAGCGGCTTCAATGTCACAATACCTCAGTAGACTCGCTTATTATGCTTTACACTCAGCACATAATTATAAAGGCTCCTCACGGAAGTTGGCTAGTAAGCACTCAGGGCCTTTTGGAGTGAAGAAAAAATGGATAACGGGGCACACTGCATTAAGCTTCTCACCCATTAAAAGCAACATAATGTACTACTTTTCATATTTTTCCCCTTTCATGGAGAAGGACTCCAATACCTCACAACTTATCTTTTTGGGAGACTCATAAGAGTCATAAGTTAAGGAATACTGCCCTCAAGGAAATTCAGAAGGTCTTTACAGTACCTTGTCACATGGAAATGCTACCTTTCCTATAGAAATTTTAGGGTAAGCGGTAAGGACTGTGAGATTGTAAGGCTCTAGTGGTCAAGTTCATGAGTCACATACTGATGACCCCTACTTTCCTAAAAATATGCTGCAATTATTATCAATAACCTCCCGCAAGACACAAAAACTATACCATTTTATGAACCAATAGGAGGAATCTTTCCTGTCCTAAAAGAAGAGTATAATTCAAGTCTGGTAACCCATTCTTTTGGGTTAGACCGTGGGAATATCCCTTACTATTGCAAAGTTGGGACAATAGGCATCTATGAGACTTTGATGCAACTGGGTGTCTTGGACCATGTTGTTAGTGAGCAGTGGGTCTTTCTCTGCCCCTAGATACCTTCCTACCCTACCCCTTTTCTGTTTCTTCCCTTGTTTAAAAAGAGGAAGTGGTTTTGTAAGGAAATAGCTAAGATCAGGGGCCACCAACAGTATCTTAGACTCATCCTACTCCCGCCCTGTCATCCCCCACCCCATCTAGAACTAGGAAAATTAAGCCTTGAAACTTGGAAAATTGTAACAAATTAGAGAAACTGGTGGGTCATCATATAAAAGGTTATGGATAATGGGTTACTGAATGAGTTGAGAGTTCATCCTCAAGAATGTTAATATAAATTAATTGGCAAATCAATTCCTCAGGCAGCAGTTCACGGCAAAATTTAAAAATCCAGGCACATCTGATCAAGTTTAGATTGATCAGAGAACCTTCACCACTGATGTAAAATAGCCACTGTTAAAACTTCTATGACCTCGTATGTAATATATTGACTGCCCCTTAAACCCAGGATGCTCTTATCAACTTGACCATTAGGAATCAATGAAGAGAGTGCGTAAGTAAGCCTTCCCAAGCCCCTCAATCATCTACACCCGCTAAGTATGGAAAACTACAGACCCTTCTG
Organism: Massospora cicadina; assembly: GCA_022478985.1. Taxonomy (NCBI): domain Eukaryota; kingdom Fungi; phylum Entomophthoromycota; class Entomophthoromycetes; order Entomophthorales; family Entomophthoraceae; genus Massospora; species Massospora cicadina. The sequence goes on along the minus strand of JAKSZP010002639.1, from coordinate 256,313 downwards.
TGGTAGTTGTAAATTATTCTATACTTTAGAATTTATTAATAGCAATCATGTTTCTCTCAATTTCTCTCCACGGACTCCACCAAATTGATACATTCCAGCATTCTTTCTTTGGATCTAGCAAAACATGCCACCCCAGCATTCTGGCCCCAACAATCATCGAGTGGCACTCTAAACCATCAATCAAGCAGCTCAATGCGCACTAATGGAAGTTATATGGACCTAAGATCTTGAATTGTTTCCCTAATCTGCAATGCCAAAGGATACCCCAACCTGCCAAAAAAACCTCTGACCCACTCTAGCTTAGCGCTATCTGGTCAACCAAGAGCTCTTTAACCCATTGCTCCTCAATCCATCACCATTTTTCTGATTTACCCCGCCAGCCGACTACTGGCTCAGTACAAAAAAGACATGAGGCCTTCCAATCTCTTATTCTAATATGCTATTTTTTGGCAATGCGCGCCTAGCCTCGCAACCCAGAGGTGGAGCTGAACTGCAATAGTATGGAGCATCAATACTTAAGGTTGTATATACCAGTTATATAAAATAAATTAATCTGCTGTTACAATAACTTTCTGACTCCATGTGGCAGTTTGATCCACCCCGCAAATTGCAGAAGGATCGCCAAGCTCACCATTCATATGAAATAAACTAATTTAAATAGTCTGAGATTCCAATCATCATTATGTAGAATCAGCACTTCCTAGTGATCCTAGTAACTTTAAGATATATGGAGAATAAATAGAGGGTTTTGGCACAAATAATAATGATCGGCAAACGCCAACGCAGAAGCTTTGTCATCCTCCCTGCCTCTCCCACAATTTGGAGCTACCTGCAAGACCCGCGATTGCTCCATTGTAGCCATCTGGTTTGCTGTGGGACCTTTGGTACGTTACTATACTTCTACTACCATCACAGGAATCATAGGGCGTCCACCCCAAAGGTCATTGGGGATGCTATGTCACCGCCATTATGGGCTTCTAACTGGATTGGCACAATCTATACTGAAAGACCAGTCTTACTTTAATTAGCAGAATCCATGACAGCTTCACCATGGCATATGTTATCAGTTTGTGATCCACATTATAATATTTCTGTAGATACCTGGCTATTTGTATAACCTTACAATTGATCTGGGCATTTCTTGTGACATGAGGGACCTATCACTGGAGAATCATGGTGTTTGTGGATTGCCTCATCAAATAATAGAGGAGATACACACAGTTTATTATGAAACAAATTCATCTCATCTTTCATGGTAAAATGGGTTCAATTAAAAAGGAGTGTACCAGTGGTCAAAAAAATTCCAGATGCTCCAAGCAGTATTTGACCAGCCAACAAATGAGAAACCAATGGTACATTAGGGGACCAATCTTCCTCAGAAATTGTGGGAGGAGCAATGGCTTAAATCTGGGAAAAGGGAAGACTGTGGTAATTTCTTGCACCTCCTCATCGGTGAAACTCAGGGAGTGGTTTTGGCTCAACATGTCTGAAAGAACATTCAAGCACCCTTCACAAACCATATCTAAAATTGAGCTATAGAAGTTAAAATATGTTTAAGCCTTTCAATGCGCCAACTTCCGTTTCTCCCTAGTTTACATGAGGGCTGGTGCTATACTCTAACAACCACTTCATGTGATGCTAGCTGAGCAGATAATACCAGTGACTGAGTGACCATCCTATTGCAACAAACTCCTTATCATATATTAATCATGATTGCTCTGACAAGGAGATCTTGTAAAAAATGACTGGCGTTCCACTCCATCATTTTCTAGAGAGAATCCCCCACGGCTGCCACCAAGACATTGAGTGCCACAAAGAAGGGCTCAGAGACTCTGCGTACTTGATAACATAAGATAACTTAAAGACCTACTTGATGGCTTCAAACGCTTGTTGGAAGACTTCTGTCCACCCAAATAGAAAGTTCTTACCCATCAAGGGGTGAAGGGGTTCCACAAAATGAGCTAATGTGGGTGAAATCTTCTTAAGATAAATAGTACCTAAGAAGATACACGGCTGTTTCTGATTTGTGGGAGTAAGCAAGGAGAGGTTGGCCTTAATTTTACAGAAGAAATGGCATTTACCTTCTTTTAAACCAGGTTGCCCAGAAAAGGAACTTCACCTTTGAATAACTCACTTTCTGTTGGTTTCACGTACAAGTCCACTTTTTAGAGGGTGGACAACGCATCATCAAGATCGTTTGCATGCTGCTCATTATTGGGTGTGTGCATCAAGATTTTGTCTAAAAGGACCACTGGTCAGGTAAAGTGGAGATCGCTAGGACGTCATCAATTATGTGTTGGAACGTGGCAGGCGCTTTCAAAGCCAAAGAAAATTTTCTTGAACTTAAAATATCCCTTCTTAATGCCAATTGCCTGAGCCACTCATGAACTTACATGACCTGAATTTTACTGAATGCATTCACTGGTCCATTTTTTGAAATACTACGACTTTGCAATTGCTTGACTAGTTTTTTTCTCCAAGGGCAGAAGGTATGGATTATGTACCGTTATATTAATAAAATGTCCATAGTCAGACGTGGCGTACAGTACCATCAGCCTTTCGTAAAAGACTATGAAAGATGCAATAGGTGAGGATTACCGGATATACACCACTTATGAAGCATACCCTCCAACCAGACATCTACGCCTTTATTCACTTTTTTGATATACGGATATAATGGGCAAATTATATTAATTAAATACACATATTAGCAAAAAGCTAAATCATATTCAGAATGAGATAAGAGATGATTTGCATTTCCATAGCAAAAATGTCTCTATAAGACTGCAACGCTAAAGGGAAGCTATGTGGGAGCTCAGTGATAGAGGGTTTCATTGTGTTGGAACTCACTGGTCTTTGTGGAGTGAACATATCAATGAGAAGAAAAATCGCCACTAAGGTGCGCGTTCTCAAGGACAGAATGTTGTCTCTAAGATGATATTAACTTGTTGATGACGTCACCAATCTATCCCAGAGGTCTACTGTTAATAGTAAGTCTTGCAAGCAGTGAACCATTCACAAAAAACAAATTATGCACAGAAAACAGTACAGTTTATCTCACATCATAACAAGTCATAGGACCTGAAGAACCTCCCAGAAGATAAGATTCTACCCTTTGATCCAGATCCAGTATATGAAAAATTTTAAGCTTATAAATTTCCCAAATTCTTATTAATCTAAGAGGACCTATAGATACCATATAATATTCCACCTAAATATTAACAACAATAAAAAGTAAGCATGTTCCTGTTTATTTGAAACTTCATTGGACATAAAGTTGGGGTTGAGGTAATCACTGGAATATCAACTGGAATAGCTTCAGGTTAAATTATATTTTTTTCAGCTGGACGGGTTACTTCACTCTCTGCCTGTTGTACTGTATATAACAGGACATCAACGGATTCAGCTACCTGTTCCCCAAAACGTCATACTTACCTGAGGGAGTTAAGCCAAAACACATAATTCTGGGCTGGGGGAGGAAGGAAAAGCGATGGTTCAAACAACACACTCAAGCTTGTGACCTGTCAAGCTGGACATACTTTGAGGATAAAGAGGAGCTGAACGCATTTAGACTTGAACCTGGGGTAAGAGTCAAACTTATCTGAGTCAAAAGTTAATTATTTAACCGTGACATAGAAGTTCTGCCTCAGGAAAGTTGTGACTACACAAAGATTGCCATACTTACCAAATTTTTAATGCTCAGCTCATATAAAACAACCAACATACCACCCCATTAAAAAAGGGTGAAGACCAAAGGTAGTGGTTGCTCCATTATGTCATAGGGATTTCTGATAAGAAAAGGCTGCAGTGACACTTAGAATAAGTTAAACCCACAGAAAAAGTCAGAATACATTATTACAGCCATCACAAAGTTTCTGTAAAGAGTAAGGAGGGACAATGCCTATACTAGACAGGTATTACCATAATTTGACAATATATATGATAATTAAACCGCAAATTTCTTCATTTTTAAAAAATTACAAAATTTGATACTTTTATTTAATAGATAAGGGAAGTGTAATGGATTTTAAAGTGAAATATGAACCTGTTGGGGATTGCTGCCTTAAAATTGTGATGTACATAAAGGGGGTATGCTTTGAAGCCAATTATTCCAAATGGCAAGAGAGATCTGAGAATCAAAAACACTATCTAATTTTAAAGAAAACAGAGTGGTGCAGGGAGATTCTACCGCCTTCCATTTGTATTACAATCAGAAGCTCTAATAAATAAATTTGGCCTAAACGCTTCAAGTAGGCGAACTTGACTTTCTGTGGGGGGTGCCCTAGGGCCAGAGACAGTAGGCCAATCCCCCTAAAATCACATAAATTTGATATGCCCAAATACGTTGTGGTGGGCTTTCTGTATCTTTACCTAAATCAGAAGGCTTGAAAATTGCTCTAACTTTAAATTTAAATAATTTATTTTTTGTGTATGATTCTAGCCTCTGCACCTTAGGAAAACTTTAACCCTGCTCTTGGTGGATAGGATGTGAGGGGAGCGACAACTAACTTCTGATGATAACCTCTGACCTCCACCACTTCCCTGCACAGCGCTGAATTTTCCCACTAACTAATTGTTAGTAGGAAGGATCAAAAGGGGAAAAAACTTCATGGGGAGAGCAGTACCCACCACATTTATCACATGCGCTAAATTGCCCTTTGTGATGAGGGAGGCAGCAGCTTTCTTAGGCCTCTCCTTAGTTCTCTGTAGGAAATTCTCCCTGTTCAGTCTAGAGGGGTTACTCCTCAGGACTTAAAATTTTTAGTTATCTTACTACCTTTTATAGTATTTTTATTAGCTGGATTTGTCTTAGTACAATGACAAAAATGATCTAGAACCACCCCCAAATTTACCGTAAAGTTTTTTCTGTTAGACTAATGTTACTATTAGTCAACTTTGAAATTAGTAAAAATCTAAAAAGTTTCCATGATGAGCTTTTAAGGCTATTTGAGGCTTCTTGTGGAGGTATTCAACATCATTAGTTATTTTATACTATAAAAAAGTAGATCCAATTTATCCAATAATGGATCTGGACGGTTTTTACCAAAGCTTTTAAAATTTTGAGAACATGACTACCAACTTGGATTTAGAACTTTCATTTTGTCTAGCCTAATAATTGCCTTCCTGTGAACCTGTTGATCATTTTTATTTTATTTGTTTTTTTTATTTCTGCCACTAATATTTGGGCATTGTATGCGGTGTTTTTTTCTTGTATATGTTTATAGTGAATTTATTAGAAATATGTCCTTTAATCCCGCAGCACTTCTCTAAGTCTATAGGGAAGTTACATACAGTCTTTTTACAGTCTGAAAATATCAAAGCTATACGACTAACAGTTCTTTTAGATAAGCTTTTTTGTATTCTGGTAGTGAATATATGCCTTTATCAAAGTTATATATAATGATTAATCAAAAAGCTTTTAAACGGTTGTACTATTTTAATAAGGCATATTTAGAAGAAAGAAAAAGGTTGGCTGATGCTTTATTTATTTTATCACCACATTATAATATTTAGTTTCATGGTTAAAACTACTATTTATCTATTCTGATCGCCCATGGACAATGATTTTTACAACTACTAAATTGAAATGCTCAAGAAATCTAAGATACCACGGTAAAGTAAAATATGGGAAGCCTAGTATTTTCTATCAATCTATCAAAATAAACTAGATCATCTGTGCTCATTTTCAAATTAAATATTAACAAAGCTACCAATGATCTGATACAGACTATCCACAGACCATAAACTAAAATAAAAACATACATAAAACTACTCTGGGATACAGTATGACTTTTATTGGCATATTAACGCTTATACTAAAATGAAAATCGATATGTTATAACTTCCTTTGTATGGAAAGCATCAAATTCTTAAGGAAGCCTGTGAGGAAGAAAGTCACCTTAACAACTCTTTAGGAAACATATGTCATTTGATAGATACTTACCTAATAAAGGGTATACATCAATGTTAGCAGGTTTCATAGTAACTATTATCCTTTATGGCTTAAAATTGTTTTTAAGTTTATTTCAAAATTTTTGGATGAGATGCAATATATCAAATCTGGAAATTTAAGGGTTGTTGTAAATATTGTAAGAAAAATTGACAATCAATATAATGGAATGAAGTATTGATTTTAATATTTAATCTAGTTGATTAAGAATTAAAATCTACTTTTAGGAAAGATGTTAGTCTAAAGGTATAATTGTAAAAAAGATTTGTCACAATTGAAATTTGATGTCCAAAAAGCTCAGATACTCATCTGTATAGATAGTGACAAGTACTTAGTAATCTCTCAGCTTCAAGAAAAGGGATTTTGAGCTCAGCAAAGCCAGTTAGAGACAGTTTTCATGTTGCTTGTATTAATGGAGAATTTATATCATTTATGTAAAATCTATTTTCTCTATATTTTAAAAACATAAGACATTAATCTTTTCAGGTGCTTAGATAATTTGAATAAAAATAAGCAGGTTAGTATCATGTAAAGCAACTTTGATCTTATTGAAATGTATCCATACTCAAAAAAGATGTTTTTTGATTGAGGATAGCCCTTTACTTCATATTAAAAAATCTGAAGCTTATTAATCACTATGAATAAAAAGGCTGGTGGTTTCATAAATGTATATCTTAACATTAACCATTGATATGCATCAAGACATCTTGAAGAATTTATGGGAATTTTAGATAATAAGGCCTTGTAAAAAATCTATTAAAATTTTAACCATGATTATAATGTATTTCCCCCCGCCAATAAAAGTTCTAAGTAAAGAAAAGTAATTTTACAATAATAATATTACATTTATTGATACATAATTAACTTGTTTATTCAACGCTTAATTCTATTGCAAGAATAGCCAAGGATATGGGGGAACAAAGATAAAAGTTGGCATAAAAACATTTTAAAATTGTCACTTTAAACATACGTTAGTAGATATTAAAAAGACATCCAAATATCCACCTTTGGCGTTCAGTAATTAAGCTTTAAGCCAATTTTAGGGTTATGATGTCACTCAGTATTAGCTCTTGAGCAATCCCGCAGTAATGTCAAAGTGCCTATATCTATAATTGCATCAAGATAATGAGAGAAAATAATTCTCTTTCCGCTTGATCCCACTTTAGAGCAGTTTAAATTATCAAACTGATTGGCAACCCAATTATCCACATGACACACTGATGTCCACAGACCCACCGCCTTCTGCTCCCATGCGGGGCAACAGCAAAACCTCACCCAGCGTTTTCCGTCCAGTGGGAAAATGCGCTTGGACTGGTTCATCCAGTTCTAAAAAGTCCTTGGGTCAGTTCACTCTGCCCAAGGATCTTGCCATCTGCCTCGCATGACCCCAGGCTGTGCCCCCACTGCCCTCTTGTACTTCCCCACTCTCACATGCATTTTAGCCTTTGGGTCAAATATAGAAAATTATTTATATACACAGACGAAGCCATAATTGAAAATAACACAGTTAGTGATGTAATTAGTTGAGTTAACGATTTCTGCCCCTATAAGGGGTACTTTGATCTGGGTTCCATGTGCAAAGCTGATGCTACCACTTCAGCAACTGTGCATCTTCTCTTTTAGGGCATTAATTCCCACAATGTGTACCTAGCTCCCCGCTGATTCCACGTTGGTGGTTCAGTTTGCTGGGTTGCCCAATCACCTTCCCCCTGAGGTGCTCCATCATGAGCTGATGGAAGGTTTGGCATTTTATGGCGCTGACTTCATCCTTCAATTTGTGGTCCCAATGGAGCCACGCATTTTATTGGGCCTTGGGTATTTGCCACGATCAGCCCTGCATTTACTAAGATTGCTGATCAGATTCCACCTTGCGCCTTCATTTCTTCTATCCCTGATCACCCATTCTGGGCCCGCGTCAAGGGTGGGCGGACCATCTGTTTATCCTGCTCTGAGTTAGATCACTCAAAGTGTAGCTAACCCTACCTCACTGCAACCACCACCTTAGCATCCTTGGCCTCCAGCTAACAATTCGCTGATCACCCTGCAGGCATCTGATAATGGGGTACATTCATACCCCCCTCCTACAAAACTTGCTGCTGCCTCTGCGTCTGCAGTAGCCAATCAGTCCCCTCCTAATTCCGGTGCCACCAATGCTCCCACCAATCATGAAGTGGCTTGGACAATGATTCACTCCCAAGACCCCACCCAATTGCCAGCCTCAGCCATCCCTATTGAGGAGAACATGGACTTGTATGACCTTAACATATAAATCTCATTGGATGAAACCAATGAATTAGTAGTGTTATTGAAGACTCCAAAATTAACATGAAGGAATTTATCCCTCTATGAAACCCCGTTGAAATCCTCGGCACATTTATGCCCCACAGACAAATGACACTTTGTTCTGAACCCAGCACCATCTTGCTGTGGGCGCTGCTGCCTAACTTGAACCACATTTCCTCTACATTGCTGTTGCTCACACAACGGAGATGCATGCCAAAGGTCTCCCCCTCACATTCTTGCCCTGATCTTGACCCCATAGAGCAAAAAAGCCATTCTACAGTTGATTAAATTTTCTATGATGCCATTAAAAAATAATGCCGCTTTAAAACCGAAAGCAAGGGTAACCCACGCTAGGACTGCTTTACTCTTCTAACTACCTTCCATCTGCATTCAGGAGGAAAAATGCTTTTCCACTTATCTAGGTGCAATTTATGATGATCATAATTTATATGCTTGATCATGCCTCTGAAAAGTTCCTGCATATTGCTGACAACCTCATGCCCTTTCTCTCTGCCTTGGCCCGCACTCTGTACAATGAGGAACCCGCAAATGAGCCCCTGGTCCCACTTTCCCTTCCGCCATGGTGGTATAGTTGGCTCACCGCTGTACCACCTGGTTGGGTATGTTCTTGTTTTGTATGTCTCACTTCTCGTTTTGGGTAGCTGTTTCATGTTGTTTGGGTTTTGTTAGCTTTGGTGTTTCTGTTTTAGTACTGTTCATCAACCAGTCAGTGTACCTCAAATAAAATTTTAAGATAATGAGAGAAACTAATGATGAGTGACACCTATATAAGCCTAATGTAGGATTATTCTATCAACATGGTTACTTCCAGTTATTAAAGTCTATCTTAGCTTAGCATAAACAAAGATATTACTTACTGATATAAATGATTGTAAGAAAAACAGACCACTTGTAACTAACAGGCAGCATTCATTAGTAGAATCCTAGCTTTTAAACATAGAGTATCAGAAAAAGATGAGGCCATCATCCATTATATCAAAATTGCTAGTTAGGACATTGGGTCACAATTGAGAAGCACCCATAATCTATCTATAAACTAGGTATTATATAACAATACTATAAATTTATAGTGCTGATGGTTGTTATTTTATATTCCATTACTCATACATGACTCAAACATCCTTTATAATAAAGATTTTTTTAAAATAAGTATTATAATTTTAGGTCTAGGTTGGTAAAAGAGACAATAAATTCAGTTTTTACCACTCTAAATGAAAGCTTTTTATTGATATCAGATGATTAACTTCTTTGATAAATAAATAATAAAAAATTAAGAAGTAACAAGATTATAGCTTTTAAGCCCCTGCTCCATCTTTGTGTCTGCACAGTACTTTTGGTGAAAATAAAAGATTGACATCTCCTATTAATGCATTAAGTAATTGTTCTCATTGTGAAAATAATATGAGATTGTCAGCAATTAATCTCTAAAAGAAACTTTTAATCTAAACTTGAGGCATCACAGATTACATTTATTGCTTTGTTAATATAGTTTAGCCTATTATATGCTTTCAGGTCATAAAAAACATTATTTGCTTATTAGGAATTAGTATTGATTTCCTATTTAAATTATAAATAGGCTTGATGCCCAAGTACTATAAGCAACACATTCATCCCAAAATTAAAGCAATGCAACTATAAACTATGTTAAAATTTTCAAGATTTTGTATATATATATATATATATTGTTTCTGAGGATACTCAAGGACCATTAACTTATTGAAAGTTTGATGACAACTAATAGCACTGTTATTCATAGATGTTAATAAGAACGATCTTAAAGATAGTAAAAAAGTGGATAAAGTATTTGATGTAGATATAAGCTTGGTACCCATTATAAAGGAAGTGCTAAGGCTTCCTCATAAGGTAATTTAAACTTATACAAAATCATTTGTCATAGTTTTTATGATTTTAAGAGGACTAAAACTATGATAACATTTTTCTATTTAGAAGAGCTAAACAAAGCTATTATGATTTGATACCCAACCAACATAACCTATGACTTCCTTCAAATTTACAACCCTCTAAATAATCTGGGCATTTGATTACATGGAAAATAATGACCAAAAGTACTGACTCCACCTACTAAACATCAGGAATTCTAAAATTAACAAAAATTACTCATCTACTAAACTTTTTATTGGATTGATCTCAATTGAAGAGAGAGCTTAAATTATATTCAAAAATCTTTTGATTTTAAAAGAATTTTTAATATTAAGAAATTATTAATAAGTTGAAAATAAACACTTTTGTGAGAGTAAAAATATCTTGTTTGACTTTGCATTATGACTTGGAGTATAGATTTTACTATTATAAATAAGATAGTACCTTTTTACTTACTAATTTTATAGGCATTTTTATATAAAAGAATCCAGACTTTACGCTCTAAATACTAATTTGGATTTATACTAGCAGAATTATAAAAACGAACAATTATGCCAATAAAATATGTGAATTAGGTGGAACCTAACAAAGATAATGAGGATATCTACCAATTTACATAGAATATAAAATCTTACAGCTTGTTGATCAATATCTTTTCAATATATAGTAAGGTATTATACTAGCAAAAAGGAAAGTCTTCTTGTTTAGCCAAGAAAAACAAAGGTTATAAATTTAATATAACTGAACTAAAAATATAAGCTTCTAAACGTCTAATATATACTCAACCTATTTTCCGTCTATGCCACATGTTAGTAGTTACCCAGTGTGTTAATGTACATTTGAGCTATATATCCATAATTATGGATGGTCTTCATTAATAGTTTTATAATCATCTATAAGAGCTATATTAAACCAGTCAAAGTATCAAATTGATATCTATTATACATGCTTGGTTTTAGGAACGCTCATAATAGGTAGAAATTTTAAAAACAAAAATATGGCCCTACCAAACGTGTTAGAGCCTGAAGTTCAACTCACATGGTTTTAGTATTAGTTTACCATAAGCAAAAGTATATCTACTTATCAATGAAACGAATAGTCTGTGTTTTACTAAGAACACCTAGTTAATTAGTTTAAGTGAAAAGTTGTAGTAAGATCATAATAATATCCAAAAGTTTTATATTAGGAAACCTAAAGCTTTTTAACCAGAATTTTTTTTATTATGGAGGCATCATAGCTCAGCTTCATAGGAAATGTTTATGTCAGGAGAGTAGCTGTAACTCTCCTAATATCGTAGAGGTGATGGGGAATACTCATCCAAGTAACTAGGGAACAGCTAACTAACATAAGAGAAAATATAGTATTTCATTAAATTAGCTTATGTGCTTTGAGACCTTCTAGAGGAGGTATGCAGCAATGGTTAACAAAACATATATAGAACAAATGATATATATGTCTATTAAAAAGTTGAACAATAAGGATGTTGGTCTAGAAAAAAGCTATAAGGAAAATTGGATAAGTGACAGTTGTCTATTAGAAGTGGAACTGAGCCAATCATGATTGACAATCATCTTAATATATCATAATACTTATCTCAAGTAATACCTGATTTTAGTTTTTGATTGAATTTATTTTATGTCAACTAAGGTAATATTGTATTTTTTGAAGGAGCTTCAATCCCCAGTTTTCAACAAAATGAAAAATCAGCTAACAAATAATTAGATAAATAATGCAACTTAAGGCTGTAGATTCAATTCTGACAATCTCATCATGGAAACCCTTATAACTAGCTTGAACGTAAGTATTTCTTTCAAACTTTAGTCTAAGGTAAGTTTTAGATCAGGGAGGGTGGCCACATGATCCCTTTTATCTTGTTAATTTCATTCTTTTCCTTGAAGTCAGTTTTACAATTATATCATGGTACATGTCATTACCCACTAGATTTTGAGGCACCACCTCTTCTCCAGGGGTGCCAGCCAGAAAATTTTAGTGGACAGGAGTGAGCTTTATGGCGGCAACTTTAAGAGTTTTCTTGGGGCCTTCAGAATTGGAAAAGTAAGTATATATAATAGCATGGAGGTCCTTCACATGAGAACAACTTCAGGCTAAGACTTATCTGTTCTCTGGGGTGTCAAATTTTTCTCAAGATACCAGGTATTTGTGACTTCTTTTTTACACAACATAAGGCCACAAGTTCCTCTAGCTTCTACTCAGGTGCGCCAACTATGAGGTATGACACTAAGGTCCGAGCTGGACCCTCTAAAGGGTCAGCTTGTTTTTGGGAAATATGTCAAAAATTTGGAATGTTGGTGGAAGATCCAACTGTTAAGAGGCATGCACAACTTACTGACAATACGCTATGGTTTCATCTTATCTGGACCCAATTTCTTGCACGGCTACTGATAGGATATTATTGGCGTCATGCATCACAAGATCTCCCTCTTTATATTCAGGCCCTACTCTCCTCTTGCCATCTGCGTTCTCATTGTATACCTTCATGGCAGCCTCCTAGTTCATGTTTACCTCCTTGTGTACTTTCATGATATAATTATAAAGAGTCGTAATAGCTTCCCCTATGAGCCACAACTGGGTTCCGTTCTAACTATGGGTTCTAATCCATAAAGTTCTAAGAAGAGAGAACACCCAATGGAAAAAGCTAGGCGTTATTGTGGCTGAATTATATAAGGTAAGGTCTTAAGCTAAAGTTCTAATGATCAGCCACCATGTAACACCGCAAGAATTGTTCCAAACATTGATTTATTCGTTCTGCTTCCTATCTGATTATGGATGGAGGTAGTAGAATAGCTAAAAGAGTTTGTAGTGTCCTTTAAAATTCTTCCTAAAATTTGGATGTTTCTGAGGTCCATGGTCACTTACAATCTCTTTAGGTAATAATTGGGGAGAATAATGTTAATTTAAAAAAAGTTAGCCATCTGTGCTGCAGTTATAATGTTGAGAGATGATATAATGTAAACGACTTTGTTATTGGAACCCAACACCAAGATAGCATCATGCCATTCAGTGAGCTGACCTCAGTTCGCTTAACTTTAGAGGCCAAATCGCTGCTCAGGGGGTCTACTCCACGCAGATTAGGCACCTAAATAACCTTCACTAACATCACAGTCACTCTCACTCTCACTAAGCAAATCCTCCTCAGATGCTACCCCTAGGCGCATCAATTGCTTGGTTAACATGTCCACGCCATGGTGAACTTCCTGATACGCTAAGACAAGCTTGACATAAGTTGTCCTTTGCAACTCAATAAAAACCCTTTAGCCCTCTTCCTAGGAGTTATCAGCACCAAGGTACCCTAGATAGAGTGTCTTCTTCCAAAAAGGTTAATCCCAGACTGGTTACTGACGATTAATTTATATTGATCAATTCCAGACTGGTTTATAGCGATTACTACCTTGATACAACTTAACTTAAAATAAGAATGGATAAAATTAATATTCTGTAGAAAGGTTTTTTTGATGTAAAACGAAGTATTTTATACTTCAGGGTGTATTCAGGTTATGAAATAAATAAAAAATCATAAAATAAGTTGATTTAAGGGTATCAAAATGATGATTTTTCAAGATCTTTAGTCATATAGCGTTTGACTAATGCTTTAGTCGCTTCTCTCATATGAGCTAATTCCTGTATGTGCAAGCTCTGTATCGTGGTGGTTACCCCTGAACCTGGATGTTCACGGGCCTCTGCATATGTCCCACAACAGGGTCTTGTCTCACTGAGCTCTTTTTGGTTATCTCTTTACTACTAAATTTAGATTATGCATCTCAACCTCAGGTTCAAGCATGACGATCCTATAATGCACCTCACATCATGGCTTTGAGTTACTATGGAAATTTGGTGTTGACCTGATTTGGTAATACTCAATGTTGAGCCTCGGATGGGCGCATCATGGAAATTCATTTTGCTCATAATTTCATCACCAGTGAAATTAAAATTATTTAAGACCCCTAAAGGTATAAAAGGGTATCGTTTTAAATATAATTTTGGGGTGGCACTGTCATACTTATAATTTAAATCTTCTGACACTGCAGGGCAAAAATTATTGAACATTATTTTATCACCAATAGACTTAAACAATCTTTACTCGTCAGTGCATATAAAAGGTTCTCATTTTTCTTATACATGGTGAGCAGGTCACCTGTACCGCCACATGTATTAGTTTAGTTGCACCCATTTCACTGGTTAAGGAATGACCAGGATCATTAATTGTGGTCTCAAACATGACACAACCCTTCCATGACTAGATTTGGGGAGTTCTTAGAGAGATTCATGCGCTTTGTTAAAAACATTAGTATTATTATCATCATGAATGGAGTATTTCCGCTCTTCTCTTGGTCAACACAGTAGCAGGTCGAGTTCAAATGGCCTGTAGATTCTCTGTTTGTGTTCCTCTCAAGTGGTAAAAAAACCCTGTCTCCAAGGTTGAGTTTGGATATTTTAGTTTTCTCTTGCTTTCACTTTGACTTAAAATTGAAGCTAGCTTCATTTTGCTTGAAGCTTCAAATTTTATTAAGAACAACTCTTCATCCAACTATTGGTGGTAACTTCTGAGTGGAATTTTTCTTCTTTCTGCTGCTATGATCAGTGCTAGGAGGGTAGCAGCGCAGCACCTCGCACATAAAAAGCTTTGAAGAGGGAATTTTCAATCACGCGGTGATGGATTAACTGGTAAGCCAACAGCTCTGATGTGAGCAACTTGTCTAAATTCAACTCGTAGTTTATGGCCATCTCCTTTAGAATTCCTCCTAGGGTCCCGTTTACTCTCCCAAACTTCTGTTGGAGGATAATTTTAGGGAGTGATGAACTTCTGCTTCATCCCTTCTATATCCAATAGAATTTCTTGACATACAAGATAAAGTTTTGCCTTTGTCCAATAAGAGAATTAGAGGGCATACGTGTCTTGTAATCACCTAGCTGTACAAAAAATGGGCATTGATACTCACAGTGTACACTTAACTGCGGACATTTTTGAATCACTTAGCAAAGTGGTCAATCGCCATCAGGCTTAACTTGGCGCCACTGGATGCTGTTGGAAACGGTCCCACCACGTCAATAGAACATTGCTGAATGGTGCAGTGAGAGGAATTGGAATATACTCAAATCTTTTTTCCAGTGGGTAAAAACTGGCATATGGTACATACAACTCCAAGGCTTGATGTATTTTGTCAGACATACATTCCCAGTATAACCTTTCCTTAAGAGTAGGCCAACGACTTCTGGAAGCGTCCAAGTCCCACATGCTTGTGAGCCCCCATAACTATCTCCATGCAATCACTGAGCTAAATGAATGTTTATAATTTGTCTTGAACCTTCTTTTGCTGATTTCCATTGACACGCCAGTTGTTTTTAGAACATCTGCGCAGGACGCTCTTGACTTCTTCTGTATTTTTCTGCCAATCTCATACAATAGCCAATTAGGTCGTACATGTAATCATTCTCTGGCGCTTGCAGGTGGAATACTAGTAATCTCAAAAACCATCTGCAGTGAGATGTTTATCTCCTTCTTGATGAATAATTTTTTGAAATTACACCCTGAAGGAGGACAGCTTAACGGGAAAGGCGTTACTTGGATCCATTATGTTTCTTAGCCAGCGGAGAGACGCTTTATCTGTGACTAGTATGAAAATTTAATCTATAAAGGTAGAACCTAAAGTTCTTGACTGTACTGATTACTGCATGGCATTTGCGTTTGATAACTGTGTAATTCTTCTCTGACTTGCTGATTACTTTGGAGTAATACTCAATTAAGTCTACCCCATTCTCATCTAGTTGTGCTAATATTGCACCAAGTCTCACATTGCTGGTGTCAATTTACAATTATAAGGTCTTATTGAAGTCTAGATATGGCAAGTTTGTTGCTTCTACCAATTGTGCCTTCAACTCCTCAAACGCCTCTCCTGCTTCAGGCTCCATTACACTTTATTTATTTTAGTCATGGGGTAGGTAAGGCGCGCTTCCAAGTCTGAAAAATGGGGGATGAACTTTCTGTAGTACCTCACCATTCCAAGGAACACTTGAACTTTCCTCATACAATTGAGTGGCTCCATTGCCAGTATTTCATTCACTTTCTTATCCTGAGGCTTAATTTCGTCTAGTCTAATCTTATTCCCCAGGAAATCAAAATGTAGCTTAAGGAAAGTACACTTGCATTTCATCAGCTTCAAGCTTCATGAGTGCAGCCGCGTGAAGCCCTCCAGTAGGTGCTGAAATTATATATGGAATGTACACCTGAACAATGTTATGTTGTTAAGGTATATTAACACTAGTTAACTTATAATTACTTTAGATACAATATATCGCTCATTGTAAGGTTGCAGGGGCGTTACTGAGCCCCTGCAGAGTTTTAGTTAGTTCAAACAAAAACTGGCTGCTGATCAATCTCTATCCTGATCTTTGGGTGAGAGCTCCATTTTCCAGTAGCCGCTGTCTAGGTTCATTGCTTAAAGTATTTTTATCACCCTGGCTTTTCAAAGCTTTATTGATGTGTGGAAGTAAGTACAAGTCCTTCTTGGTAATGTGTTTAGGTGACGGTAATTCAAGACCCTATGAGTCCCATCCTTCTTGAGTATCAGCAATAAAGGAGATGCCTATGAACTCTTTTAAGGGCGCATATCCCAGCTTTGTCTAACTGATTGAGCTCTTGTGTAAAGACTGTATCTTCTGTCTTTGAATGGCGGTAAGGTTAGGATTTGAAGATGAAGGCTGAACTGGGGCACATCTTATGGACCTCCTCTTTTTCACAGGCTATAATCGTTGGAGCAGTGCTGAAGATGTCATCAAACTCGTCCAAGAGTTCATCCAACCCTTTTTGTTGAATAGGGGTCAAATCCCAAATCCCAAGCTCATTGAACCTCCTACTGCGTAGATGGAATCAATATTTAGGCAACTAGTCATGTGTGCTAGTGCTAGGACTTGTCCCTTTTCAACTTTGACGGGTTGGGTAGTAATGCTCCCAGAACAAAGCTTAGTTCTCCAGAGTAGGTGGTATAGTAGTATCCTGGTTACACTCTGGGCTTTTGCTATTGGATTTCATATCAATTGTACAATTCCTATATTGTTCCAGGAGGAATATCAACGCTGATTGGCAAGGTCATTCTTCTTTGGTACCCTGGTCGAATACTATGCTTTCAATTGAAAAAAGGTAGTTTTTCTTCAGCGCTCATGGTAGGTGTAGCTGATTAACACCCTTCTATATTAAGGTGTATGAATTAGATAGATCAATTGGTCTGTTTTGACCAAGCATTTACGCTGTTTTTGATGTTTAATATCCTCTTGCTAAAACACCAGGGGGACTTATTAGCCTAAGATGCTAACCATACTGGTAGTGAAGTCGATCTTCGCCCCAAACTCACAAAGAAACTGTGTTCTGATCAGAAAATCATAATTGTCATTGTCCAATAATACTGCAGGTGCTGTAAGGACCATGCAACAAAATTGTAAAGGAAAAGATGAATAAGCTCTTATACGCGGGTAATGTCAGGTCCTGCGGTATAGTATTTCACATTGTAGTTAGTGTCAGGAATAAAACCGTTTCTAGTCATAAGATTGGAGGAAATATATTTCACTGGAGCCCCAGTGTCCAGTACAGCCACAAGCGCACCTTCTGGACAATAACTTCTTCCTTCGTTACGCTCTTGCCAAATGGGTTTCCAGTGTCCAGGTTTCAGTGACAGAGTACTCAAATTGCTTTAAAGTAACAGCAAATGTATTACACTTTGTAATGTCTTCGTTAACCAGTACCACAAGCTTGAAGGTAGACGCGAAATACTGCTCTCCATCTTCAACGGAATTGATCACTCAGGTAGGCATATTATATCAGCAAAATAGGATCCTTTGAAACAGACCTATCATCACCATGAACTCTCATTCTATTCAACAGAGCCACTATGCTAGGAACCCTATCACATGGTAACCAACACTATCCAAATCTATATAATCATGGTCGTCCTCACACTCAGTGTGGAGATCCACCCAGTTAACGGTATTAGGTATGTCCTTTTTAAGAGTTGCTCCTTGTTTTCAGCTGTAACTAATGGACATGATTGAGCGAAGTGCCCAGGTTGATGACACTTATGGCACTTAAACTCTCGACGTGGTAAGAGTTCAGGTGTTTTGTTGCTCCTCTCTTTGGGCTTTTCAACCTTATAATTGGCTACATAAACGGAAGTACTGATTTGTCAAGGGGTGTTGGTGCCATTGACATAAATTCAGATTTATACAAAATTAGCATGTTGATTTGCACCTCCTTAAATGCTTTACAAGACGTTGCACTCTTGACCGCCAAGGTCATGTGATTCTTCAGATTAGGATGGACCTCCAGGGAATTTATTAAAACGGTTTTGTGGTAGGAAGATCCATGGTTCTGGTGGACCACAACCTCTGGGCCTTAAGATCGAAATAAGAAGCATAATTTGCATCTAACCGGTAATTGACCATATTCATCAACAAAAGCTCTTTCTTCATATTCTAGACTTCATGTTCACTACCAAACTTGGAGAGTAAGATGCTCTTGACTTAAAAATAGTCAAAGTCTCAAGTTTGCACTGGGCTGCTCCCAAGCCACGCAGCTCATGCATCCTTGTATTTGACAAGTTTCTTGGCGATCACTAGTGAATCTATGTTATTTTCGTACACTTTGAGGAAAATGCAAGTCCCCTCCCCAGGTGTGTACATGGTCTTGAAATATGGTTTAAGATCTGGATACTCTTCAACAAGATCAACGTGCATAATAGTTAGCTGAGTATAAGTTCTAAATGGTTGTTGTGCACATTTTGTGCAGTCCAAGCAGTTGCCTCCACCGGAGTTATAGTTCAAGTGGATTTAAGCTTCAGTACCATATGCATTTGTGCCTTCAGATCTTTAATACTGTCATCCATCACAAACAGTATGTTGTCATGCTTCCCCAAGCGCTCTTCATACTCATTCATAGTGGCTATGGTTTCGCAATTCTTTTTCTTGAGTAATACAAGTCTATCCTCAATGTTTTCATTGTAAGTTTTAGTTTTATGCTTAATGAGGGTCTTCTCACTATGGGTAGTGAGGCCATTCTAGCACTTCTAGTGGTCTCTTTGACATGCCCAAGATTAGTACACAAATTGTGCACTTCAGATTCCAGGATACAGAGTCTAGTATAGAAAATATCCTTCTCCATCACCAGGAGTTCAGAGGAATCCTCTCCTCCCTATCCGTGTTACACCACTATATCCGCAACTTTGTCTGTTTACTCAGAAGAACTATCATGATCATCGCAAGGCCTGATGGTGGCACCCCTGTAGTGAGCACCAATTTCAGCATGCTGAGCTTGGCTTGCTAAGCTATATATACCGACTTTCTGCTCATGGGGTCTACTTCATGCAAATTAGGCACCAGAAAATCTTTGCTAAAATCAAATCTCTCACTAATTAAATCCTCAAAAGGTACTACCCCTTGGTGCATTGATCGCTTGGTTAACTTGTCCGCGCCCATGGAAAACTTCAAATTACTCTTAGACATTCTTGTCTTATGTTGGCCTTCATGACTCAATGAGACCTTTTAAACCTCTTCCTTGGCGTTATCATCACCAAGGCACCTTGATAGAGTGTCTTCTTACAAACAGGTTAATCCCAGACTGGTTACTGGCGATTAATTCAGATTGGTCAATCTCTGATTGGTTGCTGATGATTACTAACTTGATACATCATAAGATAAAACAAAGAGCTATAAATAAGATTCTGAAATTTTTTTTATTAAGATGTAAAACGAAGTAATTTTATAATTAGGGTTATTCAAGATATAGATTGAATGTGATATATTAAAGTATTAGGATTCAAAGTTATCATTATGAGGATTTTTCAAGATCCTCTAGTCAGACGGCGTCTGACTGGTGCTTTAATCTCTTCTCTCATTTGAGCTAATTCTGTATGTGTAAGCTTTGTCTCAAGGTGGTTACCCTTAAACCTGGATGTTCAGGGGATTTTTTGCTAGATCCCACTACTGGGTCTTGGCTCATTGTGCTCGTTTTGATTATTGATTTGTTACAAATATAATAATATGTGTCTCAACATTGGGTTTAAGCGATGGCACTCCTACAATGTACATCGCATTGTGGCTTTAGGTTGCTCTGGAATTTGGACGTTGACCCAATTGAGTAATGTTTGATGTTGAGCCTCGGATTGTTAAAACAAAGAAGATCAGTTTTCTCATCATTTCATCACTGGCGGAGATAAATTTATTTCAGACCATCAAAGGTATAAAAGGGTATCATTTAACATATGATATTGTGAGGGGTTATCATCCTTATAATGTAAATCTTTTGTCTCTGCAGGGAGGAAATTATTTCGCTTTATGTCATTACTATTGGACAGAATATTCTACTCGTCAATACCTATAAAAGGGCCTCGTTCACCCCCATCCACAATGAGCTGGTCAATTTTACTGCCATCAGTTTGGGGGTTAATTGCACCCATTTCACTATTTAAGGAATGACCAGGAGCATCAGTTGTGGTCTCATAGAGATAATACTTATTATAGAGAGGTAGTGTGCAATAAAATCACCTGAGAGGAGTCAAGAGTCTCTCTGCCTTCTAACTGGTACCAACAAGCCAGCAAAGGATGAAGATTTGGTTTATTTTTTTGAAGATTTGTACAACGTTGTATACCAAGCAATCTGTGAAGAACTATCCTTTTATTACATGTGCGGCGGATAAGCTTCAGGTGTTTTGCCTTCTCTTGAGTCCCTATGGGTATACCGCCATGGTGTTACTTGATAAGCATTTAGCTAAGTGGACCTGTGGGAACCCAATAGTGTCCCTGAAAGAAAAAAAGATTACTTTATATGCTACACCTTAGTTATGTCAGCCTGATTCAAATTACATTTGATGAGAAAAAAAATGCTCAGCGGATATATACTGAGAAAGGACGACCTTTCTGAAAAAACCATATTATCTAGATTCTCAAGAAAAGAAAGAACTGGAATGAATGCAGCAGTGGAGGGTCGCTTAGATTAAATCTTATCTGGAGGCATCACCAAGCGGTTGTCATGCATCTCAATTTCCTTGTGATCATTAGCTAAAGCAGGACTATGTCTCAGAGCATCAGAAAACTATTCTACTTGCTTTCGTGAACTCATAAGAGAACAGAAATTTCAAAAAGGGTATCTTGCCAACGGCTTTGTCACGGGTCAGAACATGAGGGGCTAGTAGTACAGTAAAGCTTAATAGTCAGTCAAAACGTGGATTGTCTAGGAAGAAACATAAGATGATGGTGTCAAAAGACTAATGCTTCCATTACCACAAAAAGTTCTTTTTAATAAACAGCATAATTTAACTCAGGTAAGGACAATTTTTATGGAAAAAGAATTCATACAGGATGCTCGTCTCAGGCATTTCCCAACTTTTTCAGAACATCAGCAATAGAAAAGATGGAATTGCCGTTTGCCATTATAAAGACCATAATAGGATCTATTATTAAATAATGAAGTGGAGAGCAAAGTAAATTCTCAGCCTGAAAGGCATCCTCTGGGGCATATGACCATCTTAGTTTTCTCTCCACAGTTTTTGCACAAGGGTGCTGAAACCTTTGAGAGATTAGGAGTGACTTCTTAAAGAAGATTCATGTCCGCAAAAAGATTCTTAATTCCTCAATTGAGATTGGCTTGGGAAAATCAGGTACTGACTTCTCCTTATATGTAGTAATCATATGGACTTTGGCAAAAATAATATTTTGTCAAAGAAGGTGACCTGAGACCTAAAAAAACAAATTTATCAATAACCAGCATCAAGCTTAGTGCTCTCAGATGCTCTACCACGTAACTCAGAAGAATATTATGTGATGCTTGATTAGGGGAGAAACCAGGATGTCATTCATATAGTTCACAACACATCCACCTAAAAAATCTCCTAATTCTGCATCTATACAACATTGAAACATTCCAGGCAAACTCTTAAGACCAAAAAAGCATGATTCAGAGTTGAGAATTCCCCTTCCTGGAATTAAAATTCAGTAATCCATTCCTTGACCTTTTTTCACAAATCTGGTCAAAGTTATTCAAGTATTGAGCTTGGAGAAGGATTTGGCTTTCTCGCATAATGTGTAATGTGTGTCACCATAGTAATGGTTGCAGATAGTGTTTGGTGAAGTCAATTAATTTACTATAATCTATCCAAGGGCTTAATATCAGCCGCTTTTTCCACGCAAAAAAATGGTGAGCATACTGGAGAGGTACTCTAAAAGATGGATCCTGTAAATGATGCTCTGTAACATAAACATAAACCGATGATCTTTCCTTTAAAGTCAAAGGATAGATTGGGGAGGAAATGTGAACCAGGTTTTAAGTTTAAACTACATTTAAATTCATAATTATTAGGTAAGGCTACAGAAGCCGCATCAAATGAAAACTATAACCCTTTTAAACAGAAAGTTAAAGGAATTTCCAAAGTGATCTTTAGCTGAGGTTCAAGGATGAGTTTAAGTACATTGGGCCGATGAGCCAAAATTTTAGAGTGTTTACCTCAGACAAAGCGATTATAGACTTTTTTCCTATAATTTATGGACAAAGTCAAGGTAGTAGCCTTCAAAGTAGAGCTAACATCAAATTTTCGACACCAATGTATTCCCAAGATAATAGGGTACAGTAAGCTATAGACTACAAAGAAAAGGTCAGACAAGTGGAACTTACAACTTGTTAAACAACTAGCCTTTTGAACTTTCAGTGTAGAAAGTCCTGTGTAGGGACTGGTCTGCCTCTGTCCTGGTTGGGTAGCTAATCATTAGATAGCATAACCAGGGGTTTAATCCAGTATGACAAGGATGCTAGTGCATCCAAGTATATGAAATTTTGGTATATTGGTATAGGAGTTGCCTAAAAGTATGGTTAAGAGAGGAAGAGTGGAAGAGAGTTTCCTGTAGGTTGGAGTAGTAGATTAAGATTAATAACAATTCAGAAATAACTTTAGTGATTTAAATAATTTAAAATTATTTCTATTAATCGCAAATATAGACCATATGAATGCTTTAGTTATATATTCAATCCAGATTTCTGGACTTACCAAAGCTTAATTAATTTTCTGAAGTACTAAAATCTTCTTCTGAGCTTCTGGATTTGTGATGTGCATATGATTTTGAAAAGCAGTGGGAATCATCTCAGTCTCATTAAAAAACAATTTTGTGATTAATTGACTCAATATCAACGCAGAATTTGCAACTTAAGCGATTAATTGAACCCATCTGTTGAAATTATGATTTGGTATGTGATTAATAGATAGAAAACAACATATATTTCTGAATCTGGTAGACAATATCTGCAATCTCAGGAATTCCAATTCAGGCTTATTCTGACTTCATCCCTCAACAGGGCTGAAGCTACATGCAAGGACTTCTTCTCCAATTTCTTTAACATCTTGCTTGCATTCCTCAAGTTCTCTTCAGACCCCCAAGGGATCTCTTCTTCGGTATTCCAGCCCAATTAACCTGGAATTGAATATACTCACAATGTATATGTCTACCAGTAAACCTTCTACCCCATAATCTGTATCTTGACCATCAACCAGAGGGGGAACGGCGTTTTTAACTTTATGATAAGGCAAGGATCTCCCATCCTTATTGTACAAGAGTGATCTATGAAACATCATGAATTTTCCATCCTTTAGGTAGAGCAACTCGGTAAGCAACCTTCTTAATGACCTCCTTTACTAGTAATGGTCCTACACACCAATGGGAAAGTTTTTGGCATGGTACATCCAGTTGAACATTGCATGTATCCAGATAAGCCTCACTTCCAACTTGTAATGATTATCAGGAACCCTATTTTATCTGCGAAATCCTTGTAAGTCTGCACAGCTCAAGTTAAGTTTGTTAGACATAATGCAAAGTCTGGTAGATTTTTTAAATAGAATATCTTCCTGATGGATTGTCAGCTTCAGTTGTTGGCAGTAAATCCCAATCAGTATCATGGCCATAGTTTTCCTTAAATGGTGACTTTATAATTGAGGAATGATGTAGAGCGTTATAACAGAACTGGGCCATAGGCAACAACTCAACTCAGAAGTCCTGATCCGCATTAATATAGCATCTCATATACTGCTTCATCACAAGATTAATTATCTCTGTTTGTCCATCAGTCTGTGGATAGTAAACGGAGGATAAACATCTCCTGATTCTAAGGTCTACAATGAGCTGTTTCCAAAAGTTTGATGTGAAGTGAGTTCCTCTGTCTGAAATCACCTTCTGGGTAGTACCATGATGCAGGAATACATTTCTAAAAAAGATGAGCGTCTCTATAGCTGTGAAATTGGTAGTAGTTGGGACAAATAAGCCATTTTTTGAATCTATTTACCACAAGCAATAGTGAATTAAATCCTTGTGAACGGGTCGCTCTAATACAATATCCATAAAATTGACTTCCGTTGCTTTTATGTGATTGATAATTGTTAGAATTGTCCTTCAGGAAGTCCTCCACGAACCTTGGCGCCCATTAACATTACATCCTGCCAAATATCTTAAGACGTCTCCTCTAAGACCAGGCCATTGGTGAGTTCTTTGAATAAGTTGTATAATTTTAATCTTTCCAGGATGTCCTGTCAAGCCTAAATTGTGGTGCTCACGTATGATTTCCAATCTTAAAGGTCCTTCTGGTACATAAAAACAATTTTTAGATTACTGACTGACCCTTCAACAAGTAGCCCTTTTTGTACCACACACTGTCTAAGTTTTAATTGAGATCATTCTTCACTTTCTGACAGAAAGCTTCATCATTTTGAACATCCAAAATCTCATTTCCACGGCCCATCAGTGCAAGATAAAATAATAATGTAGCGGAAAACTTGGTCTTCAGAAGACCTAAGTATTTAACTCAGTAATTCCTCCTCTGCAGGTATCATGTCAGGACGATGGATCAGAAAATCCGAAGCCACATTATTTTCACATTTTTGTAACCAATGGTCAAATCATAATCTGCCAGTTTAAAGGCTCATTGGGCCTGAAAATGGTATAATTGCTGAGGGGTGAAAAAGTAGGTCAAGTTCTTATGGTCTTTTTAAAACTTTCCCCGGGTATTTTGCCCCACAAACAGGTACCAGAGCCAGTGCTTTAGACCTTGAAAAAAGCTAACATTTCCTTGTCATAAATATGATAGTTGCATTCCGCTGAGATGAATATCTTGGATTTAGTAGGCTATAGGATCACCCTACTATCATCCCCTCCTGCAACAAACCACCCCTAAGAGCTTATCCTGAAGCAGCAGTCTCAACCACAAAGGGCTTTTATAGTTGGCCATCGACAATACTGGTGCAGAAACAAAGATATCCTTCAAGTCAGAAAAGGGTTTTTAACCTCCTGGACCATTTATATGAAACATTTTCTGAAGCAAACCGGGCCAAGAGTAACGCAATAGAAGAAACGCTTTTGGAAAAAGATCTGCAAAAGTTCGCCAAGTCTAAGAAGCTGTGAACATCCTTCCAGCTATTAGGTGCAGGCCAAGATGTGGTGGCATCCATTTTGCTAGGTGCTATGGTAAACCCATTCCTGCTCACAACATAACTAAGGAACTCGACTTCCTCCTGCGTAAACTCATATTTTGATAGCTTTTCATGCAAGTTGCACTTCCCAGGCTGCTCAAAGACTAAGTTCAAGTGCAGTAAGTGTTCCATCTGCGTCTTGCAATGAACTAAAATGTCATCAAGGTAATCTACGCAGAAGTGGTCCATGTAGCCACCCAGCACCATATTAATTCTTTGTTGAAATATGCTAGGTGCGTTGCACAACGCAAATGACATCAACAAATATTCAAAAAGCCCAAATAATGTCAAATGCTGTTTTTCACTCATTGTCTTATTTTATTTGTAGCTTGTTGAAAGCATCCTACAAGCCAACTTTGAAAAAAAGTAGCTCCAGACAATTGGTCACTACTATGGTCAGCATCAGAAAAGGAATACCGGTTCTTTATAGTTATATTATTGAGCTTCTAGTAGTTTATAAATTGTTGGCAATTTGGTTGACCACATTATCCATCTTGCTTGCTATTAAAAATTTGAAGATTGTTAAAAGCAATCTATTAGTTGGCGATGGTTACTGATTAAATTATTAGTAAAATTTAACTAAAGGATATAATCCAACAATTGGTTTCAATTAATTTTTTGTTGGGGATCATCTATGACTAAATTGTTAGTTGTATATATCCAAAGGAGACAATCTGATGATTGTTTTGGTTGATTTTTCATTGGGGATCATCCTCAGCAATGTTAATTAGACAAAGTTTGATAAGGGTTTGATTGACAATAGTCAGATTTCCAAGGTGGATCGTTCAACAGTGGATCTGAATGATTAGGGTCGTTTTTACAAATTTACTGAAGCGTTTTAACAATTTTTTTGGCATTAGATAGTAGTTGTAATCAGGTAACATGGACCCCAGACCATCAGTGTATGGTTCCTAACATAAGGGGATGGTTGCCAATCTGTGAAAAATTACACTGCTGAGGATTAACTAAAATGAAGGCATTTTCCATCATCAGAAGTTAATCCTGATTGTTAGAAGTATCAGGAGACCAATCAGTTGATTATCAGAGAATTATCTGAAAAGTTGTCCACCTTCTGAATATAAAAAGACCTTGCGTTCTCTAATAAAAACCAGAAATTAAAAGATACATAATAAGTATTTTTTATTTCTATATTTAAGATTGAAGGGAATAAAAGCCCCTAGTTGTTTTTCTCAAATACAGATACCAATGTGTATTAGTTGCCACTCATTGTGAAGGCTCAACTAACTAGTTTTCACCATACAGCTAGTTTTTTCATTAAGTTTTAAAACCAACCTGTTCAGTAAACCAACCTAAAAATTTACATACATGATTGTAGTCCACCTAAATCTTACTAACAAACAACAAGGGTAATGAGCAGGAAGAGTGGGACACTTTTATGAACCCCTTCTCAACCATTGTGTACAGGTATACTCTCAGGGAAATTTGTATCCCCTAATTGCAACCTTAAATAGGTCTATGAGTGGGCTTAACTTCTAGTAATTCAATCTTGTGATCTAAGGATCCATGTGCTGGTAGTTGCTTGGCCTCTTCCTCTCCAAAAAGTGAAGCCCATCGTGAGAGATAATCAAAAATCACCCTTTGCAAGGATCCAATTGACCACCCTGAGAAACTGTTGTGGACATGTCTAAACATTTATGCCCTTGTGATGCACATTAAATGGGTTTATCCTTCATATTAAACGTGATAGAGTTCCTTCCACAATTATGATGTAGTTCAACCTGTGTCTACCAAGAATATCTGAGTAATTATAGGATATGGTGAACTACGAAGGCAAAACTCAACATGTATAATACTTAACCAAAACATCAAGTTAATGTAATGTGAGCATCGTAATTTAAAGACTGTTCATCATTTTTATAAAATTACTTTCATCAAGGGTTTCTTGCATACAAACTCTGAAATTTCACTTAATGCTCTTAGATAAAGTTCTGCAAGGCCTCGTTTCCCAGAAGGCTATATATTTTAATTTATTTTTTCCTGCATCTAAATTCACTCTTAATACTAGATAAGACTGCATAACATTTTCTTATTGAAATAAAGAGCGTCTGAGGTTTTACATTGTGGTACTTCTAATCCCAGAATTTTCTTGGTCTGCTAATACCCATTATTGAACTCTGGGTGACTTCAATAATTTTGTTTAAGGATAACGTGATGGAGTGGTGTCTGATTAAATCTGCTAAGTGACATTCAAACAATTGTCTGGTTTCAAGCGGTCACACCTCATCTAATTCTGCCCTCTAAATGTTCTGCAAGAACTTATTAATATATTCCTCAATGATTTGAACTTTCCTGTTGAAGGTTCATCAAGGAAATCCGCTCCTGTAATCTGGTACCAGTGGCAGTCACCGCAGCTAACAACTGGCCTCTGGATACTTCAAAATCTTCACAAAATTTCTGATTCTCTTCTAAGGCCCTTCATAAACCAACCTGGAGCATCACCAGTGAGTTGTGAGCCCAATGACATAACTTTATCGTGTTTCATCTGAATAGGTATAAAGATAAGCTTTTAAATACGCCACTAACAACGTAAGACCTTTTTTACTTCAGATAAAGTTAATTTTTTAGTCAAAGGGATTATAAGGTAAGTCATGGGTATGTAGTCAGCAACGCTTATTATTTGCATCTGACTGGGTCCTACTGCTTCTTTGTAAGGTGTTTCATATTGGTTTACTCGTGAAACCATCTGCACCAGTGTTTAGTAACTTTTTAGTTATCAAAGCAATTGTCAAAGCTCCAAATAATATGATTAATGTGGAATATGTATTATACATCTTTGTAGTTAAATTATCAGTTACTGGTGTGCCGCTGTCATAATTGGGGGTAGCTAACAAGGAGCTAGTATAACAAAGGTTTGGATCCAGTATTACAAGGATGTTAGAGGCATCCAAAAATATGAATTGGTGAAAATATCGGTATTGGAGTTTCCTAAAGCTATGGTTTTAAGGGGGGAAGAGTGGAAGAGAGTTTCCATTAGGTTGGAGTAGTAGATCTGGATTGGTAACACTACAGTTAATAACCTTAGTAGCTTTTGCATAATTTAAGGTATCTTTATTGACCACAAAAATTACCATATCAATGCCTTAGCTATATATTCCATCAGCTTTTTGGACTTACCTAAGCATAATTAATTTTCTTGCATAGTACTAATCTTCTTCTAAACTTCTGAAATTGTGATTTGTATATGATTTTAAAAGGTTCTATAATCGTCTCAGTTTCATTATAAATAGGATTTTGTGATTTAAAGACTCATTATCATTACAAATAAGGTAAGTTAAGTGATAAAATGAGCTGCTCCCGTTGCAATTATGATTTGGTATGCAATTAATCAAACTAACTTCAATGAATATTTTCTAGATCTGGTAGACAATTTCTGCAACCTCAGGAATTCTATCAATGTCAAGCTTTACCTGACACCCTTAGAGGTACCTTCCCTAACTATAACACTAGGTAAGTAGCGAAACCTAAGGTAGTCAGCTTGGTTTTGATAAAATAAAAAAAGAGACACTGGTATCTCCAATAAATTTGTTCTAAACTTCCCTGAGAAGAAAAAGTATCTAAAAAAATTCCCATTAATATTCATTATTCAATATCGACAAAGCAAGCAATTCAGTAGTAGGATCATCTTCAGTCACAGTAATACCACCAAGATGTGTTTTTAAATCAAAAAGGAGTGAGATAGTTATCCACTCTTATGACTATTAGGAAATACTATAAACATTTTCTGCAGTAGTATACCCACCACTCTATTGTCATGATTTATTTTTATCACCTCCTGAGTGTGACAAATCATAGTGAGGTAAGATGAGGGTTCTAAGGGTAGTATGGTATACAGAATTCAGTTCAGGGCTAGACCTACAAGAGCATTTTCAAAAGATATAGTTGTGTCTATGTAAATTACCATTAAAAATGGAATATTTGGGTAAAAAGGCATAAGATACAATTTTATAGATGTTTGGATATTGCTTATCATCACTTTTATGAAAGACTACTTTTCATTGAGGGTTTGCATTGTTCTACAGAAAGGAATCTATGAACTGAAATAATATCATATGAATCTCCGATTTTTTTGTTGAGACGACCCCTTCAAACTCTTGAATACCCCAAAACAAAGGAGTGTCAATAGAAAACGACTCTTTTTACAAATGAAAATTCGGTCCTTCTGAAAGTTGTATTTATAATGGTGTCCATGAGTGAAATAATCATGGATAGATTACTAAACCAAATAATTAGTAATTTTGGGCCAAATCTCGGGTAGCCATCAAATTTTCTCAAAACAAAGGTGGAGCATCAAAGGACTCCACCATTTCCATAAGAGAATTGGTGTTTCCAAGGGCGGTTTTAAGGGAATTCTACAGGTAAAACATTCTCAGCAAAATTTACTGGACTGACAGTTGAAGAAGTTTCGCCTAAGAGCACCAATGCATAGTCAGAGTTTTCAGGCATAGCCCGCCACACCTGAGCGTTCAGATCTGGGGTACCTAAAAAAGTTGGAGAAATGAAGTTTTAACTACATCAACCCAAGGTAGGACCTGGGATTAGTCTTAAGATATATATATTTAGTTATCCAAGGGCGTCCCGTTTGACTGAGTGTAGAGAACACATAAAAGGTTTTTAAGGGAGATGAAGATGGTTGCCAAGCTTTTATAATGGGGCCAAATCTTTTATCAATATACAAAACTTTGCTTGGGTCTAGGGACTTTTCATTTTGTGGGACGCACTGGGTGATCGTTGACAGCTTCAATGCTGCAAAGGGGCAAATAAGGGCTGGTTATTTTTGATCTTATAGAAACTTCATAATAAAATTAAGCTATCACCCTCTAAATTAACAATATCTCTGGGGTTGGTTTTGGGTCAATTAAATCATTGTTGTAAAACGTCTGAAACAAATAAATTACAGGTGAGAAATTAGGATCCCTTAGTTGGACGTGGCAAAGAAAACGCGCAGACTAAGATCAAAGTTAATGATTAAAACCAAAGTGGTAAATAGTATAGAGACTGTGATAAACGGCTAACACACCCAGCTTCCTCCTTATAAAGAGCCCTAAATGAAAGTTTTTACTGCTAGTAAAACCAAAGGGTTGGTCAACTAATGTCAGTAGATTGTCTGTAATGCCCTTATTACAAGAGAGGTGTTGGGGCATACTACCTAGAGAACATGGAACAACTGACTAATATAATATAAAGTGAAAAATTTGTTATTAAAAAAGCCATGTAATTTGAGACTTCCTTGAGGAGGTCTACAGTAAGACCCAATGAAGATTGCATGTTAAATGATATATTGTTTTATTAAAGCAATCTAACAACAATGATGTTAGTAGCATAAAAATTATAAAAAAAATTGAAAAAAGTGGATCAATATCATTTGCTGTGAATCTAAGTACATGCCCATTAGGACCAACTTACCATCTACCATAGTATTGTACCTCAAGCAAGCCCATACTTGAGTTTTGATTGAAGTTAATTTGCAAAACTAGGCGCTTTGCACTTAAAAGAGTCTAGTATATCATTTCCTGATTAATTGCGCAATACATTATAATCAAATTAATAACTTTTACAACTTAGGACCAAATATATGAAACACCGGTAACACCATCCTGCAAACCCTTAGAACCTACTTGGACATACTTGGCCCTTTCCAAAGTTGGTCTAAAGTATGTTATAAATCAAGATGGTTGGCCATCTTTATCCCTTTGTCCCTATTGAGCTCATCCTTTTCCTAGCATTCAGTACCTATAGCTATATAATGTGATACGACAGTTTATTAACTTAAAGCTTAATAAATGCTCTTTTTAAGGGAGAATATATATTACTGTTACAAGAAAAGAGTGCCTCATCATCTTTATAGTTCTCAAGTACTATGACAATCTCTAAAGATATCACATTAATTAGTCACGTATTAAGCTACTTTATAAATAAAAGCTTATACCCATCACACACTTAATTTAGACTACCAAACTTATAGCATATGGCATAGATATTAGTACAGCGTCATAGAAAAAATTTGAGTAAATAGTTAGGAATTTACCTCTCTTTGTTTGAGGCAACATCAAGGATTAATGTTGCTATAGCTAAACAAACAATAGAGCTTTATCTATTAATATAGATATGATACATGGACTTTTTAATACTAAAACACAACTTCTAAGTAAAGTATTAACTTTTACATAGTCTAGTTGTTGTTTATATAACAAAGTGTTGAACTTCTCAACTACTATTAGAGACTGGTTCTTCTATCTGAGGGTTGAGATGGAGTTTCTTTCATTATTGTTGTTGAGATTATGATATGACTGGACAATAAAACCAAATAGCTGTGGCGGATTGGTTAAAATCCATCAACCACAATTTAATAAGGTACAAATATTTGAGCGCCTTGAAATAAGGCATTACTGAGCCCAGGAAGGATTGTTATTGGATTGGATCCAAATAATGCAATAATGCGATGCTAATTTAAGACAAATATCTAATAGATCGCCTAAAACTAAGGCGACTTTGGATTTAAGATTAAACCCTGCTGGGACCTCACAGTAATGAGGATGAACCAATGAGAATATGGTGATAAAGAATATTCTAAGCAAAAGAATTGGTATCAACCAAAGTTGCTGATATATAAGCGAGATGAGAAGATTGAAGGAGGAGGATTGTTTGTAGAAAGTGGGAAGTGGAGCAGAAAGAATCCTCTATTAATACTAAAATAAGTAAAGTGTTGCGGTCTAAGCGAATAGCTTCAAATTTTATTAAACTCTTTAAGGATGTCAAAAGGACTGGTAATACTCATGTATTATGTCCGTTGATCAGTGGTAATGACCATGTGCAACCATTATAACATATCTTAACATTATCGCTTAATCATAACAGTGGTGCTCATTACAGGGTCCCATTGATCAACCACCAAGAAAGAAAAATCTCTTTACAGTTATGCCATGTCGCATCAGGCCTGCATTAACATTGAATCCTCATGTCATACTTCACCAGCCAAATATACAGAACTTGAATTTTCTTTAGACGTGGTGTTTAAGAAACAGGATGAGCTTCTTAAGAAGCGTAATGACATATTGAACCAGCTCAACGACACGTTCTCAAAATGTGTGTCCTTGGCCAACAAAACAGGCAACTTGCTTATCGCCTAGATGATACTACTGAACGACCAGATCGTGCATAGATGAAATTGAACAGCACCTCCTACCCCAGCGCCCTCATTGGGAAGTGGATGAACTACAAGGGCTGCTCAGGAGGAATTATATTATGATAAATATTAGTCTAGGTACCCACTTTTAGGAGCCTTTTGCCAAAACTACAGGCAGCCTCTAATATGGTCATGTATCAGTGAACCAAATACCTTAGGTGATGGCATTACTGCCCACTGAATGGGTCCACGGTAAACCTGAAGCAGCGGACAAATCATGTACCACTAGACCTACAGAACCAACGTTTTGACGAGATACCACATATGGGTCTCAACCCATCTCTCACTACGCTCCAAGGGTTCAAAGTTATGAGTGGGAGGAGGAAGTTTGCATTGATAAGATAACTCCGATTTGACTGCAAAGGGAATATCCATGGGTTATAAAAATTTAAGTTCATGGTGGAAGGGAGCCTCAGATTGGCGCAAGGCCAAATTTTTTTTCACCTTGGATTTTAGAAGCGCTGACCAAGTCTTTTGCTATCTTCCAAGCTGAGCTTTTACAAATTAAGAAGTAAAAGATACTGTGCTTCAGCTGTTTGGAGGTACTGCTAAGATGTTACAGCAGAAAGTTGTTTACTTGACCATTGATTATGGCGTAATAGACCCTCGTGCATTTGCTGAATGACTGTGGTAGAAGCTCACAGATTAATTGGGGCGGGGACTCTATTTAAACCCAATGTGAGCATTTCAATGACCTCCTCAGTGAAGCCATAATGCAAACTTTACAGCTTCATGGCTCTGATTTTGAAGGATGACATACCCCTGCTTAAAATAGTTCAATTTTTGCGCCGTTTATCTGCTACATTTATACCACCAAATACATACCATAAACATACTGCAGCTGTCATAGGGCCTTCTTATTTGTGGAATTTCTTCCATCCCGTTCAGATTCTGCCTAGTAACCCCCAGCCTTATTATAACTATGCACCACGCCCTTGGCTAAATTACCCCCAACATTTTAACTTCTGGTATAGAAATGTTAAGATAATTGATAGCAGCCCAGCTTTCAACTGAGGCTTGTTTACGCCAACATTCATCAGTAAATCTATCAGCCTGGCCCTAATTATGTCTGTCATAATTCCTATATGACTGGACGATAATTGTAGGACAGCAGGGCGAAATCCACCAAACATAGTATCTGTTACAATTATTTGAGTGCCTCAAGATGAGGCGAAATTGGGATTTTGGGTTTTATTGGATATAATGGGTTTTATTGGATCGCCTCTATATAAGGTGATAGGACAATAAGTCGATGTTGACATTTGACAAATACAAAGTAAATTTGCCTACAATTAGGGCGACAGAGGATTAGAGAATAACAAGCCAAATTTGAGGAGAATTGGCGGAATAGAATAGCATAAGCCATGAGAAGCAGTATCACCTGAAGCCGCTGTATATAAGTGAGATGAGCATTTGAGAGAAAAATGTTGTTTTTAGCGTAGAAGAGATGGGACAGAGAAAAGTATCTTTATTTATAAATAATAAATAAAGAATCAGTTGGGGCAATTGCTCCTATATTTTAAATTTAAATTTATTGTGGGGAAGGCCGACCATGGGATGGACACTTCCGAATATGACTCAGAAGAGACAAAACTTAGTACCAGGGAAGGCACCCCAGAGAAGCGATGCTATCTCTTGTTGCCAGCGGGAACGCCACTTATGGGGAGGGGAGGGAACGTGTGGAGGGGCCGTAGCCACAAATGAACACGTGTGGAGGAGGGGGTTTGATTTGATGAACCAGACTGGGAACCAGGAGGAGACCAGCTGTCAGCGACGCGGTGAGAGGTATCCAAACATTCACACTTGAAAGTGGTCCACCAAGTGAGACCAGAATCTGTGGACAGCTTCTGGGAGGGTGGGGGTGGAGCCTGCGATGGCATCTAAGACAATTGTGTGGATGGTCCACATGGCGATTGCAACCATCAAAGCACGGAGGGAGGGTGGAAGAGAGGGGGCCATTGATAGAGCAAACATATCTCTTGACAGACTGAAGGGATGCGTTTGATCCTGGCCCAGCAGACGTTGAACTTCGCGCCATATCACTTTAGAGGTAGGGCACTTCTCCAGGCGTTGGAACAGCGTTCTGTACTGGACACACGTGACATAGGATGAGTGTAAAGTGTTAGAGCGCTCAGCTGTACGATACACCCGCCTCAAGCAGCGCCACACATGGGAGTGAACTTGAGGCTTCAACAGAGGATGGTGTACGTATTTCCAGATAGTTTTTTGGGTCTCAATGGAGTAAGGGATGTCCATCATGTCCAGGTAGTCCACCCTGGATAGGACATGGGGCCGAATGGGGATCACGCCATCATGGATGGGCAGCCCCTGTACCTCTTGTGTGAACTGAGGAGAGGGGCGGCCTCTTTGGGTTGTATGTCTGCTAATACGAATTATCCACTCAGTGCTCCGCATGGAGAGTAGGATTAGTTTGTAGTGGGTTTTAGTCCCGTGAGGGCCTGTGGCTGATGTGTGTGATGCGAGGTACTTCATCAGGGAGTGGGGGTTTGATGGATTGTTGAGGCCCAAGGCGCGGGAGAAGTTGGAGCGGGCTGCGCGGGACCAGTGTTGGGAGGGGAGTGTGGGGGCGGTGACAGCTGCAATCCAGGTGCCCAGGATCTTGGCAGCATGGGCTTTGAAGTCAAGCAGGCCCAAGCCACCATGATGATGAGGGCCAAACATGACCTCTAGCTGTACTGGTGGAGGGCGGCCTGACCAAAGCCATCCTTGCAGCAAGGCATACAAGGATTTGAAGAAGCTTGGGTAGAAGGGGATGGCATGGGCTCCGAACCAGACTTTGGAGAGGAGCATAGAGTTAGCTAAAGCAACCCTACCAGTAATGGAAGTAGGGTGGGCTCTGAGAGAGGTGAAATGCTTCATCACGTTGTCCAGGAATACGGCACTCCATTACTGCTGACGCGTATCCACCTGCCTCCATCCACACGCCTAGATGGCATACCAGTCCTATGGTAGGACGTGAAGCAAAGGGGAGCACTAGTGGGGCAGTTTGTGTTGAGTTAGTAGGGCGAGGATGTGGGTGAGCAGATGGGCCAGGTTGTGAACTAATTGCTGAGGTCCAGCAGTTCTGAAACTGACCAAGGAGGATGATTTCAGTTTTGGAAGCGTTCAGTGCCGCGTTGCTTACCTGGGAATACTCCTGGATGAGAGCTTCAAGCGCGCGTGCATCTTGATTATTAGACACCCCAACCACAAAATCATCTGCGAACGCCATTATCTTGACTGGGGCTTGGCCTGGCACATGGTCCCCGGTGAGTTAGGCATTCACATTTCGCAGTAGTGGGTCAAGGATGAAGTTGTATAAGAGTGGGCTGAGGGGGTCCCCTTGTCGCAAGCCCCTTTGAGGGCGGACTACTTCCATTAGGAAGCCAGGGCCACGTACTGCCATTGTTGCAGATTCCGTGAGCAGCATCACCCAGTTGATGAAGCGAGGGGGTAGGCGGAATTGATGGAGGCAGGCCCTGAGGTACTCCCAGTTTACTCTATCATAGGCCTTTTGTTGGTCCAAGAATACAAGTGCCC
This sequence comes from Massospora cicadina, assembly GCA_022478985.1. NCBI lineage: Eukaryota > Fungi > Entomophthoromycota > Entomophthoromycetes > Entomophthorales > Entomophthoraceae > Massospora > Massospora cicadina. The sequence continues at coordinate 219,928 of JAKSZP010002639.1, read as the reverse complement.
CAGAGGCTGTGGATTGACATACATTAGCCACAGATTGCACGTTATCCCAAATGTTCTGGGGAGATGGTGGAAGATGCTACAGTCCCTAAACGGTTACCATGATTTTTGTTAAAATTTTAGTGTTTGTGTTTATTAGAGAAATGGGGCGCCAGTTGGCTAAGTCTAGCTTATCCCCTTTCTTGAAAAGTGTGACGGTAAAGGCCTCATGTTCTCCTGGTAGGAGGCGCGTTTCCAATAGGCTCTGGTTAAGTGAGGCAAGCAGTAGTGGGGATATATATTTGAAATAATTTTTGTAGAACTCATATGGAATGCCATCTGGGCCTGAGCATTTTTGGTTTGGCGCACTGCAAATGGCTGTCCATAATTCGGTCAGAGTAATCAAATTCATTATTTCTGGGTATCAGAAAGTGGTGCAGATGTGGGCTCAGTCAAGAAATTCTGCCACTTTGGCCAGCTGAATTGGATTAGATTGGTACAACTTGGAGTAATACTTTTGTAGTTTGATTGCCACTTCGGCTGGCATCTCTGCAATGGAATCATCCAATCTTTGCACCTATTTGCAGGCCACGCTCTGGCGTGGTGCGAAAATTTTTTTAAAGAAATATGTGGTGCACTTGTCGCCTTTTCTGATGCATGTGGCCCTGTACTGAACACAAACCCGATGTTTGTGTTGCCTTTTGAGTGCGTTGAGGTGGGCAGCTGCCTCCACCCACTTCTGGCCCCATGCAGAGCTGTATCCTGTAGCTGGGATGTTGGACTCCAGGTGTGCCAACTCTGCCAGGGCACACGAAATGACCACCAATGTGGCTCGTGAGCGTCTGGAGGAGAGATGGTGAGAGTGGCGGATGGTGTCATCTTTGAAAGTTGCCCATGTAGAAATGGGGTCCGCGAAAAACGGTGCAACAAACTTTTTTTCCAAAGTTGCTGCTTCCACCCACGTGGAAAATCCTGGCAACGCGAGCTCGGAGGGGCAGATTTTGCACCAATGTGGGGCCTTAGCAGCTGTGACAGGTAGGTGGTAGGTTAGCGAGACCAGTCGATGGTCAGAGAATTCCATTTTTGTTGTTTTGAAGTGGGAGATGTGGGGTTGGAATTTCGCCAGCGTTAGGATAAGGTCAAAGCGGGTCATGGACCTTAGTTGGCCGTTGTGGATATGGGGACGCATCATGTTTTTGAGCAGCAGGGCATGTTGTGGCAGCACATCCATTAACCCAAGGGTGGCCTTTAGAACGCGCAGTCCTTTGTGACCCTGGGGGGCATGGGTGAGGAAGGCCACCAGTTTGTTGGTGTGTTTAGCCAACAGTTCATGTTGCTGACTAGGAAAGAGTCTGGGGGTAGCAGGAGGGATTTGACCAACAAGAAAAATTCCCAACGCTCACGTGCACCATTTGGGGAATAGATGTTGACAATTGTGTGCGCTAAATCATCCCATGAGAAAGTGACAACAAGAACTTGGCCATTTAGGAATATTTCTGAAGATAAAAATTTGAAAAAATTATTTTTCCATATTAGCACCCCATAGTGCTTTGACCAAAAGGATAGGGATGGGAGAAGCATTGTTTTCCAAGCTTCCTCGGAACCTCGTGGATAGTGGGACTCCTGGATGGCCAGGATATCCACGGGTAAATTGTGCTGTAAAAAACTCAGTTTCCTAGCCCGGGATGGGGAGGCATTGAGTCTGGCGATATTCAGCGTCCCTAAAGTGAAGGTTTCCCCCATCGCACCTTAGGTGTGAGGGGATGGGCACCCAGGCCCACCAGCCTCCTCTAGATCCCCATGGGCCTTCACAGCAGCGCGGGTGTTAGAAGAAATGCTATTGGGGTTTTTGTTAATTTTTGCAGAAAGAGTTGCATTGGCTTTAGCCTTCACTTTTTGTTTTCCTGATGTCGGACGAATTTTTTGCGGTGCAGGTGAGTTTGGTGCACCGTTGAGTGGGTTGAAAATTTTTTTTCAGTTGGGATGGGTCCCAAGTCAGTTTTGACCAGAGCTTGGGTTCAACAATTGGGTGAGATTGAATCCCCCATCGGATCCTCAGATTGAGTGGCCCACCCAGCATGGGTTTCCCAATCTGATTGGTTGATGGATTTCCAAGTTGCTTCCGCTGCAAAGGTATCCATGTCCTCCTGGTGTTGTGAGTGTGGGATAGCGGTGGTGGCTTTGGCCGCTTCCTTGGCCGCAGCCCTGTGGGCCTGCTTGGCCTTCTTCCGCTCTTGCGGGGAGATAGGCTTTACCAGTAGGTAGCAGCCTTGTGCTCCCCACGGGAAAGCCTCTTTGGTGCTTGCAGTTGGTTCGTAGTGCGCCTCTCTGCTGGCCATGGCTGCCAAGGGGTGCTCTTGGAATGTGACGCCCTCCTTGGTGGGGCATGCATGTGCCTTATGGCCAAACGCATCACAGTGGGTGCAAATGGGGGGCGCGCTGTCCACGGTCACCTGGAATGGGTGGGTGGTATGCCTTGCAATATCAATAAAAGTGGAGTGTGGGATCCGGGTTAGGTCCTTCACGATCTCCTTGGTTAGGGTCAGGACTGCGATGGCTTTGCCAGTGCACAGGTGTGGCATCAGCGTGAAGCGTTGCATTTTGAAAGATTGAATTTTGCCATATACGGTGAGACCATCTTTCAGGTGTTGTTCCAAAATGTCACGTTTTACCATAGTAGGCAAAAAGTCAAACGTGAGGAAAATTTGGTTTTATTTTGTCCATCTGGTTCATTTGGTTTCGATGACCTGTTGCCCTTTGGGGAGGTTGACCACTACGCGCACTGCCACAGCCTCATCTTCTGCCTCTTTGCTTTCAAAACCTAGGTCCAGCCAACCTCGTGACATGGAGTGAGGTGCAATGTACACCGCGGTTGGGGAAATTGTGTGCACATATTCACAAAATTTTTCCCATAAGGCTGTTTTTTGGATGTCCAGAAACACGCGGACTCCAAATTCCACCGACAAAAGTGGCTGGGAGTGTGGCGTGTTGATGTACTGGTTGCATCGTGCTTGGTATGTGAGTATCTCCGGGGAAATAGTGACCGCCAGTTTTTTAAAAAAAAATTTTCTACTCCGCCAGTTTCTCTGGGGCGTTTTTGAACGTTAAGGCCGCGGGCCTTCCACCTGCTCCTCTTACCTTACTTGCCCAACTGCTCCCTGACATGGGCGCAGACTAATCTCCTCTGTGAGATTATCAAACTAGATTCAGTCTTGAATTGAATAGGTTGCAAAAGTGATTGCAACGAGAAAGAAAAGTAGCAATTGCTCCTATTTTTAAATACATTTTTAAGTGTGTCCAAAGGACCAAAAATCCCCACATCATCTGTCTGTTGATTAGTGGGTTTGACCTGTGCGAATAACCCAATGGATTCTAACAATACCATCCGAAATTATACCAGTGGTGCTCACTACAGGGGCCCATTGATCAACCACCTAACACTCCGGAACTCCAGTTGCCAGCCATGCCTTACCCAAGCTGTGTTGTTGGAAAGTCTTCACAAAACACTGCACCAGCTGGATATGAGGAACTCAAAGTTACCTTAGACGTGGTGCTCAAAACCAAGATGAACTTCTTCAATTATGAGATGCTGTCATGCACCAACTTGATAGTACTTTTAGCCAAATGCAAATCTTGGGACTACAAAACAAAGAACTCGCCAAACAATTGAATGATACCACCGAGCGTCTGCAGTGCGCAGAACAAAGATTGACCAATACTTCTCAGTCTTCTTGCTGGTACAATGATGACTATCAAGAAGGGGCACCATACATGGAAGAATATGATGCTGGTCGGAGCTACTACACCCTAGATATTAGTAAAAGATATGCATATTTTTTGAGAGAGACCCTTCCCTCAAGTAATGGCGGTACCACCCATGGCAGAAAGTCATGTTACCCCTGAAGTGGCGGACATCCAAACTTCCGCTAATGCAGCTCATCATCGAGAATCTTCTTTTGAATCTTGATCCATTCCTCAGTATGTCCCAAAACCCCGTTAATGGGATGAGGAGGTTAATATCAAAAAATTACCTCCATTTGACTTCAACGAGAACATTCATGGTTCTTCAAATGGTTTTAGTTTGCAGCGGAAGGTGCATCTGATAAACAAAAGGGTAAAAGTTAATATTTGCCTTGGATGTTGGAAGTGCCAATCAGGTCACCTGTTACCTTCCAAGTAGCTCTGTCACCTATAAGGATGTGAAGGATACCATACTCCGCCTGTTTGGGGGTACCTCAAAGATGTCACAGCAAAAAGCAGAATTCTTAATGATCTGGTTCCGTAGAAACAAGACTCTCCTAGAGTTCGCTGATCAATTCACAACAGAAGCCCATGCCCTGATTGGAGCTGGGTACTTAGCGGAAGCCAATGTGTGCATTGCCATGTCCTCCACAGTGAAGCCATAACATGAACTTCATAATGTTATTTCGCCGCTTCTGAATGATGTACCTCTGCTCAGGATTGTACAGTTTTTGCGTCGCATATCCCCTAACTTTCCTCCACTGAATATGGAATGAAAGACTACTGCTGCTATGGCGCCCTCTTATTCAGGAGAATACTCTTATCTGGCTCCAGCTCCGGTTAGTAATCCTTGGCCTTTCTATAACTCTGCGCCTCATCCCTGGCTAAATTTTACCTAACAGTTTGATCAGCGACAATGGGCTGACCATGATAATCTTCAGCAACCTAGTTATTGATCAGGACCTAGGTATGCCGACTGCCAACAATCAGCTTACTGACCTGGGGCTGGTTATGCTGAATGACCCCAAAACTTTCAAACTGGTCCCTCTTATGATAATCAAGGATGTGGCTCCTATGGGGTTAATTGCTGCGAATGCAGTCACCCTGGTCATTTGACAAAATTCTGCCATAACCACCGTGTGAACTACGTAATCAAGATCAATACTATTAGGGAAAATTTGGAGCGGAGTAGAGATGGGACCCTCTACCTCCACGATACCCACTCAAAACGTCCATAAATAAATAGTTGTATACCCTGTAAAAGTCCCTCAGTACAATGAAGGACTTTTATATCAGCAGCCAGTCGGAGGAGTAAATGTAGTAACCCAAGCTCAAGCCAAGGTTGCAGTAGATGAAGAGTCCCCCAAACAACTGAAGCTGTATGCATGCCAAATGCTTGGTCAAGCTTCCTCAGACCGACTTGATTCTGCCGCGGATGTGCCAACTCTGAAAGGACTAAATGTCGCCCTTCCAGTAGATACCATTGTCAAAGAATACCCCCAAGTTGGTGAGGGGATAATGAGTTTTCTTGGGAAAAGAGAGCCCATAAATGCTCACATATTAAACAGTCAATATTCTTTTACTCTGAGTGTACATACTATGATATTTTTGTAATGTAAAATAGAGTTTATTCTATACTAGATACTGGTGCTCCACTTAACATAGTTTCTACTAAATTGATGGCAAAGTTGACATTGAAACCAGATGTGGACCATCACATGGTTTACAGAACTGCAAGAGCATTAAGCACTGTCTCTGAGGGGGCTTACAGTGTGCTACCTCTGCGCTTTAGGTCCATTGTCATTGTAGCCCCAGATATTGTGCTGTCAAATGAAAACTATGACCTATTAATCGGGACCGCTTTCCTGCGCTGTTTTAAGTGTTGTTAATATGACTGAGGATACCCTCGACATTCTGGGTCAGTGGATCCCAATTTACTTCACCACTAGTGGAGTACCGAAGGAACCGGTGCATACAAGCCATATCAACCTTGCCTATAGTGATGGGGTGATGCCAATTCACTAACACCAACTAAAGAGCAAGACTTGGGCCCTTCCCAGCAGATATATGAATATCAAGGGATACCTCTTCGAGTGGCAGGGCCCATATCTATCCCTTCTGGACATCAAGTCTTAATGAACACTGAACTAGAAGTGGAAGTGCCTAGTGGGTTATATGGGGAAGTCATTGGGCTCTATCATCAAACACGGTTTGAGCCGCATGTGGCTCCAGGGATTATACTTCTGGGACATGGGGAGATTAAGGTTTTGTTAGCAAACCTCCAGAATGATTCAATGAAAATCCGCCAACACCAAATTGTAGCGTATTTACATCTGATTCCAATAGATGAGGTCTGGCAAGTTCATGATTTTGGGTCATTGGATGAATTTGGTCTACCGGCCAAGACACCTGCAGATGTACTAACTGTGGTACCATGGAGTAATTTAACTGGAATATTGGAAAAACAAAAAGACCAAGCAATAGCTTTATTTCAGAAGTATAAGGGGATTTTCGCTGTTGACAATCATTATTTAGGATGTGCTCAGGGGTGGTCCATCAAGTAGACACAGGAGATCATCCTCATATAAGATCTTGGCTGATCCGCCAATTGAGGGCAGTGGAAGGTGTGGTTACTGATGAAATTGACAAGATGCTAGAGCAAGGGATGCTCAAACCATCCAAAAGACCGTGGGCTTCGCCTGTTCTAATTGTAAAATAGAAGGATGGCACCAACTGCATAGTAATAGAATACCGGAAGCTCAACAGTATTACAAAAAAGGGTTTGTACCCTTTACCAAAAATTGACAATACTCTGGATTGGTTAGGGGGAGCCCGTTATTTTTCTGCAATGGACTTGATATCAGGTTACTCGCAAATTGAGTTACCCTCAACGGAAAAGTAAAAATTCGCTGTAATCACCTCTAAAGGCCTTTTTCAACTGACACGGATGCCTCAAGGGCTGTTCAACGCCCCAGCTACATTTCAGAGAGCCATGGACACTATTCTCGATGACCTAAAACTGTCATGCGCCCTAGTATAACTTGACAATATTAACGTTCTCTCTCAAACCTTTTTGGAGCATCTCACCATCTCAAAGCAGTATTCTGCCAGCTGCTGAGGCGAACATTAAAATTAAACCTCAAAAATGTAACTTCTTCAAAGATCAGCTGGAATACCTGGGGTTTGTGGCAGACTAAAAAGGGCTGAAACCACAGCTGGCTATGGTGGAGGCCATCAGCAAAATGACTACTCCCAATAGTAAGTGTGACATACAGGTATTTTTGGGAATGGTCAGTTACTACTGGTACTTTATCCCTAATTTTAGATGTATTAGGGGTCGCTATCTGAGTTGTTAAAAAAGGATGCTGTGTTTGAATGGATGGAACGTCGCCAATCTTCTTTTGATACACTCTGTACAGCATTTATCAGTGAACTGGAGTTATTATTTTCTGTATTTGATTGGGACTTTGTCATTCAGATGGACGTGTCCCTCTCCACTGTTGAGCCAGTACTTTCTCAGAAAGATGATGAGGGAGAGGAACATCCTGTAGTGTACTGTAGTCAAAGTCTGAACTGTCACAAGCATAATTATACTGTGAATGAGCATGAGTGCTTAGTAGTGATCTACACGTATAAGCAATGCAGAGTCTATCTGCATGGGGTAAAATTTAAAGTTGCAACAGATCACGCGTCATTACACTGGTTGCAGAATCTCAAAGAACCTGAAGAACGGTTGGCTTGATGGGCTCTCAAGTTATAGGCTTATGATTTTTAAGATTCTACACTGGCCAGGAGCGAAGCATCAGAACGCTGACTGTTTATCTTGATTACCTCTATTGCAGTGACAGCGGACCTCAGCAATGTGATGTATGATAAGATGCTCAGCGGAAAATATGACGACAAACTGCCCCAGGTGATCAAAGTGTTAAGTGAGATGCGAATGAATACCTTCCAATGGGTAGGGGAACTGTACAATTGGATTGGTGATTCTACGGTGAGTTTTCCGCGCCCCTCAGCTTGTCCAGGAATCATTATGAGTGCACACAAGGAAGTTGGGCATGGTGGAGTGCATAAGACTATAGAGTTGCTACGTCCCCAGTATTATTGGGAAAGTATGAACATTGATGAGATGAACCTATTTCCTGTTGCCATCAGTGCCAAGTGGAGAAGCCATTTCACCGTTTGACGTCATATCAGTTAGTAAAACCATATTTTGCATGGCACATAGTTTCCCTTGATGTCATCGGGCCCTTTCCAACCGGAGCCAACCATTGTAAGTACATTCTTGTGGCTATTGACCACTTGACCTGGTGGGTTGAATCAATAGCAATACGATACTTGGGGGCAGTTACTGTGGCCAGGTTCATGATGGAATGCATTATTCAGCGACATGGCTGCCCTCAGTTTATTCTCACTGATAATGGAACCAACTTCACCTCGCACATCCTCCTCAAACTGAACGAGATTATAGGAATCCGTGGGGTTCTGATGACCCCATACCACCCCAAGTCCAATAGAATGGTCAAGTAGGTGATTGAAACCTTGGTGAACATACTACAAAAATTAGTAATGGATTGACCTTCTGATTGGAGCTCTCTCCTTTCCACTGCCATGTTCGCCTATAACATTAGTTATCATTCTGTCACATGGAAGAGTCCCTTCCAACTACTATATGGCTGACACCCTGCTCTTCTGGCGTTGCTTTATTTATGTGTAGAAGACACCAGTGGACTGGAACCCCACCGCTATTTGATTAACCTCATGAACATTCTGAGAACCGCAAACTGAAGCATATTCCTTCAGCTTAGCCAAGAAGATCAGGAATCAGACCGCTGATCAGGCATGTCATGGTGGGCTGGCGCCGTTCAAGGAAGGCGATATGGTTCTCTTTCATGAACAACATGGATTCAGGTGGAAACACAAGCTGGCCAGTATTTGGATTGGTCCGTTCAAAGTTATAGAGAAAATTGGAGTCGACGCATATACCACCAAGGATCCTGCAAGTGGTCAGATCATTAACCAAGTACACGTGAAGTTCTTCTGACCTTAAAAACAATATGATCTTATTGTCAAGTCAAGGAGGGGTTAATATCACAATTCCTATATGACTGGACAATAATTGTGGGACAGCTGGGTGGAATCTTCCAAACCTAGTATCAGTTACAATTTTTCAAGTGCCTCAAGATGAGGCGATATTGGGATAACAAGTTTTTATTGGATATAATGGGTATCATTGGATTGCCTCTATATAAGGCAATAAGGCGATAAGGCGATGTCAACATTTGATGAATATGAAGTAAATTGCCTACAATTAGGGTGATAGAGGATTAGAGAATAACAAGCTGAATTCAAAGAGAATTGGTTGAATAGAATAGCCCAAGCTATGAGAAGCAGTATCGCCTGAAGCTGCAGTATATTAGTGAGATGGGCGATTGAGAGAAAAAGGTTGTTTTTAGCATAGAAGAGATGGGACAGCGAAAAGTAGCTACATTTATAAAAAATATGTAAAAAATTGGTTGGGACAACTGCTCCTAATTTAAATATATTTTCAAGTGTGTCCAAAGGACTGACGATCCCCACATCATCTGTCTGTTGCTCAGTGGGTTCGACCTGTACAAATAACCTGACAAATCCTAACGATACCATCCATAATTATAACAGAGCCAATCATCATTAGTCCTACTATCAGCCTGTCCCATCTTATGATAACCAAGGATGCAGACCCTACAGGGTAAATCATTTTGATTGTGGTTGCCTTGGGCACATTGCTCAGAATAGTCACAACCGCCAGGTTCATTACATACAGCAGGATCAGTAATACTAGGAAGAGATGGAGTGTAGTAGTGATGGGTCTCTACCTCCGCTATCCCAAACCCTAATTTCCACCTGCATTTATCATAGTATAATCAGAGGAAGTTCCACAGTATGATGAGAAGTTCCTATATTGACAGCCAGTTGGAGGGTTGATGTTCTGACATGAGCCTAAGCCAAGGATGCGGCGGAAGATGGACCTCATGAGCTTCCTAAGCTATACGCCTGTCAACTTTTTAAACAAATGTTCTTAGATGAGCTGGACCATCCTCAAATGTGCATTCCTTGGTAGGCATAGACGTCACCCTCTAGTGGATGCTCTTGTTAAAGAGTATCCTAAAGTTAGTGAGGGATTATGATTTTCTTTATTAAAAAGAGATTTTCTAAATGTATATGTGTTAAACATCAAAATTTTCTTATTATGAGTGTACATACTGTGATAATTTTTAGCAAAACATCAAGTCCGCGCTATAACAGATATGGGAACCCTGGTCAACATAGTCCACTAAGTTGGTGGCGAAGTTGACATCAAACCTGACTTAGAACATCAAATGGTGTATGGGACTGCTGGAGCGAAGAACATGGTCTCTGAGGGAGCTTACAATGTGATACCTTTGCAGCTTGGGTCAACTGTTGTTGGATTTATTCGAGGCAAGCCAACCAGGGGGTGGACATTACTGAAGCAAAAACTAGACTAAAAAAACTAACATAACTACTTGGTTCAAACAAAACGCCCTAATGAGCGGATTGAGTGAAATTCTTTGAAAACCGACCAACCAGGTGGGCAGCAGAAGCCGCTTATCACTCCATGGTGGAAGGGGAGAGGGGTCGGGGGGCTCATCTTAAGCAGCCTCTTTGGCAGCAGCTTCTTCCTCCCAAATTAGAGCGCATGTCATGGCCAACAGTAATGGCGTTGGGGCATCTGAGGTATGGGGTTCAATATCACTAATAATTGGAAATTCATGGAAATTGCCAGCTAGATAAATGGCAATGAGATATTTGGGTAAAGCTTTTTCAGCTTTGATGCAGGCATCTGGGAGTTTAACGAACGTGGCAATGTTTTCTTGGGTTATTTTTGCTTTTGGATTCCGTGCTATAATTGCCACGTTCTGGATAGCATCATTTTCGTTTTTGTATAGCTGGTTCACCATAATTTTACTTTTTTGAGTTAAGGTTGTGGGGATAACAGAAGGTGGAATTCCTCCTGTGAGCATCACTACTGATTTAGTGACAGCTTTACGCAGGGGACGACAATCTAGTGTTGCAGCCGCTTTGACTGCAAGATGATCCTCACTGCAAAATGATTTAGCATTTGGCTGTGGGGTATAAAGTTGAGGGGGTATCTGGCGTCCCATTCTGCATTAATGAACCGCTCTATTTGCAGAGATAGTTCTTCAATAAACTTACCTGATTTGTCAATTTCAGCCAATAATTCTCATGGGTTTTGGTTGAATTTGATTGTGGAATCAGCGTACTATTGAGGTATGGTTGATTCATTTAAGGAAGCATGGGATCAATCAATTGTTGTTGTAGCTCAAGTGATTGTGTTAACAAAAAGCCTACAACCTGTTAGTTGAAACTGATTTCATGCTCTGCTTTGGGGCTGTCATTGATATTATGGAGTAGACTTTAAATTTTTTTGGCAGCGGATCCCAATTTACTTTACCTCCAGGGGAGTGCCAAAGAATTCAATGCATATGGGACATATCAACCTTGCCTATATGATGGGGTGATTCCAGTTTGTTATCATCAACTAAAAAATATGACCCAGGCCATCCCCCAGCAGATATATGAATATCAAGGATGTTGCTAAGAGCTGCTGGGCCTAAATCCATCTCCTCCAGACACCAAGTAATAGTAAACACCAAGTTATAGGTGGAAATGCCAGCTAGCTCTATGGGTAGGTCAATTGACCCTTATCAGCAATCTCGGCTTGAGCCAAATGTGGCCCTGGCTTAATACTTCTAGGACATGAGGAGGTCAAGGTTTACTAGATAATTTACAAAAGAAGTCATTAAAATCTGTCAGCATAAAATAGTGGAATATTTACACTTGACCTCAGTTGAGGAGGTCCTTTGGGTTCACGAGTTTGGGTTGCAGGATGAATTTGCTCTACCATCGAGCCACATCCTGGCGTAATGGCAGTGGTACCTCGCAAAAGGTTAATGGGGTTATTGGAAGAATAGAAGGATCAGGCGGTAGCTTATCTCAAAATATAAAAATATTTTTGCTTTCAATGACCATAATTTAGGGTGCACTTGGGGGTGTTCCATTAATTGGACACTGTAGATCATCCCCCATAAGGTCTCAGATGATCCACTTATCTAGGGCAGCTGAAGAAGTAGTTAATGAGGAAATCAAGAAGTTTCTGGAGAAAAAGATACTAGAACTATCAAAGAGTCCGTGTGCTTCACATATTCTGATTGTAAAAGAAGGATTGTACTAACCAGGTAGTAAATGACTACGTAAAGCTTAACAGTATCACCAAGAAGGAATCATATCCCTTGCCGCTGATTGACGATGCTTTGGATCAGTTAAGAGAAGCTCATTACTTCTTGACAATAGATTTTTTATTGAGGAACTGTAAAATCAAGTTGCAACGGTGGAACATGTGAAATGCACCATAATTACATCCTAAGGGCTTTTTCAAACAACATGTATTCTTCAAGGGCTGTGTAACGCCCCAGCTATGTTTCAACGGGCTATAACATCATTCTAGCGACCTGAAGCTGTTGTGTAACTTCGTGCGCCTTGACAATTTCAATTTCTTTTCTCACATTTTTCTAAGCACCTTACCCATTTGTAGTAGGTATTTTGCTGACTTGCTGAGGCCAACATCAAGGACAAGTCCCACGAATGCCACTTATTCAAGGACCAATTATAGTACCTTGGGTTTGTGGGAGACCCTGGAGCTGAAACCTCAACTGGCCATGGTGGAGGATATTCAATAAATAACTCGCCAAACAGTAAGCACGACATACAAGTATTTTTGGGGATGTTTGGTTACTAATGACACTCTATACCAACTTCAGCTGTTTTTTTTGGTCCGCTGTTTGAGCTACTAAAAAAGGATGCCGTGTTTGAATGGATAGAACGTCCACAATGCTTCTTTGATACACTTAGAATGGCAATATTCAGTGCCAGTACTGCGCTATCCTAATTCCAATAAATAGTTTATTGTCCATACAGATGCATCTCTTTTATGATTTAGGGGCTGTCCTATCCCAAAAGGATGATGAAGGGGGAGGAGCACCCAGTTGCGTACTGCAGTTTGATCCTGAAATAACATTAAAGCCATTATATCATGAATGAGTGGGAATGCTTAGCAGTGATCTAAAAATATAAGCAATTTAGGGTGTATTTTCATGGAGTGAAGTTTTAAATCTATAATGGATCATGATTCGTTACACTAGTTGCAGAATATTAAGGAGCCTGAATGGAGTCTAGCCTAAAGGGCCCTAAAACTGCAGACTTATGACTTCATTATTCTATACTGACCTAGTGCAAATTATCAGAATGCCGATTGCTTGTTGAGATTACCAAATTGCCATCACAAAGGATCTGAGTGATGTGATGTACAATAAAATGCTTTATGAAAATTATAATGATGAACCGCCTAAAGTCATAAAGGTGGTAAACATGATGCTTGCAAATACCTTTCAGTGGAACAATAAGTTGTATAAGTGGATTGGAGATTCTATGGTGAACATTCCGCAACCCTCAGCACAGCCAAGCATTATAATGAGTGCACACAAGGAAGTCAGACATGGTGTATTGCATAAGACGTTGGAATTATTGCGCCCTTAATATTATTAGGAGGGCATAAACATCAACATGCTAGGACAATTTTATGCTGTCACTAGTGTCAAGTGGAAAAGCTATTCTATCAGAAGATCTTGTACAAGCTTGTAAAAACGCATTTTGCTTGGCATAAGGTTTCCATTGATGTTGTAGGTCCTTGTCAATGAGAAAAATCATAAGAATATATTCTGGTGGCAATTGTCCAATTAACCAGGTGCTTTGAAGTGCGGGCCAATTAGATTTAGGGGCAATCTGGTGGACAAGTTCATATTGGAATGTATAATCCAGCAACATAATTGTCCTCAATTCATCCTTACTAAAATAAAACTAACTCAACTCCCACATCCTTCCAAAGCTAAGAAAAGCTGCTGGCCATCTTTGGGGTTCTGATGACCAAATATCACCTCAAGTCTGATAGTATGGTTGAGAGAGTTAATAGAGCCTTGGTGAACATACTCCAGAGATTAATAAGAGATCGACCTTCAGATCAAAGTTCCCTCCTTTCCACCACAATCTTTGCATACAGCCTTAGCTCTCACTCTGCAACGGGAAAGAGTCCCTTCAAGGTACTATATGGATGGCACCCAGCCCTACCTGCACCAATCTATGCTTGCATTAAAGATACTGGCAGAATGGCTCTGCAAAGTTACTTAACTATCCTGAAGAATACTTTAATCAAGCTACAAACTGAAACATACTCTTTCAGCTTGGTCAAAAATATAAAGAACCAGGCTGCCAATAAGGTATGACATAGCATAATAGCCCAATTCAAAAAAGGAGAGATGATTCTGTTTCATGACCAGCACAGGTTCTGTTGGGAAGTATAAGTTGGCCAACATTAGGTTGGGCTGTTCACGATAATTGATAAAAACGGGTATTGACGCTTACACTATCAAGGATCCTGCAAGCAGTTGAAACATTAACTTAGTGCATATAAATTTTCTCCAGGTGTATAAACAATGGAAGACTTATCATCAAGTTTAGTGGGGGAAAGGGTTAATGTTGAGATTCTGATATGACTGGAAGATAAGCCCCAAAAACTGTGGCAGATTGGCTAAAATCTGTCAACCACAATTTAATCATGTATAGATATTAAAATGCCTTGAAATAAGGTGATACTAAGCCCAGGAAGGATAGCTATTGAATCGCCTCAAAATAAGGCAATAAAGCAATGTTGATCCATGACAAATATTTTTTAAATCACCTTAAAGTAAGATGATAGTAATTTAAGAATAATAAACCCTGCTGGGACCTCATAGTTATAAGGATAAACCAATGAGGATATTGTGGTAAAGATTAGCCTAAGAAAAAGAATTTGTACCAACTTAAGTTGCTGATATATAAGTGAGATGATAATGTTGAAGGAGAAGGGCTGTAAGTAGAAAGTGGGAAGCAGAGCAGAAAGAATCTTCTATTAATATAAAAGTAGATAAAGTGGTGTGGTCTTAGTGAATTGCTTCAAATTATTTTAAACTATTTAAGGTTGTATCAAAGACTAGTAATCCCCATATCGCTCATCCATTGCTCAAAGGGAATGACCCTGTGCAAACCTTACGGTGTATCTCAACAATATCGCCAAAATTATAACAATTGTATTAAGACAATAAGCTTGGATGGTACTCTCAGTAACTTGAATCTAGTGTCATGAAGTAACTCTGATATCATTGTCCCATGGCATTATAGCTACTACTCTATGATTCTTCTGATTAAAAATAGTATCAGTTTATACTACAATATTGAAGATTAAAATATGAGAACTTGAAATTACATTAATCTAAGTAAGCAAAGAATGTGCTCCGAATAAATTGACCTGCTTTTTTACCAAATTTGATAGTAACTTATATTTACTTCTGATCACATTCTGCACATTCACCCATTTTTCACCCCTTCAGCAACTCAACTTACTGCGGCTCATAAGCAGGACTTCATGGGTATACTTTCTGCACAGGAAGCATTCTGACGCTACTCAGCTCCGTTACTTCTTTTCTGTACTTGAATCCATTCTGTACTTGTCATTAATTAGATCATCTATAAATGAAAAACACCCAATTTTAATGCAATACTAATTACAATGATCACTGCCTTTATACCTAAATACAGACTTTACACCGCTGTATTTTTTCTATAAATAAATCATGTTATCAATCAATTGAATTAATACTTTTGATCAAACTAATATCTAATTTTAAATCACCTTCTATGAGGCCCCAACACTGGGTACTTTAATCGAGGAAAATGGAAACTAATCAGCCTATTACCTCCATATTCAGGCAATTATTATGTACTCATGATCTATGATGCTGCGCCATCTTAAAATTTGCATCATGAATAGTAAGTAGAGATTTATGGTGCCTCATCGCCGCAGTTTTTGCTTCATAACACTAAAGGTAAAATTATGGTAGCTCATCTCCATCATCTCATATACAATCTAATTGTGACTGGTGTAGTATTAATCAATTTTTATTAATAAATCAAACCTAAATACTTATTGGCACAGCATAAGCAATTCATAAATAGAGTAATAAACTTGATTAATGTTTTTGTTCTAATCTGGTAAACCGTTTTTCAACACTTCCTCACATAGACTGTATAATTATCAAGGTTGTCTTCAAGTTATATCATAAAATATAAGTTAATAAGAATTTATTAAAGTATAAGCGCATATACAAGCTACACTGATTAAAGATTATTGTGTTTATAAAGTTAAGCAGGTTGACTCATCAAACTCTAGTAGAAAGTGCCTTCAGCTTGAGTTTTCAACTGCTGATAGCACTGGCCAAAGTGTAGCTTATTGATTCCTTCTACTTTAATAAAACTGTCTCGTCTTGCCTCTCCAATGAGAATGTATCAGATCTAATTTAACAAGGGCAAGGAAGCTAGGGAACACCAAATCAATAAAGTGTACTTTAGTTTATGTTTATATATGTAATAAAATTATTTATATACTATCATTTGGTTTTATTGTTTGATTTAATACTGATATTTAGTATCATTTTTTCTATTTTTTTGATCTTTTTAAGCTTTTTGCTTCATATCATCATATTCTACAACATTTTCCTATTAAAATGGCCTCAGTTTCTCAGATAAATTAGATATATTATCTAACCATCTTAGTCCTTAAAGCTGTAGATTTTCTGTTATTTTTCAGTTTAAGAACGTTATGATGGGCATAACGATATTCAAACAGGTTAATCTTGAGATTTGTACTTTGGCTTTTCACCTAAGCCAGATTGTCCTCAACAGACTGCTGCATGTTAAGCTATGCAATTAGGTTGTCCTTTTGATAGTGCCACCCTTCTTATGAAAAAAAGTAACAATATGAGCATCATTGGTGCTATCACAAAACACACAATTAGTATCACATTATGTGGCTTCAGTACCTAATGTCAATGCTGCACAACCTATTACACTTTGATCAGGTGACGGGGTTTCTAACACAATAGAATGTCTTACTTATATTATTCACTCTTTTTTTCCTCCAGATGAGATTTTCAAGGATTGCAACATTTACACCGCATTAAATCTTCTTAAGTAATAATGTCCTTTTTGATTAAACATAGAACAAGTGACCTCTTATACTTGTTGTAATTTCCTTTCTATTTCAAGGAAGTCTGGCTCTCAGCCTGCGCTAAGAAATTTTTATAAATTTTTAATTATGTTTGGTATTTTATGTTGGGCAAGATGTCTCAAAACAACAAGGCATCAAATTGTAAATTGTTCTGTCATTTGTCACTTTAAAACTTCAGAAAAACCATCCTGTAGTGGTCCACAGATGAGCCGTTCAGAATACTAGGGCATTGCAACTTAGAGCTCTGCTAATTTTCTGCCCTGAGCGCTGAGGAATTGCACCATGAGGTGTTTTTAATGGCCTTTGCTAAAGCAACTATATAAACTTCCAGGTTTGACATTGTCATGTGAAAACATTATTGTAACATTATACAACTTTAACTTTTAGATGTTCTGTAGCATGTTTGTCATCTTTTTCTGATTATAATTGCGGCTGCAATATTCTAGATTATGTAGATTTTGTCCCAATTTCCTCCATACCCTGAGGCTTTGTTTATCTAAATTATAAAATAAGTTTCTACTTTCTGAGTATAGATTAAATATCTATGCTCCTTTATATTTTGTTCCTGTTTCCAACAAATGCTTTTAGTTCCTGCTAGGCATCATATAATTCAATATATACCATCTGTCATCTCTGCCAAGATGCCAGTGTTGAAAAATCACTTATACTATGAGAGATTTGTTTTTCTATCTGAGGGTTGAGAAGAAGTTATTTATTATTGATTGAAGACAATAAGATTGACAGATGGCACTCTCAGTAAATTGACCCTAGTGTCTTTAATTACTTCAGATATACTTGTCTATATGGCACTACAACACTTGCCTCATAATCCCTCTAAATTAAAATAGTTTTAACTTAGACCACAATATAGAGATTGAAATTGATTATTTAAGTTTTCTTTATTATAGTAAACAAAAATGTGCTCTAACTTAATTGAGTTGGCTTTTCTTGCAATATTTTAATGGTAACTTACAAAATATCATCTGATGCCATTCTGCACCTTCAATTATTTTCACCTCTCATTGCAAATCCACCTATTGTGGCTCAAAGGCAAGAAAACATAGGTATACTATCTGTACCTGAGTCATTCCTGCTACTCAGCTCCACTAGTCTTTTTCTGTGCTGAAAAACCATTCTGGCATTGTCAATAATTAAGTCACCATTAATTAACAACCACCATTTTTTGTACATTATTAAATTGATAATCCCTGACACTTCACCCTCATACACAGGCGCTCTAAAGCTGTATTACAGCCCAATAATTAGATAATCATATCAATAATCAATTTTTTACTTAAAATCAGGAAACTAGTATTAATTTCAATTTAACCTGGTATTGAAGACCCCTATACTGGATCATTAAATTTAGACAATGTGGAACCTCAT
The DNA here is from genome assembly GCA_022478985.1 of Massospora cicadina. NCBI lineage: Eukaryota > Fungi > Entomophthoromycota > Entomophthoromycetes > Entomophthorales > Entomophthoraceae > Massospora > Massospora cicadina. The sequence continues at coordinate 201,645 of JAKSZP010002639.1, read as the reverse complement.
TAGTGTATTGCTTCAAATTTTAAATTTTATTATAGATTCATATTTATGATGCTGCACCGCCTCTTCATTTGCACTATAAAAATAGAGATTTATGATGCCTTATTGCTTGGAGTTTGCGGTGTAAATATTAAAATGAAGATTTATTGCAGCGTATCCCCAGCATTTTTTATAATTAATAATACCTGTATAGAATAATAAATCTATATATAATAAAAAAACTAAATGCTAGGCGCACAGCTTTAGCAAATAAAAATGACTATAGTAATAAAAGATTTAATTTATTTATTGTGAGGAAGGCCGACCAGGGGATGGACACTTCCAAATGTCAACCTGAAAGAGACAAAACTTAGTAACATGGAAAGCACCCCAGAGAAGCGATGCTATCTCTTGTTGCCATCGGGAACGCCACTTATGGGGAGGGGGAGGGAACGTGTGAACGGGCCGTAGCCACAATTGAACACATGTGGAGGAAAGGGTATGATTTGATGAACCAAACTGGGAACCAGGAGGAGACCAGCTGTCAGCGACGTGGTGGGAGGCATCCAAACATCCACGCCTGAAAGTGGTCCATTAAATGAGACCAGAATCTGTGGACAGCTTCTGGGAGGATGGGAGTAGAGCCTGCTATGGCATCCAAGACAATCGTGTGGATAGTCCACATGGCGATTGCAACCACCAAAGCACGGAGGGAGGGTGGAAGAGAGAGGGCCATTGATAGAGCAAACATATCTCTTGACAGACTGAAGAGATGCGTTTAATCCTGGCCCAGCAGACGTTGAACTTCGCGCCATATCACTTTAGAGGTAGGGCACTTCTCCAGGCGGTGGAACAGCGTTCCATACTGGCCACACACGACGCAGGATGAGTGTAAAGCGTTAGAGCGCTCAGCTGTACGGTACACCCACCTCAGGCAGCGCCACACATGGGAATGGATTTGAGGCTGCAACAGAGGATGGTGTGCGTATTTCCAGATAGTTTTTTGGGTCTCAATGGAGTAAGGGATGTCCATCATGTCCAGGTAGTCCACCCTGGATAGGACATGGGGCCGTGTGGGGATCACGCCATCAAGGATGGGTAGCCCCTGTACCTCTTGAGTGAACTGGGGTGAGGGGCAGCCTCTTCGGGTTGTATGTCCACTAATATGAATTCTCCACTCAGCGCTCTGCATGGAGAGGAGGCTCGTTTGTAGTGGGTTTTAGTACTGTGAGGACCTGTGGCCGATGGGTGTGAAGCCAGGTATTTCATCAGGGAGTGGGGGTTTGATGGGTTGTTGAGGCCTAAGGCTTGGGAGAAGTTGGAGTGGGCTGCGCAGGACCAGTGTTGGGAGGGGAGCGTAGGGGCGGTGACAGCCACAATCCAGGTACCCAAGATCTTGGCCGCATGGGCTCTGAAGTCAAGCAGGCCCATGCCACCATGCTGATGAGGGCCAAACATGACATCTAACCGTACTGGTGGAGGGTGACCTGACCATAGCCATCCTTGCAGCAGGGCATGCAAGGATTTTAAGAAGCTTGGGGAGAAGGGGATGGCGTGGGCTCCAAACCAGACTTTGGAGAGGAGTATAGAGTTGGCCAAAACGACCCTGCCAGTAAGGGAAGTAGGGTGGGCTCTGAGGGAGGCGATGCGCTTTGTCACGTTGTCTAGAATATGACTCTCACTACTGCTGATGTGTATCCGCCTGCCTCCACCCACACGCCCAGATGGCAGACCGGCCCTATGGTAGGGCGTGGCACAAAGGGGAGCACCAGTGGGGCGGTGTAGGGTGAGCTGGGAGGGCGAGCGCGTGTGCGAGCAGATGGGCTGGGCTGAATGCTGGTTGCAGGGGCCCAGCAGTTATGATACTGACCAAGGAGGATGATTTCAGTTTTGAAAGCATTCATTGCAGCGTTACTTACCCGGGAATACTCCTGGATGAGGGCTTCAAGTGTGCGTGCACCTTTATTATTAGACACCCCAACCACACAGTCATCTGCAAACACCATCATCTTGACTGGGGCTTGGCCTGGCACATGAACCCCGGTGAGTTGGGGATTCGCATTTCAAAGTAGTGGGTCAAGGCTGAAGTTATATAAGAGTGGGCTAAGGGGGTCTCCTTGTTGCAAGCCCCTTATAGTAATAAAAGATTTAATAAACGTCTTTGTTTTAATCCAGTCAACCAGTTTTAATACCAAATTTTGCTTATGCTATTTCAAATGACCATGTATGAATGGTTAATAGGTGCCTTAAATTATAAATCATCTAAAATTATTTTATAAATGTTAGCTATATATTATTTTTAATTTATGTGAGGTAAGCTGACCAGGGGATGGACATTACCAAAACTAAAACTAAAAACTAAAGTAACTAATTGGTTCAAACAAAAAGCCCAAATGAGCGGATTAAATATAAACACTTCAAATAAAACAACCAACCTTGTGGGCAGCGGAAACCTCTTATCCCTCAATGGCGGAAGGGGAGGGGATGGGGGCTCTTCTTTGGCAGCAGCTTCTTCCTCCCCTAGTAGAGTGCATGTCAAGGCAGACAGTAAGGGCATTGGGGCATCTGCGGCATGTGGTTTAATATTGCTAATTATTGGTATTTTATGGAAATTGCCAGCTAGGAAAATTGCACTGATATATTCAGCTAAAGCTATTTCAGCTTTAATGTAGGCGTCCGGGAGTTAAGCAACTGTGGCAATATTGGTTCAGGTAATTTTAGCTTTCAGATTCCATGCTACTGTTGCCACATTCTGGATAGCCTCGTTTACATTTTTGTGTAACTGTTTTACTGTGATTTTACTCTTTTGAGTATGACTTTTGGGATAAAAGGAGGGAGAGTACCTCCTATGAGCATCGCCACTATTTTGGTGTTGCTTTGCATAGGGGATGACAATCTGGTGTTGCAGCCGCTTTTATTGCAAGATGATGCTCACTGCAAAATGATTTAGCATTTAGCTGTGGGGTATATAGATGAGGGGGTATTTGGCATCCCATTCTGCATTAACAAACCGCTCAATTTGCAGGGATGGTTCTTCAATGAGCTTACAAAATTCAACAATCTAGCCAATAACTCTCATGGGTTTTGGTTGAATTGGATTATGGAATCAGCATACAGTTGAGGTTTGGCTGATTCGTTGGAGGAATCAAGGGATCAAACTGGGGTCCAATCTGATTCTTGATTGGAGGAATCATATGTGGCACTGGGGCGAGGAGGAAGCTGATTGGTGGCTGCAGGTGCAGCTGCAGCATCAGGCTTTAGGGGTGGGGGAGGTAGGATTGTACCCCATGCTGGAAATTGTGTGGGGTGGGTGGCGGATTGGAGGTTGGCGGAAAATATATCTGATCCATCAGAAGTGGTTAAGGAGGAATATTTGCATTTAGAGTGGTCCAACTTGAACAGGATGGAAGAATTGTCCACCCGCCCTTGACGCTGGCCCAAAACGGATGGTTGGGGGCTTAAGGAATAATGTCATGAGGGGGAATTGACACAGCAATTTTACTAAATTCAGGGATAATCATGGCATATGCCTAAGGCCCAGCAAGTCGTGTGGCCCCATTTGGGGCCACAAATTGTGAAAATGGGGTTGGAGCCATAGGCTGCCAAACCATTCATCAGCTCCTGGTGGAGCACTTCAGGGGGGAAGTGGGTAGGCAAAAGAGCAAACTGGACCACCAAAGTGGTGTCCACTGGGAGCTGAGTCCAAGTTGTGGGAAGGGTGTACCCTGGAATACCAGGGGCACAGTTGCTGCAGTGGCTGCATTGGCTTCACAGGTGAAGCTGAGGTCAAAATACCCCTTTTAGGGGCAGAAATCTATGAATCTGGAGGGTGTCATCACAGCCTGTGCTATTTTTGATAATGGCTTGTTTATGGTATGGGAAGAGTTCCCATATTTGAACCTTAGGCCATAGTGCATGTTGCTCCAGGGGAGCACCAGGGGGCAGCGAGATACAGCTTTTGGTACAAGCAAGGTGGGCGTTGAGATCCTTGGGAGGAACAAATCATCCCATGGATTTGGAATGACTGGTTGAACCAGTCTGAGTGCATTTTCCTACTGGATTGAAAATTGCAGGGGGAGTTTCGCCGCTGTCCCACACTGGACAGTCAGCGGGTTAATCCAAGGACCTCAGAGCAAAACTACAATGGGCGATTAAGATTTGCTTATATTGAACATGTAATTTTTGCTCAGAAAGTTATGCTGAGCAGAAAGAGAGACTAGTAGATATTATTTTAGTATAGTTAATTTTTAGTCTATTTTCTGCTATAAAGTCAAAATTTTCTTCTCTTAAAGATAACAAAAAGCTTATAAACATTATATATGTCTTAACACTAGACATTGGCTATATTTTTCTATAGAATATTAAACCATTTATTTAAATATCATCATCCATTTTGTAATCCAACGTAAATATTGTGAGATGGTTAGACTACTAATTGAATAATAAGATTATTTTGATTAATATATAACTATGTAGACAGCAGGCAGGTGTTACCATAGATAGTATCACTATTTATTGCGTGTAATTTATATAGCAAGGGGTATTTGAATGCACATAATAAGAAATTTTGTTAATATATAATGAAATTTTTGTATGTGTATAGGTATATCTGTCCAACATCCCCAGTAAAACAATAAAAAAAATTTCCAGACTTTTGTGAAAAAATTTTAAGAAAAGGGGAAACTAATATAATAAGTTTTTTAAGATCATACTAGGCATATAAAATCCACATACACGATATTAAAGATAAAAGAATTCTAATATAAATGGTATCTTATTTTGTATGACCGGTTTTGTTTGTCTGGTTGAATGCTAGTTGTAATGGGTTTATCTAAGGGGTTAGTGGATATTTGGTCAATATGATAAATCTAGTGGTTTGAAAAATTTTAGTTGATATCTGATTATTATGATGGGACAATGTTTTCATTAGATGATTAAATGTTATCTGTTTATTTTTATGGCTCAATTGCTTCATTTTTTAAAACCCTTATATAATAGAGAAGTTAGAGAATTTACTTATATCATCTGGAAATTACAAGCCCAAGCAATGCTGAGTAATTTGGTATTGTGTTATGAAAGAAACAAGCATTTAGTAACCACAATAATGCTGAATTATCTAGCAGATAAAAGATATTTTTTAATCCAGATTTATACTATGCTCACGGTGCTTTCTGCACAGAATTTGAACAATTTAGTAGGGGTAAGAGTATCAATACACTCAGTTTTTGTTAAATATTTGGTAATTTTTACATCATTTGTTAAATAGAATTTAAAGAATTTGGATACTAGGTGAAAAAGGGGTTTTTAAATTATATATATTTTTATTAGTGATAATCATGGGGAAAAAGAATTTTCTTAAGATTTTGCTGCCTAATATTTAAGTAACTATTTCTCTTTCCGCTCAGCGTAACTTTCTGAGTTAGTTACACAAATTAATAAAAAAGTAAATTTCAATCGCCTGATGTAGTTTTGCTCCAATGTCCTCAGATTCTCTGCCAGCTGCTTCAGTGTGGGGCAGCGGCAAAACTCCCCCTGCCATTTTCCATCTGGTAAGAAAATGCTCTTGGACTGACTCGCCCTGTCATTCCAAACCCATGGGATGATTTGTTCCTCCCAAGGATCTTGACACCCACCTTGCTCATAACCAAGAGGTACCTCACTGCCCCCTGGTGCTCTCCCAGAGCAACATGCGCTATGGCTATGGGTCAAATATGGGAACTCTTCCCATACCACAACCAAACCATTATTGAAATGGCACAGGTGGTGATAACACCCACCGGTTTCATAGATTTCGGCCTCTATAAGGGGTATTTCAACCTCAGCTTCACCTGTGAAGCTGACGCCGCCACTGCAGCAACTGTGCCCCTGGTATTCCAGGGTACACCAACTCCCACAACTCAGAGATGGATCCCAGCGGACAACACTTTGGTGGTCCAGTTTGCTGACTTGCCCACCCACCTCCCTCCTGAAGTGCTCCATCAGGAGCTGATGGACGGTTTGGAAGCCTATGGCTCAGACCCCATTTTACAATTTGTGGTCCCAAATGGGGCCACACAACTTTCTGGGCCTTGGGCATATATCATGATCAGCCCTGAATTCAATAAAAAGCTGTGTCAATTCCCCTTCATGACATTATTCCTTCAGCCCCCGACCATCTGTTTTGGGCCTGTGTCAAGGGTGGGTGGACAATTTTCCATCCTGTTCAAGTTGGACCACTCTAAATGCAAATATTCCTCCTTAACCACTTCTTATGGATCAGATTTCTTTTCCGCCAACCTCCAATCCGCCACCCACCCCACACAATTTCCAGTATGGGGTACAATCCTACCTCCCCACCCCAAAGCCTGATGCTGCAGCTGCACCTGCAGCCACCAATCAGCCTCCTCCTCGCCCCAGAGCCACACATATTTCTTCTAATCAAGCGCAGGATTGGACCCCAGTTTGATCCCATGCAACATCCAACAAAACAACCAAACCTCAACCGTATGCTGATTCCCCAATTCAATTAACAAGAACCCATGGGAGTTATTCGCTAGATTGATGAATTTTGTAAGCTCATTGAAGAACCATCCCTGCAAATTGAGCGGTTTGTTAATGCAGAATGGGATGCCAAATACCCCCTCATCTATATACCCCACAGCCAGATGCTAAATCATTTTGCAGTGAGCATCATTTTGCAGTCAAAGCAGCTGCAACACCAGATTGTCATCCCCTATGCAAAGCTGTCACCAAAATAGTAGCGATGCTCACAGGAGGTACTCTCCCTCCTGTTATCCCCAAAAGTCTTACTTAAAATAGTAAAATCACAGTAAAACAGTTACACAAAATGTAAACGAGGCTATCCAGAAGGTGGCAACAGTAGTATGGAATCTGAAAGCTAAAATTACCTGAACCAATATTGCCACAGTTGCTTAACTCCCGGACGCCTACATTAAAGCTGAAATAGCTTTAGCTGAATATATCAGTGCAATTTTCCTAGCTGGCAATTTCCATAAAATATCAATAATTAGTAATATTGAACCACATGCCATTAGTTCCCCAACGCCCTTACTGTCTGGCTTGACATATAACCTAATCCGGTAGGAGGAAGCTGTTGGCAAAGATGAGCCCCCTGATCCCCCCTCCCCTTATGCCATGGAGGGATAAGCCGTTTCTGCTACCCGCATGGTTGGTTGTGTTCTCTCAAAGCGTTTCACTCAATCGTTCAGTTGGGCGTTTTGTCTTAACCAATTAGTCATGTTAATTTTAGTTTTAGTTTTTGTTTTGGTAATGTACATCCTCTGGTTGGCTTACCTCGAATAAATATAATATTTAAGTAACTTGAGGCTTGAGGTGAGAGGGGCGTGAAATTCACTATATTCTTTGAGTAGCATAATTAAGATATATGGGTTTTCGACCTATCAGGCTCTCAAAACTCACCTCCTAAAATTTATCAATTGATGGTAGGTTTAAAACAGGTAAGATAAACCCATTAACAAAGATTTGATGTATTTAACCCAATAATAAGGTGGGAAGATATAGACATATGGTGGTGCCCCCTCCAGGTCTATAAAAGGGGCTCAACTGAGGAATTTGAAATTAATTACATATGGGATTTGGAGGGACTTCAGAATGTCTCCCCTGATTCCGCCGCAGGTTCAGTGTAACCCTACTACTAACCATATGGCTTGGCCGAGGAGTGGGGGAATTAGTATTACCCCAAATTGAGGGTTTCACCAAGAATTGACCTGGTTTTTTTGAGCGATATTAGCCTTATTTAAAACCAAAAAACTTATATTAATATCAAATAGGTAATCGTTTAACATTACCCCTTCATGAGCGTTAGAGGGAGAATAAGGGTGCAAGTTTGGCCTTGGACTTAGTTGACAGTAACTCTGGTAGTAAGGTATTTGATGAAGTACTCATGACCTCTCTTATTAGTGACTAAAAAGGTCCTTCTCAGATAGACCCAAATTTTGCACTTCTAGGAGTGATACAGATGTGGTATTACAGCCTAAGTTGGATACTTGAAAGGAAGGAAGAGGGGACCCAGGCTCATTAGCGGCTTGGCCCCCCTTTTTGACATTTTGTCAAATTGGTTAGAGCCATTGATTGTAACTGAGTGATGTGCTGGCCAACTTCTTAAAGGTTTATTCACGATAAATTCTAGCAGAGATGATATCTTTGGCTAATAAGGCAAGCACTCCAGCACCTCATCCATACAGCATGTGGAAAGGAGATATATTGAGGAATTGGTGGCAAATGATACGGCAGGCCTTTAGGGCACTTGGTAAGTACAGATCCCAGTGAGGAGGGTCTTAAGTGTCCATTTTTGTAGTATAGAGACTAGGGTTCCATTAGTATTTTCCAAGGTACCATTGGTAGGTGGATTATAGGGGGCTGAGAAGATTTGTTGCACTTCCATGGAAATAGAGAGGATCTTCACCACACTAGAGGTAAATTTTTCCCATTGTCATAGAGCAGGACCTGGGGGCACCTATAACGAGTGAAAGTATACTGATAGAGGAAAGTAGCCGTGACCTTGGCATTTTAATCAGGAAGTGCTACAGCCTCACCCATTTGGTAAAATGGTCTATGCCTACTAAGATATATCGTTTTCCCAATAGTCTAGGGTGAGGACCAACCACATCTAGACTTATTGTGTAAAAGGTTGTTGAAAAAGTAGTATGTTGGTACTGATACCGTGTCTTAAAGAAGGATTGTTTTTTACAGGTCAGACAGGCATTTTGGACTTCAGTTATAGTTTCCAAGACGCCTTCCCAGTTGTAGCGCTCTTAAACACACTCATAGGTTTTTGTACCCCAAAATGGCCTAGAATAGAATGAGATTCCAAGATCACAGGTACTCAAGTTATTGGCCGAAAATAGGGCAATCAGCTTGCCCCTACTTTTTTGTATAGCTTCCCACTCTCTACCTTGGTATTGTGGGAGTGCCAAGCTAGCATCTTCTATATGGGTTTATCCTCTTTATTTCAAGCATCAGGAGTCATTAGGAGGTCATGCAACCTCTCAGATTCACTATTGTCTAAGTGAAGAAAAGGCAGCCGCATCAAACCATCAACATCATGTGGCAAGTCCCGTCCAATGCTCAATTGTCATATATCAGCTGGAGCTTCAAAGCCTTATTATCCAACCGTCCATTGTAATCATTCATATTATGTATCCATTTTAAGGAGGCGTAATTGGTAATTATTTTAAATAAAGTCCCATATTAAAAAAGCGATATGATCTAACAGCAAGCAAGACAGCAAGACACTCCTTCTTTGTGAAACTGTAGTTGCGTTTAGCTTCTCAAAGCATCTTGCTGGAGTAGTACACAGTGTGATCCACGCAGTTTTCATGCAATTGAGCCAGGATGGCTCAATTGCATAATCAGAGCATTGGTAAACAAAATAAAAGGTTTACCATAGTTGGGGTTGTGTAGGATAGGGCGCTTTTAGAAAATCTGATTTAGCATCTCAAAGGTATCTTTCTGTTCCCCCAGGAGAAAGAAATGTTCTTATTTTGTAATCAGATGAAAGTCTCAGTGACTGAGCGAACTTGGGGATGAATTGATGGTAATATCTCATTATACCAAAGAAGAACTGGATATCCCCTAATGTTTTGAGGCGCCAGCATTTTGGAAACAGCTTCGACATTATCTTATAAGTGTTAAATTACTTCCTGTGAGATAACATGTCTAAGGAAATTTAACTTTTCTGGAAGAAAGTGCACTTTGAGGGTTTTAACTTGTTAGTAGATGCACGCAAGCGTTGGAAAACTTCCTTTTATATAAGTAAGATGTTGATTGAAAGTTTTAGAGAAACCCATTATGTCAAAAAGATTGAATTACACAACTCAGCTTAAGATCCTATAGGATTTGATCCATTGCTTGTTAAAATGATGCGGGCACATTCCATAACCCTTGAGGTAGCCAGATAGGCTGAATTAAGACTTCACTGCAGATGAGAGCACATTTCTCCTACTCATGAGAATAAAAGTCCATTTTCCAGTAGCCACTATCCAGATCCATAGCGGAGAAGAATTTGGAGCCAGAGAGTTGTGCAAAAGCATCATCAATGTGGGGGATGGGATAGCTGTTTTTTGTGAGGGTTTCTAAATTTCAGTAGTCCATAACTACCTTAGAATCTCTATTTTTCTTTTAATAAATAGAAGAGAAGAAGCCCAAGGACTTTAAGACAGTACCAGTAACCCAGCGTCAAGTAACTGCTTGAACTCCACCCTCTTTTGTTGCTCCTCAACCTTGGACTTATGGTAAGGGTTAGATCATATGGGATTAGCATCATCAACATAAATTGTGTGGCTTCAATCCTTCAAAATACCCGTAATCATTATCAGATTTATAGAACTATCACTGTAGGTATCTAATAAAGAGAGGGGCCTTCTTTCGGCTCTTCTGAGGTTAGTTCATCTGAAATATGAACATTTGGAAGCACATAACAATTTGTCAGTGGGCAGGCCCATCTCTAACATAGACCTGATGCAGTAAACTTTTGAGCTACCTTCAATGGGGATTATCAGACCTTTTCCTATCTCCTAATGTTTTCTCACATTCAGTCCTTTTTGGTAAAATTTCCCAGCAGAATATTAATAGGTCGCTGGTAGGCAGTATTTATTATTCCAGGCAGTACTCAGGGCTCTTGAAGGCTAACTCCATCAATGCTGGTGATGTGGAATAAACATTTCTGAGAGATTCATAATGTAACCTTGGTAGTAATCACCCATTGTTCCCCAGACTCAACTAATATCTCTTCTGAGGAATAAAGAGAGATGCCTTTGGATGCGTCTACTGAATCAGGAAATTTCTTGTTATGGTTCTTGGACGTGGTGTATTGCAGCAATAATGCAAAGAAAGCGTACTCAACTTAGCAAGAGTTCTCTTTAGTGTTAGAGTCACTACAAGTTAGGACAAGAGGAACCTCATAGAAGAGGAAGGAGAGATAAGCCTTTTTCATGTAAATAATTCTATATACTCCATCATAAACTTAGTACCAACGAGAAGATCATATGGTTGCTCTCCAAAGCCACTGCAGATGCCGTCAGGATAAGATTTCCAAATCAGAGGGGTAGAGAGGAGTATGAACCAATAGTGCGAGTACTATTGGGACCTGCAGTTCCATACTACTCAGAGTAGTATAAGTCAGGCGCCAACTTGATTCTCTTGATGAGTTTATAAGAGCTTATGTTGAGTGTAGCACCATAGTCAAGGGTGGCCATGACCCATACCTGTTAATGACTACCTCCACCTGAGTTACAGTCCTACCAAAGTAAGAGAGAGAACTAGAATTTCCTCAAGCTAATAGGTTGAGGCAAATTTTTTTAGCTGTTTCAGGATAGTTATTTTCTTAGAGTGTAGAGTATGGATATGATGGAATGGGCAAATCAACGAAGCAAGGAACTGGTCAGAATCACTTTCACTATCAATGGCCTTGTGGCACCCCAGTATTTGGCTAAGATAGGTGTCATTGGGTATTATGGCCTTGTTTACTCATTCAGGGCTTAGCTGGACCAGTAAACCTACTTCTATTGGTGCTCTGAGGAAATAGTGTCCCACATCTTCATATTCCCCTTCAGGTTCATCATCCTATGGATTGTTGATGCATGGAAGAGGAGCTAGAGGAGAGAAGTTAGAGATAAGCCCAGCAGGCTGGTTGGGCGGGTTCCTTTGGAACACTTTGTCAACAGTCAACGGGGTTGCAGCAGTTGCCTTGGAGGGCTCAACTAACATTTTGGCCATAGAAGAGGGCATTTTATTCTCTATGTCATTGGCTTGGGGATCTTTTGCGGATGGGTTATGGAGTTTACGAGGCAACTTAGGAGAGGGTTGAAGATGCAAACAGCCAGCAAAGTTGTCAAAGGTGTTAGGGACAGCATCGCACAGTGACGTGACACTGGATCCACTGCAGGAAACCTCTCAGTAGAGGGTGTGGAGTGATGAAAAGGCTTAACGGGATATTTAAGTCAACCTTAGGGTGCAGAATACTGAAGGGAGCATTGCCCTGCTCCAGATGATATACTTGTGATAATCCTCCTTGGAATAGGGAGGTTTGTTCTGAGTTTTACCGCAAAAACAGGCTGTGGGATAATAACAAGCACAGGAGAGGAAAGGGTATTCATCATGAAATCCTTCTGCTGAGCTAAGGTGGGGGGTTTCCTCAATAGTGAGACTTGAGCCATCTTAACTCTATGAAAATCCACAAACTCAAATACAGCTCTTTATGCCACAAACCTTAATAAATTAACGTTTGACTGAGATAATATGACTAGCTAAGGAATGGTGAGAACAAAAACTAGACAGGTGAGCAGCAACGGCATCGTCAGGAGGTAACATTTTTGTAAGTAGCAAGGGCTAGGCTTTACTATAAAACCAATTATTAAAAAGTGGTAAGCGTTTCTCTCTTTATTCATGATGAAGTACATGAAAGCCCGCTTTTTCCAATTTAAAATCTGCGTTGAACTGAATTCCTCATTAAACGCTTCCTTTACATCCGCCCAAGTACTAAGAGTGTCCATTTGATGAATCTTTACCTCTTAGAAGCGGCGAGTTAAGCAAGGGAGGATGAGCTGGATTTTTTGGTGCTCAGTCGCCCCATCCATGGCGGCTTTATATACATATAAAAATGACACAAAACTACATTAACCAGGGATAAATTTTTCTTTGAACATGGATTGAATTGGGCGAAGTTACTTTTGGTGGGGGTAGATCAGAAGGAGCAGCTTCACGTGGAGCTGGAAAAGGACGATGTTCAAGATTTTTAAGGCGTGACAGAGCATTGACTAGCTGCTGTTCAATAGCAGCTAACTTGGGCCTTGTTTCAACAGGGAAGTAATAAAGATCTGCCCCTCAAACATTCTCCTTATCTAATTTAAAAAGGTTGTGGTGTACAAGTTACCCCTTTGTAAGCACCACTTGTTGGAATATAAGCACTCTGTTGTTCTCTCAGTAGCATTATAACCCTAGACTTCAACAGTGTAGAAAAGGTTGGATATCGAGGCTTCTGATTTCTATTGTTTAAATATTTGATAAAATTAACAAAAGATAGATATAGAACTTAATAAAAAAGGGAAAACTAGTAAAACTTTTAGAATTAGTAAAATAAGCGATCCCTTATTATATCAACGCCTCTCAGTATCTATAATACTCATAGGTTTTAGTGGGATAGAAGAGAGTTCATTATAAGCAGAAGTGAACTTGATTTAGTCAAATGTCATTTTAGCCTATTAGAATTCTATATGAACCTTTCACCTCATGATAGGGCTTATTTTTAGATATCATGTCCAGAGGAGGAAGGTCGTAACCTTTTGTAGCATTTTAGAAATTCATCCATTCAGCTAACTAGAAAATAATTACTTCCTGGAACCTCCATCTGGTCTATAAATTGGATGGTATTTCCTTAGGTGACAGAACTAAGTCTAAGTATTGAGAGGACATTCAGGGGCGTTAGCCTATCCCGCTGTGGGTTCAGTGGAGATGAACCAACATCAATCCAGCTTTTTGGTCAAAATTTAGGTGTAGAAGGATTACTCCGATTATAATAATTCCACCAACAATTATGTGGGAGTGTAACATCAATAAAACCGGCCCTATTTTCCACTAAGACAATATTACAAACTAGTCAAACATCCATTCGTCTAAATACCCTTCCAACATTACATAGGTGCAATTTTAGTATTTAATAATTTTATTATATCTATAATGATAAAAGCAAGTTTGTGTTTGTGTGTGCAATGCCCAGTAAAAACTACATTGTGTAGAGTTCTATATTTTAGATATAGCTGGATGGGAGGGGTCCATGTGCATCTTAAAGCCTGATTTTACTTCTTCTTAAAAAACTAAAACTATTATGTTTTTAACACTAGGTGTTCCAACCTAAGGTGGATACACTGATCTTTATTTATCATGCCTGAGCACCTAAAAGCTTGAGGCGAAAGCAAGGGTAAGCGGAGGTGTCAAGAAAGGGTGGGGGAAAGCTTTGCTAGAGCCAGGTGTCAGCTCAAGCTGACCTATAGGCCCATGGCGACATGTTAAATGCTCTCAGAGTCATCTCAAAATGAACCTGGAATTGGGTGATAATATGGGGCAGCGTCCACAGAGTGGAGTCAAAAGCGGCGCAAAGATATGAAATATGAATAGTCCATATCACTACGCCAAATTCCAGGACCCTTAATGATTGGGAGCAATTGTGGAGTGAGAGGTTGAACATTATGTCCCAAACAGAGTTCATTACCCAGGGTTCTTCTTACAAGAGCTCATGGACCTTGCTCCAGAAAGGGCTATGAGGGGGCAAGTAAAGAAGCGGTGGAGGTGGGTGTCTATCAGCTCTGTGCATAGCGGGAAACTTTTGTGCTGGAAGGTGGGACCAGTTCAATTCCCTGTCCTTTATGAGCAGTGTATAACACACCACAGCGTATTTGACATTTTTTCTGAGAGAACTGGATGAGTAACTTCCTTCCAGAATGCATTGAGATCACATTCCACAGCGGTGGATAATAGTTCAAGGAGATGAGCCGCATTTGGGGTCTGTTCAAAGGGTGGAGGGGGGATATAATAATCATACCATTGTGGACCAGAAGGGTGGTTAGTCTGGCAGGGTAATTCCTGCTTTCACTATAGTGCAGGTTTTGTTCACATGTGAAGAAACCTGTACTGGCTATAAAAAATCTCGGTGTGTTATATTTGTACCATTGTGGACCAGGGTGTGACTATGGCTGATTCCAGGGTCTCTCCTTTTATAAGGGAAGGGGTGTTACACTCTTACTCCTGCCCTCTTGAGTTCAAGGAGAGCCTGATTACAGTAAAAACAAGATGAGAGTTTGAGGTGTTGGCCTGAATGGCTTGTTAGACATCTCCCCACAGCTGTTGGTGTGGTCTGTGGGAGCCCTAGAAAGTCCGCTAAACCCTGGAGTAAGGCTGAAGCCCATTGTGTCATTGTAACATATTCACAAATGATGGGCTTAAAGGAACCCCGTCATTATTATGGTGGCATGATATCTATTTTTAAAAGACCTAGGCCCCCTTCACTGTGAGGTCAGGATATTGTAATCAGAGATGTGGGTAGGCGGTTGAATTCATATATTCTACAGCGAAGTATCACATTCAACCTCGTGTAGAAACAGTCCTAAAGGGGCAGACTTGAGCGAGGAACCATAGATTTGAGAGAATAAAATCTTTGTTATCAGGGCTTGTCCCTGGGGGTGATATGCCAGCAGTTCCAGCTAGCTACATGAGAGTTTATTGCATTGAGCAAGAAGACCTCATTATTCTTTAATTGCAACCCCTTGTGGTGTGGTGAGTACACCTAGATGCCGAAAGGTGTCCCAGGTAGGCTCAAAACAAAAGGAGGGGGAAATGACGGGTACCCTCTTGCACAATATTTGGTTTCAGAAGTGTTAACTCTTGCATCAGACGCCTTTGAGTAGAATTTCAAGGCTTATATGCCAGATCTAGTCCTTTTTACATTCAACTGCCACTGATGTGTCATCAGCAAAGGCTATGGTTTGGGTCAGGGTTTCTCAGCAACTTTAATACCCTTCAGCTGTTCCTGGAGTAGGGACAGAAGAGGGTCCAAAACTATGTTGAACAAGATTGGACTCAGTGGATCCCCTTGACGGAGACCCTGTTCAACTATAACCGCTACTGTAAAGCCTGTTGAGGACAGTACCTTAGTGTGAAGCTGGGCATAAAGAGCTGATAGACATGTCCTAGCTTGTGGTGGGAAGTTGAGGCAGGTTAGGGAGGCATCCAAATACTTTCAATTTACTCAATAATATGCTTTTTCCATATCAAGAAGCGCCACTAAACCATGCATTTAAGACGAGTTAGCTAACAGGGTTGCCAGAAGCTCATTTTTACTTGTTCCAAAGCGATATCAGTGGGATAAAGCCATGTTGATCTGGGTCGAGGCATGGTGCTGCCCACTTAGTCATGCGGTTTGCTAGAAGCATAATAAATAGTTTGGGGTTCATGTTCAATAGTGATTTTAGTTGCCAGTTTTTAAGGTCCTCTTGGCTCGTTTTTTTAAGGATAAGGGTCTTAATTGATCCTCTTGAATCAAAAAGTACTCTCCTCTTCCAAGAGGGTTGAGAAGGGGGCTGGAGGGCCTTTTTAAATGTGATGGGATCCACTAGATACACCTCAAATAGGATATCATCTGGGCCTGGGCCTTCAGGTGTGGGATGTGGACTATAATGTCCATTAATTCTTGCTGCTTATTTTAGTGCAAAAAAATTCTTCATCCGCTGAGAAATTAGCCAGTGGTTCCAGAGCCCCTCCAATGAGTCCATTAACATATGCTGGGCTTACCCAAGAAGCCTTTAAGAGGGCTGAATAATAATGATATCTCCCTGGTGATTTCCTTCTTGTTTGCGGTGATAGTGGTCCCTACCCACAGGTCTGCAATCTCCTGATCCTTTAAGCGGGCTTTCTGCTTCTGGTAAAAGAATCAGGTGGGCCTTTCCCATGGCTCTAGTAACGCGACGATGTGAAGTTTTCTGCCCGTTCTTCTTGCTCAGTGAGTTCCTGCTGGTATGTCTCTTTTTCCAATTCCCATGCCTCCAACCTTTTAGAGAAAGGAACCAGTCAGCAATTCCTTTCAGGGTGTCTTATTTTAGCTTCAGAACGTCTGACTTTAGCCTGGGCCACCATCATTTGAGCCTTAGCACAATTGTAGGCAACCTTTAGGATCTTTGCTTTTGTACTAGCCCAGTTTTCTTATAAAGTTCGCAAATGAGGTGAGGCCAGATGTTCTGACTCATATACGGCTGCATCTATCTTCTCTCTTGAAAACTAGTTGTTCAAGAGCCCTGGAGCAATCCTTGGCCAAATCCTCTCAATGATCTGAGGATTGTTGCCAGGATTACTCTGAGGGATCTGTGATCACTTATAGTGCTATATCAGGTTATGGGAGAGGAAACTCGAACAACCAGCAAGGGGCCCACTAGGGCATATCAATCCATGGAGCTGATGTGAATCTTTGACATGTAACTTGGATCCGATACATACAGTCAATGCTAGATGTTGAAGGGGGAAGGCATCCATGAAACCACTTGACCTGAGAAAATTTTGAAGCTGAGATTTACCTCATCTGTTTGTGTGGCAGGAGGAAATGTGTTACGCACCTGACTCAATATTGTGTTGAAATCCCCCATAAGCACTGTATTGCAGGTGAGTTGTAGTAGAGCAAGTTCTTCCAAAACACGGTCCTTCT
The DNA here is from genome assembly GCA_022478985.1 of Massospora cicadina. Lineage (NCBI taxonomy): Eukaryota > Fungi > Entomophthoromycota > Entomophthoromycetes > Entomophthorales > Entomophthoraceae > Massospora > Massospora cicadina. Next base: position 184,463 of record JAKSZP010002639.1, on the reverse strand, counting down.
CTTGGCCTGCATTTGGAAGGTATATTCTTGCTATGAAGAAGGATAAGCAGGGGTTAATAATTTGGCCAATATAAGGCAATCATTAAGGTGGTTCCAAATTTGGTGGGTTTTCACCTGGATTTGAAGATAATAAGGGCTGCATGGCTTGTCCAACAGGAGCTACCTCCAGATTTGGTCAAAGCATGCTACAATTTCAGGGGGGAACATGGGGCTTCTGGACGGCTGCAAAATACATGTGAGTTGAACTGAAGTTGTGTAGAAGCGATCTCCACTTTTAATCCTGCAACCCATTAGTGTTAATGGACTGCAGGGTCATGATGCCCCTTTGGGCCTCATATCTTCCCCCTCTGTACCTCAAGGGGTTACTGGAGCTTCCAACTGCATCCATAAGGCTGCTCATTTTTAGTCCTTGAGCTTGACTCTTAGCAGTAATCTTTGCTGACCAACGAGGAGGGTGTTATCCTGAGTTGAGAGCCTTAGGAGCCTGTAAGCCAGCTAAGATACTACCCCCGCTGCTTTGCACAGGAGTATCTTGAATGTTCTATAGACACCTCCATTTGTGCATCATCTGATGTATCAGAGTCCATAGGCATCTCCTTCAGTACTGAGAATGACATCTGAGTTGAAAGACCCTAAGATGGTTGGGGTTGCAATGACTTCGAGCCTCCATCTCTACTTGGGGTACTCCATACCTGTTCCACCCTTGGGGTATTTTGTGTTACCATGTTTGTTTAAAATGCCACCCCTGGGCTGACTTCCTCTGTGTTAGCTTGATGAGAAGCAAATTTGCGTTTATTTTGGGCTGGTGAACGGTCTGGAACTTTAGAAAGGGGTTCCCATAGGGATAAAGTTTTCCGCACTAATGGAGTAAAGTTGTGCTACTGTCTTTGCCTTCATATATGCTACACAAAGGGCTGAGGAGATTAGATCCTGTACCGGTACCTAGTGGACTTGTTGCATGATCTCTGCTGCTTTGTGGGAGCATTTCTTACCTGGCACTGGGATTAGGCTACTAGATGAGAGAGCTTGCTTAAGAGCTGTACAACTATTATATAGGTGGCCCAAAGCACAACACCATGAGTAATGTGATTGTGCCTGGTCCTGATCAAAAAAGAATATTTCCAATTAGGATCCACTGCAACATGTGGGATAACCTCCTTGTTGCGGGCCATCATTGGGTTAAAGATAAATGATGCTCTAGCGCTACAAGCCCTCTTGGTTGGGGCATATTAAGCAGGTGCACACAGGTCAACTGATAGAACTAGCATAAATTTCATCAATCCTTGTCAAAACACAAGCTTTAGGGATTCTGGGCTGACTGTAGTTGGCAGATTTGAGAAAGTTACCCTAAAAATTTTCTCAAAAACAGATCTAGTTCTCAGTACATGAAGAAGACCATGTATAAATCTCAATTGTAACTGAGGCTGCATGGTCTGCATCTGTTGCAGTTGTAAACCCTACATCAATATAGTGGATTTCTACTAATTCATTAATGTTGGAGTTCACTGGGAAGGCTCTTGCTATTACTTCAAAATAGCCAAAAATAATCCCGTGCATAAAACTCAACAGTATTATGCTCATAGTAGACCCTAACTGCATGAGCAATAGTGGACCTAGGGGAGTGCACGTTGGGAGCAAGTTTCCGCCCATCACTTCCTCACTTAAGCCACAAAAGCAGCTTCATGAGGGTCAATGGTGAGTGGTGCAGGCACTAGCTTTTTTCTGCCATGCGCCTGAGGCATCCTTCACTCGCTTATTTTTGTTTACATTTAAATTTAACTAAAAATTTAATTTCATGGATTCCCCATGGTGGAACCCCAGATGGAGGCGCTGACATTCCTTTGGATCTATGCGCTGGCCCCTGCTGGGCCTTCCAAGTTGGTACTTGAATTTTGGCAGGTTGGTTAGTCTTAAAGGTTTAGGCCTATTCCCTGACAATTGATTGGTGAATTTTGTCTCGTCATCAAACCAATCTATTACATCAGCCTTCATCCGACCATCAGCAAATACTGGTAGGGATTTTCAAGATGGTCGATTGGCTATTAGTAAGTTCCAGTTGAATTCTGTTTTGATTTTACTTTTAGTGAAATTTATGGCTAACTGATTCACCACTTACTATTGGTTCTGTTAAGGCGTGTTAGTTGCCCTTTAAACAATGAAAATGAAGGCCAACATATCCACCTAATTTTTGTAGATTCAGTTTGTGCACTTTAGGTAATTTTTATAAAAGAGAAAAAGATGGACTACTGATTCAATAATTACTGAAGACTCAGTTTGGGCGTTAAGGATGATTTCTGAAGGGGTGGCAGTTGGCAAAGCCATCCAAACCCCCTGCGCAGTATTAAAAGTGGTAACACTCCCTGATACCGTGGTAAATTTTTAGATGTGCCTCCAGGGTGGAGCGCATTAATAGTTTGAACCTCAGTCAACAACTAGTTGACTGAGGTAGGCTATACGATGGTGAGATCACTTGTGATCCCACTGTGAGTCAATAAAAATTGGTCTGCATCTGCTTTTGCATCAGCAGTTTGGGAGTGATTTGTATGGATTGACTCACAATTTAGCAACTAAGGGCTTTGTTATTTGGGATTGTTCTAGAATGATTTCAACGCATTGGAGGAGCGTTCAGTGGACTTTACCACAATTATTTGTTAGAATTAATAAGATTAGATTTCTGGGTGATTATGATTTTTGAAAAGTGAAATTTTGTAGTGGAATAATGGTTAAAAAAAGTTTTATATGATTTTAAGGAAATAAAATATTGTTATGACTGAAAGTTTTATATATAGTTGATTAGAAAGTTTAAATGGTTTTGGATATAGTTGGTGGGTTTAAATTAATAAGCTTGATGGTTTTAGTGAGCAGTTAATGATTTATTGTTAGATAGTTAATTGGTTTTGGTAAATTGTTGGTGGTTTTTGGTTTGTTTGATTTAAAAGTTAAAAAATTGTTTTTAGATGGGTGGTTGGTAAATTTAGGTTGATTCAATGGGCTCAATGGTTTCATGTAAATGATTATGATTTAGCTAATTTGATAGGTTTAATTGTTTTTGGCTGAGTAGTTTGTAATTTTATATCGATTCAATAGAAACCAATTTTTAAATTTTATCAAAAGCCATCTACCAATATAAAAAAGAATTGATTAAAATTACTAAGTAAGCTTTATACCCACAAACAATTATGCGTTAAACTATCAACAAATAAATCCAAAACTTTTCTTTATAAAACTTTTATTTTGTTTCTTTATTTATATAAATGCATTATCTCATGATCAAGGAAACCAAAAATACCAAACTTGGCGCAGGGAATTTATAAAGTCTAGTAATGGGCTATATTTTATAAAATCATTTGAATTTATTATCAGTTCTAATATAAGATCTAAAGAATATATGTTTCTAATGGTAATTATATAGCAAATTTTGGTGAGCGTTTTGATATTCTTTAATTTGATAGTTTCATAGCTTTAATAAGTGGTTGGTAGTCTTTAGCTGTTTTGTAAGTTACCAATTTTTTTTGGTTAGTGGTAGTTCCTTTTTGGTTTGTTCAATAAGCTCAATAGTTTCAAGTAATGATCGATGGTTTAGTTAATTTGGCAGGCTTAATTGCTTTTTCCTATGTGGTGTTGAGCAGGTTAATGATTCACCAATATTTGGAAAAAACAGTATACGCCACTCCATGAATATTCATTTTTATCCTGAGTTCTGCTGATTCTCCTAAAATATTTTAGACTCTGAAATATACCAAAAACGGGTATAAAAACCTTTTATTATCACAATAAAGTATCAGATTAGAGTTTAGATTTTTTTTGAGTTTATTTAATTCCAGTTTTAAATGATATTTTCTCTCTGGGCATTTCTATTCATTTTCACCCAGGATGACTGAAGATGATAGATGGAACAATGATCCAGAGAACCCTGATATTTACACTACACTACCATCCAATAATGAGGAATCCAGCAGAATCCATTAGTTTCTCAACAAAATGGTATTCTTACTAGGGAACCTGTGAATGCCATCCAGAACCATGCTGCGACCTTGACATTAATGGGACTCTACACCAGAAAGCCCTGGAAGTTTGAAAATGGTCCAATAGAAGGATAGTTAGAGCCTATAACTCCTGGGCGATGACTAATATGTGAGTGACCTCCAATGACTCTGCGAGGTGCTCAGCATTCTAACATGTGTGGTAAGGAGTTGGCACAATGCTAACCTGCCATTTGACACCTAGAAGTAAAGGCAGGAGCTTGTCACGCCAAGTTTTAGGTATCAATCACACAAATATGAGAGAAGAAGTGACGCATGTGCCTGAAGGACTACAATGATGTTAACCACTTCCTGGAAAAATTTTAATTTCTAGTTGGACAATAGCACCAGTCCAGCACCTGACGTTGTTATGTTAAGGACCAACAGTTAGTGAAATGGTTTATCGATGCATTAGAAGAACCATACCTAAACGCTTTCTTTGGTGCACAACCTTCATGTGCTAAATATAAAAATAAAGTTTGCCGCCAATATGCTCTCCTAGACAGCTGTCAGCCAATAAAATCAACCAACAGAAGACCTGATGTAGAGGAGTAAGAACATAATGTGAGTCTATCCCAAAGTTCAAGCAGATTAGCCCTCCATTGAGTTCACCACACAGATGAATGCCCTCTTAGAGAAATTGCAACAGATCTGTATGATAGTACAAGGGTGAACCCCGCGAAACAATCTATGTTGCCTCAATTGCAATGAGCCCAGACATCATTTCAAACAGTGGCGGAACCCATGCTGGTGGTGTAAAATAGTCCATCTAAATTGAAAGGTGCGCTGCCAGAGTTAGTCAAAGAAATCATGACACACCTCCAGCTCCTGGGCTGGCAAATTTTGCACAGTATATATTCTATCAGTACCCTAGTCTCTTGTTAATGCCCTATAAGCGAACACCAGTAGGACCTTTCACCAACTTATCCCATCTCTATACAGTTCCACTAATAAATGACTATTATGGAATATGGACAGTGCCTACCAGCATTCCTATGCTGGGCCACCATCATGACAGTCTCGACCACCCCTACAACAGATTGATTACCCATCAGAACATCCTGATGCAGAAAAAAACTAACAGCACCTCCTGGAAGAAATGTTCTTGCTGAAAAACTGAAATAAGAAGAGTTATCCTGGCCCAATAATTATGACCCAACCAAAAGAATCAAAACTTAATTACCTTCTGAACCAAGAGCAGAAGGAATCTGATGAACCACATAGAATATATATGGAGAAATATGTTGAGCCAAGAAGAAAGCATGAATGAAAGCCTTCTCCAATTACTTGAACTTAAATGCAGGTTATGAAAAACTTTCAGTCACAACACTTAACAAGTGTTACACCAGTTGCTCCTACATAAGCCATCCAGTACTGAAGAAAACAACTGCCACAAAGTTTTGAGTACCACAAAAAAATATGGTGTTAGTTCCTAAAACACTTTCATACAAACCTAAAAAAGTCTCACTTACAAAGATTTTAGAAGAAACAATTATCTCAGTACTCCTTGGAGACTAATGCAAGTCCGGACCTGCACTATGTCAAGACCCTCATTAAGACTTTGGTCTTAACTGGCTTCTAAATGGATGCCCAAAACAGGAATCCCTACTTACCAACACAGGAGCACCTCGCACCATGGGGTCCCTTTTAAATATTCAGTGCCCATCCTCCCTGACACAGGCTCATCAGCTAATATTGTGACTAAGAAATTCCTTCTGTGCATTGGATATGAGGACATCCTTCAGAGCATGGTTTTCCTGATGGCTGGGGGAACTCAGCAAGCTTGTTGTGATCAAGTATCTGACCTCCCTGTGGAGATAGCAGGCAAGTCTGCTATATTGTACAGTAGTTTTTACAACAACCACATTCAGTTATTGCTTTCCCATCAGCCCTAAATGGAGTTTAGGATAAATGTCAACTTTGAGCCAGACAATAATTTTTGCAGATGGAAAAAGGAATGAGACCCTTGACTGTTACAAATATTCCAACTTAGAGAGGCCAACTGATACCGCTGCATAACTCCCTACCTATTGGTGTGATAATTTAACAGAAAAATTAATGCACTAACCCATTTGGAGGATCAGCAAAAGGAAATTTACCAATTCCTCAGCCAATACAAGATGCTTTTCTGTCATGATGGTGACGATGCTCCCCTCTCAACCTTGGGTTCACACCAGAATTATGTTGAAGGTGCTAAACCTATTGCCAGTCGACCCTACCACTTTCCTCAAGACCATAAAAATGGTAAAGCAGGAGTTTAAAAAGGGCTGGCCTGCGGTCACATCTTCCCATTCAATCATCATAGGCATTCCACGTGGTTCTTGTACTCAAAAAAAAGAATGTAAAACTCCACCTGTAATTTGACTACATTCCTCAAAAACTGGTTAACAAAGAAAAGCGCATATCCAATGTTACTAATCACATACATCTTTACTAATATGGGAAGCGTTTAATATTTCAAAAATATCAATTTATTCTATGGATACTATCAACTGGCAATGGAAGAATTTATACCAAAAACGACGTTTGTCACCAATTTTTGGATAAGTTTAATTATACTTGAATGCCCTTTGGGTCTACCTGAGCTCCTAGAACATTCAAAAGGTTTATGGTTTAGCCATTATTAGGATTAAAAAATAGTGTGCCACTGTCTACCTTAACAATATTACTGCCTTTTCCGCAAATTTTAATTAACACCTTCAGGACCTAGAAGTAGTACTCCGTCGAAATAAAGGAAGCAAACCTTGACATTAGTGAGTCTAAAAGATACTCTTTACTAGAGAGATAAATCTACTAGGGAACATTATCACCAAAAGAAAAATGAACCGACCCCTCTAAGGTGGAAGCCATTTCCACGTGGCCTATTATAAACAATGCATCTGAACTCCTGAGTTTCCTGGAAACTGTCAATTACTATTGGTCCTTTATTCCAAATTTCAGTAAGGTAGCTGCCCCATTATACCGACTTTAGAGTAGGGCTCCCCTTAGAACATCACTAACGCCGCCCACCAGAGTTTTTTAAGCCCAAGAAATGCATTAGTTCAAGACTCTATCCTTATTTTACTTGACTTTGAAAAAAAATTATAGGTGTTCATAGATGTCTGTTATTCAGTCATTGAGGCCGTGCTCACACAGTTATGATGAAATAAGTACCTACCAGTCAAATTTATTTCCAATAAATTTTCCCAGAGGAGTACAACTCCTCAACATATGAGAATGAGATTCTGGCCCCGGTGTTTGCTCTTTGTAAATTCCAGTATTATTTGTTAGACTGTAATGTCACAGTATTCACTGACAACGCAGGAGTGTGTTTTCTGCTTAGCAACCCTATTCCAAATGGATACCAGTACGCTGGGGATATGAGCTAATAAATTTGATTTAATTTGGTGCAACTTCCTGGATGGCTCAATGTGGTAGCAGATGGGTTTATGAAAATTTACAACAACTAGCGGGACCAGCAATTTTCCATATGGGGGAGGTTGGTCTTGAGAAGGAGTTTTTACAGATATGGAAGTTCCTAGAAAATTTCGAAGTGCCAAGTGATGTCCAGGATATATCCTCATTCTATAAACGTTGTTCAAAATTCTACCTTTGAAGGACGGTTGTATGTATGCATCAAGGGATCAGTGTGTCAGGTTGTTCCAAGAAATCAACGCAGCAGCAAATGAAAGTGGCTCATGATGACGCTGGACATTTTGGATTACATAAGCCACCTGGTTGATCTCTTCACTGTATACTGATGGCCAAATGCCTACCCTGAAGACAGTAACTACGTCATCACATGCCATGCCTGCCAAGCCTTGCTAAGTCGTCAGGTGCCCAAAACCTCTGAACCCTCTGCAACGCCTGGACTAATTGAGATGTGGGGCCTCGACTTTATGAGATCTTTAAGAGTTGCAACTGATGGATAAAAGTATATTTTAGTAGCCATTGAAGGTCTAATCCATTGGCTTGTTGCCAAATCAGTTTCATGAGATGATGCAACTACCAAATCCTAGTTCCTATATGAAAAGATATTTACTATTTATGGGCCACCTCGCTTTATCCTGACTGAGAAGGGATTTCATTCTAGAACTAAGTTCATTGAGGGAATGATGTCCCAGGTATGCACCTTGCACTCTATGACAACAGCATACAACTCTCAGTGTAGTGGACTAACTGAATGGATGAATCAAACACTAATGCATGCTTTAGAACGGCATATCATATAAACCTGAAAAATGGCTTGAATGCTTACCCGATATCTTCAAAGAATTCCAAACTAAAATCTACAGTACTACCAAGTATAAGTTATACAAATTATTGTTTGGAAATAAAATGAAGCCTAATACCTTGGCTAAGCAACTCAACAACTGTTTCCATCAACTCTATATCTTGAATGGTCTGACAAGGAGAAATTGGTACAATATCATGCCCATCAAATGATGGGTGAATATACAGCCGCCTCAAAATCCTCCAGATGTTTACATTAGGAGACCTAGTCCTCCTATAAAGAAATGAACAAATGAACTTCCACTCCAAGAAAACTCACTCATAATTCAAAGGGCCGTTTAAAATGACCAAAGTCTCCCTTATGGAAACTAACCTGGAAACCTTTAACAGAGTGCTATACCAGTCAACTGTCAATGGCAACTGTCTCAGACTATAAAAATATAAAAAAGATTAGGAGAAGTCAAACGTGTTATAATTCAGCAATATTTAAGAGACAAAAATTTCTCCGCTCTATGAACATTTGTTTTTATCCTGAGTTCTGATGATTCTCCTAAAATATGTTAAACTTTGCAAAATCATAAAAATGGGTATAAAACCACTTAGTCAGTATCACAATAAAGTATCAGATTATAGAATTTAAATTTTGGTTGAGTTTATTTTATTTTTTTTGCTTTAAAAGATATTTTTACCCGGCGTTTCTATTCATAAACACCCAGGATGACTGAAGATGACCCCCAAATCAATGATACAGAGAACCCTGATATATACACTACACCACCAACCACTGTCAAGGAACTCAGCAGAATCCACTAGTTCCTTGACAGTGGTTGGAGGTTGGAATATTTTGGGGTTTAATGGTTTCTGAACATATCAATGGCTATCTACCATCATTAAAACTAAATAATACAAAAAAATCTTCTGGTAAGCCATATACATCGTGGTGAAACAAGGGTATTCAACTAGTGGAATATAATAATACTAATATAGGAAAAGAATTCGTGCTAAACATAACCCCTTTTTGAGGCTTCAAGGGGTCAAAATGAGTACAAAGATTTTACCCCCTCCTAGTTGTAAAGGTTGATGTCATCTCTACATTACAATGCAAAGTCACTACTGCTTGACTATGTTATGATTTTGATAAGATTAAATATTCTACCTATGACTGATTGGATTAGCCAAAGGAGCTACACTGAAGTGCCATCTTTGTTCAAAACTGTAAGGAGAGTGTCTATAACTCTCCTGTTACCAGAGTGGTGGTTCATGGCGCACAGACCCAACGCCAGAAAACTAGTCATCAGTGATAAAGTTAGTGGAGCCCTGAAGAAAAATTGAGCTTTAATAACTTAGGGCGAGGGTGGTTAAAGATAGATAAAGATTAAAAACCAGACTAACAAACAGGCTGAAGTGAACCGTAAAGTGGGGTCCATAAACAAGCAGTGCTCTGGGCTGGAGTGCATAGGCGGCCTGGGTTGGAGGGAAACTGGACTACTAACGGTACACCATAGTAGAGAGTTTTAGTTTGTTATTATTAAACGGCTAATGTTGCATGAAACTCCTTAAAGAGGTCCGCGCACAGGTTTTCCTAAAAAGACATATAAAAATGAACACTAACGAAGGGTTCTTTATTATGGAGAAAGTCAACCAACAAAAGAAATTGGTCTCAAGAAAACAATTATAGAGAAATTTGGGGACATAATTGATTAATGGAAGTGGTGCTAAACTGAGGTGCACCAATAAGCACACGCTTCCATTGGGCAGTGTACTATACTTGTTGATTAAACAAACTCAGTTTAAAAATTTTAAGTGAGGCCAACTCAAGCTGGAAAGTTTTTAAAAACTGAACGGGTTTTGATGAATTGATCACAAAGAAATTGAATCAAACTAACATTTTTTATTGCAAAGCTGGTATATTTTTATGCATCTGTCATAATATAGGACCAAACTTCTCTCACATCCCCATAACCAACCTGGACATACCTCACCTTGACCCAGCGTTGGTCTAAGGTATGTTTGATGTCAGGGAGGCCTGCCAACTTCACCCTTTTGGCCTCCTGACATGCAGCTTAATCCTTGGTATTGGTCTCCATTGTCATGTCATCCTCAAGCCATGACAAAAACATCTTTTTTCTGTAATATTCCATTTATTCCAATTTACACATGACAATCCAGACCTCAAACGCGTTCTTATACAAGAAAAAAAATAAACTTAGATATTTTGGTTGGAATATTGCACAGATTAATAGATCACCAAAAATAGCTGTTACCTATATCTGGACTTATTTATTTATCTAGAATTAAATGATATCAGTAGAGGGGAGGATACCCAGTGGTAGAGTATGGACTCAAACCAATGCCTCCACAAGTTCAATCCTGGTAGATGAATTTTGGTTAGGAGATGCTTATGACTGTGTTGGTTTTGTGCACCAATTCCACAAAGCGTGATAGCAAATAGCAAAAGCGGTCCTTGGAGTTTCTGGCCTATCAGACATGGCGCATGGAGGTTTTATAGGTTTTTCTCCTTTCCCATTTTCTTCACTTCCCTTCATCAGTGCAGTATTGTCCATGGATAAGCCCACCTCAGGTAAAAAATTAAAATTTCAAAAATATTGTCACATAAAATAAAATTTAAAATTTAAGTGATATCAGTAGATAGATACACCATCCTAGAAGTGTGATGTGTTTCCTTTTCTATATGTGATACCTTAACTAAAAGAGACATGCAAAATTCTTTGAAAAGTTTTTACATCTCATTAATCATCTATCTCTAAATTTATTCCTATGAAGATACTTTTATTCCAAATAAATATATAAGTTATCATATTATTTAGTAAAGATACAGTTTATACCTTAATCTTAAAGTTAGATAATCTCTTTCATTTACAACAAGAGTTACGTTCTAAAAATTTAGAAGTAAATCTTTGTTGCAATCTCTCATCAACTGCAAAGACTATGCACATTTCCTCTGTCTTATTGAGGTTTATCTATTTTAGCATCAACAGAGCAACTAACTAGCCATATTAAAAAGGGGTGCTCACTGCAGGGGGCCCCTATAAACCCTTAAGTTTACAACTACTATCATGGAGAAGGAAGCTCTCCTAGATAAGCCGCGTAAAAATCACAAAAAAACTTCACAACATGTCTGCTGATGCTTCAAGTTGTAAAGAGCAAAGCCTCTTCCAATATGTGATTCAAACTATTTAATTATTACCTAGTATATCTTACCAACACTGACGTCTTATTTATTAAGAAAAAAATAAAGTTTAATCAAAATCTTTATAATAAAGAAGAGCAAACCTTATCGCTTATCACTAAACTTGAATCTAATACATCTCTAATGTCACCTTGGTCAACAAGAAGATCGCATAGCTTAAGAACATGATAGGGCTTACTTTCAAGACATCAATCAAAACTTCCTCACTGAGACCCTCCAACTACACCTAGAATTATACTGAAAGCTAAAAAGGACGAGTACAACATGCGCATCAAACAACTGTAAGTTGACTAATAAGGCTAGTTAACTCCAATCTACTGCCCATTCTTGCATCAGCAATCTTGAAACTCATGTTAAGGTTCTATCGTGTTGTAATTGCTTAAGACATTAGATTTTCAGCTCACATTTTTATAAACACTCAAAAACACCAGACGCTATTTGGTGACAGTAACCTGGCTAAAACCCAAAAGGTAACCTTTTTATCAGAAATAAATGTATCAAAACGACATATAGTTACATCTAAGTTTCTTCTACTTCCAGTGACTATGTGACTTACTAAAGTAATCTTTGGGGTAGGCTAATAGAGAATCTGTAGGAAAATTATCTCTCTACAAAAGACCATCCTGATTCAAGATGCTCTTTCTAATATAGGTTTTTCTTGGTGCCATTCAGGGTTATTAAACAGCAACTAAGAATGGAGAACTAAGAGAATAATACTATTTTAGACCAGAACCGTGTTTTACTAAGGCTTGGAGAATTTTATAATATTAACAATATGCCAATTGTCATCAAAATACTAATGGATGGCCCTCAGAAATGCAGAGACCCTATTACTGATTATTTTACGTTTAGGCAGCAAATAAGGGTATTAGGACTAAGATATATAACAGGGAATATGATAACTGAGGCCATGGGCTTTGCTGTAAAATAATTAAGAAACAGAAGTCACACTGAAAGGAATGAGGATTTGATTGACTTTTGTAAATACTAAAAAATGAAGAGCCCCATAGATTTTTCAATACTAATTAAATACAACTTTGGCCACTAAATATAAAATCAGAGTCCGCGGGATAGTGACAATATAATAAGCAATTAAATCCTGTATCCAAATATTGTTAAATAAATAATTAACTCATATTAATCATATGTTAGTCAATACAATTACAGCTTCTTTCCCACTTGACCAAACATCAAGGAGCAAAGGTGTGTGGGGTTAAACTAAATCATCAGAACAAAGTGACCATTGTGCTTGATCAATGCCAATATATCTTTAATAACTTAGCGTGCACATGGTTTAAAAAGTGACCTCTAACAGAATCCTCTATGGCGTATGCATCCGTGGATGGCTTCTTGATCTCAAAAAAGGCATTTTTATATGTTCTCCAAATGTAGTTCATATTTTGGAGATTTTAGTTGACCACATAATTAACCCATTAGCAGATTAATCAATAAGAAAATTGATAGTTCCAATCTGATATTTTAATGATAGTTGCCAAATATAGTATTAGTTGTAATTAATCAATGGAAGGGATCCAAGGATAATTAGATTAATATTTTCGTCATGGGACATCCTCAACAATAATAAGCAAGAGTTTGATGAGGGAGTAACAACTGTCAGTAAAATTTTTATGAGGAATCATTCAGAACAAACAGTTGTGGAGTTGTCGAAACTATGTAAGTTTTTTTAACGCTGGTATCAATGGTAGAATCATCATCAGGCAACATGATCCTACTTAATTGGCGTCTGGCTCATGACACTAATATTGGTTGATAAACACTGAGGATTATGCTACCTATAAAAATCAAAGCAAAAATACCCAAAAAGATTAGGAAGCTATAACGTAAGGGTCAAACCATTTGGGGAATAATTAATTAATCCTCAGTGGGCAGCTGAAAAGCTGTGCGGCTAGTGTACTAAAAAACCCTATAAATAATTCCCTAATAAAAGCCAATCTTGATTTGATAGTAATTAGTTGTTTATACATTGGTTGTGTAGCTTACTCTTAGGATAATGGTGTAAGGATTGGATATCCTTAGGTTGTTGCTGTTATCAGATCTCCTCTTGGCTCTTCGTGAAGAGAATAGGAAAAGTGTTCCCTACAGTTCAAAATTATTTTCAAGAGTAATAAGCACCTGGTTAGCATTTGATCCTTTAATCAACGTGGCTTTTAAGAAATCAACTGAAATAATAGACGTCATAATATTGCCTCAGTTTAGCTACTTCAATTAATCAAAGCAAGTGGTCAAGAATCTGTGATGTTAATATCAAGTAGCAGAAGCGAGCTATCATCTAAGCGGCCCTGAACTTAACATCAGTTGCTCACTACAGGGGGTAGTTGAATTGTCAAAAGCCAATTTCAATCCATAAGATCTTATAAGAATGAGCTTCAGAAGCTCTGCACGGAGTAGCAGAACGTAAATCAGAATGTAATTAATTTAGTATCTCAACACAATTTCTTTTTTTTAGTACTAGATGGTCCCATCTCAACACAATTTCAATACCTTGGAAGAGCGTGTAACCAAAGAGGAAGAAATTCTCAAACAAGTTGGAGATTGAATAACGATCTGTGTAAAAAGATGCCTTTTTGAAGCAGAAAATAGGTGAACTCATTAAGAAAATTTTATTCCAAAAAACCAAATGTGAAGCAGACTGAGAACGCATCTGACATATCCATGAGGATATGACAGAAATGATGAAGCGTATTTAGCAGTTATAAAATCATAAATGTGACTGTGCACAATTTGAGGAAAACAAAGTTGACAAAAAAATGCAAAGCTCTAATTGGGAAGACACCTCTACCCCAAAATAGACTTAATTTTTTCACTAATGGCTCAAAAATGACTCCTGCAGCCACACCTATGGTTAATCATGTCATTAGGCAGGAATATCATGTGAGTGGAGCGACTGAGGAGTTTTGTAATAAACTGAAATTTCCTGCCTTTCACCAGGATAACGCCCCAGCTTTTTTCCATCTATATGAGATGATCATGTTTGGCTAAGTGGATCGTCTGAAAAAGTTTATTGTAAGAACTGTCTTAGCACTGATTGCCAGAATCTGGTGCTACCTCACCTCGATGGGGACAACTAGTCATACGCTGAGGCAAAAGTAGTGATCATGTTGATGTTTGGAAGTCTTACTCAGATGGCGAATTGCAGAGAGGAATTCATGGGTCTACAATTCTGAAAGGCGAGACCCTGGATAGTTTTAAAATTCGTTTTTGCCAAGAATCTCAGACCTTCGCAGGGGCAAAAGTGCTTACTGATTTTGATGCATGCATAGCCATGAAGTAGGTGCTTCAGCCTTACTGCAAAATGCATCAGATTATGGCATTGGAACAAGTAACCCAAACAACAACCTTGTAAAAGGTGAATCATCTAAAGACGTTCTGAGCAACTTCTAAAGCTCCCAATTGCACTTTAAAGTGATCCAATCAAAGGCTCATAATATTGTCAATTTTGATGAGCCCTCTAAAGAGTCTGAGAGTTGAATAGTTATAGGAAATAAACCTGAAGCTAAATAATTCATGGACAGAATGTTAATTCACTGTTTTTAATGTGAAAAACTTGGCCATGCAATTGATTATTGTCAGGAAAAAACCAAAAGATCAAATGAATTATGTTCAGACTAAAGAAATTAGTATTGAGTCGAGAAAAGGACCAGCAGTATAGAAAGGGGACGTTCTAATACTTCTTATAAACCTTTCTTGCCAGATATAATGAACTCTGATAGTGACACTCTAATATATTTGTGGAGAATGATGCGCCTGATACGCTCCATCAGGTGGTCACCATGGATGTTAGTTCAATTACCTGAGCCAAAGCGAAGGGGATTGACACTGAAATCCTCAAGGAGGTTGCTTTTCCATATGCATGACAGTTAGCAGAGAAAATTAGATCACTGAGAGCCCTGAAGACTAAGTTAAAACGAAATATGAGGCGAACATTTCTTTACTCATAAGCGCAATTAATGAGTTATTCACTGATTTATCCATTCAAATAATTCACACTCTTTATTTGGCGAATTTTACCATTATCCATTCATTTAATACTTTATTGTAGTACTCAGAGTGTATGTATGTTAATCTTAAGTCAATATGATAAGAGTACAAGCAATAATTTATAATGGAGCGCCTATTAAAATGGTTTACACCAAATTAGTGAAATGTATGAACATCTCGTCAGATTTAAAGCATAAAAAAGAATATGGAATGGCAAGACCAGACCAGACCAAACATCACCATATCATGTGGAGCCTATAGTGCCCTACCACTATAGTTTGGATCGCAGGTGGCGCCAGGGCCTGTGATAATGCTGGCCAATTCAAATTATATTATACCTATTGGGACGAAGTTCCTGAGGAATTATGGGGTGAAATGCGACTTTGAAGATAACACCCTGACAATATTGGGCAGACGTTGCCTTTGCTGTACCAGCGGAAGGGAGAGACACCACTGGTGAAGAGAAAATATCTTGTCAATATGATATATAATGATGGTACTATACTCATTCACTATACATTGGTTAAACAAAAACGGAAAGCAATGCTGATAAAAATATGGAGATCACAGATTGTCTTTAATGTCAAATGAAATGAGCACTATTCTGTCAGGAGCTTAAATTGTAGTTAGCACAGGGTTGATGATCAAACCCCAGAACAGCTATATATGTGTAAAATTGTCAGCCCTATGAGAAAATTGAGGATCGAACTGTGGGTTGCGCTAGGGATTCTAATGCCTGGTCATGTAGAAATACAAGTGCTCTTAGCCAATTTTGGAGAGAAGCTGATAAAAAATGAAAAATTTAGATCATCACGTTTCAATATCTTCTTCTGATGACGAAATCTAGTGCCTTTCATGATTTTGGATCATTTTCCAAAAATGGATTTCCAGCAGAAACTACCAAAATTGTCAACGTGTTATTGAATTGTGAGCATCTAACCAATTCAATTAAAAATAAGAAAGAGGATGTGCTCAGGTTATTCAAAAAATATCAGGAGATATTTGCTCAAAATGACCATGCTTGGGATGTTTGAAAAAAGTACTCCACAAAGTCAATACTGGTGAATACGTGCTAATAAGGATGATAACTGTCTTAAGGTCAAGAGCTGCTCAAGATAAGGTTAATGAAGAAATCAGCAAACTAGTGGAGAATGGGTTACTCGTTCCATCATTGAGGTATGGGCAAGTCCAATTCTCCTAGTGAAATAGAAGGATGGATCAGATCAAGTAGTGATTGATTATTGCAATTAAACAAGATCACCAAGAAAAACTTCTATCCACTTCTACAAATCAACAACACACTTGATCGCCTGAGGGAGGCAAAATAATTTTGGCTATGGACCTAATTTTGGGCTTTTGAAAAATCAATTTGCTAAAAGAAACCAGTAAAAATGTGCATTAATTACTGTGCGAGGGTTATATCAGCTGACCAGAATGCCCCAAGGTCTATAAACGAGTCAGTGCTTTTCCAGTGGGCTATGGATTTGATACTCAGTGACTTGAAGTTATCCTGCGTACTGGTATACTTAGACAATCTCAACGTCTTTAGCAGGACTTTCATAGATCTTTTGAAGCATCTTGAGGAAGTATTTAAGTGGTTAGTAACAGCAAATCTGAAAATTAAACTGCAAAAATTGCATTAAATTATATAAGCATAAATATTTATGGATTGTCATAAACTCCAATGGATTACAGCTGCAACCAATGCAGATAGAAGCTATCAAACAGATGTCAGTCTCAAAAAGCGTTCATGATATTAAAGTCTTTCTAGGGATGTCAGATAATATTGTCAGTTAAGAAAGACTTTGCTAAAATCACCAAACCTTTATTCCACCTACTCAAGGATCCAAAAAAAGAATTTGTATGGAATGATGAGGCACAGAGGTCATTTGATAAGCTCTGAAACTATCTTATGAGCAGCCCAGTTTTGAAATACCCAGATTTTAATTGGGAATTCATATTGCAAGCTGATGCTGATTAATGGCATTTGAAGCCATTCTAAGTCAAGTGGATGACAATAGGGAAGAACATCCAAAAGCATACGTGAGAAAATCCTGCCATAAGCTGAAAATTTTTATACTGTAACAGAGAAAGAGTGCCTGTCGATAATCCATTCCTGTAAACAATTTTGAGTCTACATACATGTGATGTACTTTTGTAATTGACCACTAATCCTTGCGCTAGCTTCACAATATTAAGGAACCAGAGGTCTAGTTGGCACGTTGGGCTTTAAAGCTGCAAGCATACAGCTTTAATTTATTTACAGGTGAGGAGCAGCTCATCAGAATGATGATGGACTGTCTTGATTGCTGTTTGTTTATATGTTCTATCATCAGGATGATGCATTATTTCAGCGGGTAATTGAAGCAGATATAGGGCATTAACCCCAAGAATTTTGAAGCACACTAAAAAAATCAATGGAGAATACCAAATAAAGGATAATTAGCAATATAAAACGATTAAGGGAAAACGATTTTATCTCCATACCCATCAGAATATGCAGAAATCAATCAAGCCGCTCATAAAGGTCGGTGGCCATGGTGGCCTATAAAACTGTGTTCATATTCTCCAAAACTATTACTGTTAATCGATCAACTATGATGTTGCAGACTATCTAGCCTGTTGTTTGTAATGCCAAGTTTCAAAAGCTGTACAAAAACATCATGGGGTACAGGCTAGTACGCCCTGGTTTTGCATGGCACATGATGTCCATAGACATTATGGGACTGTTGAGTGTCAGCACAGGGGGGCGTGAAGTACATAAGTTTCAGAAAAAGAACGTCTAACCCAATAGGTTGAAACGAAAGCCCTAATTAGAGTGATGCAATGAGTATGGCGAAGTTTATATTGGACCAAGTAGTCTATCACCTTGGGTGCCAGCAATTTATCCTTGGTGAGAATGGGACCAATTTTACATCTTATTTGATTCCCAGGCTAAACAAACTAACGGGAATACAAAAAGTTGTGTTCGTCTCATATCATTCATAAATGAATGGGATGGTGGAAAGAGTGAATGAAACTTTAGCCTCAATGTTATGAAAGTTGTTTGTGGAGAAAAATTCTTCTTGAGGAGTATATCTGAGTTCAGTCACATTCACTTACAATATCATCTACCCTTCAAAGACAGGAAAAACGCCGTTCAAAATTTTTTATATGGGAAAAAGGACATATTGCGGCCAATATTGTATTCCGCTGTTGAGCCAGCTTTGGGGATGAGCTCCAAAAATATTTATTATAGCTGCCAATATCATGATTCTATTACAATCTCAATCATTCATAATGACAATAAAAAAACCAACGCAAAGAAAATGGATGACTAGAATCATCCTGAGATGAAAGAATACCATGTGGGAAATAAGGTAGCCTATTGCAATAATCAATGGGTTTTGGAGGAAAAAAGTTGGACGCTTTTTTGGGGGTCCGTTCAAAATTATTGCTAAGTCAGCAAATGATGCCTATACAGTTAAGAAGAGTAAAGATGGTCGGATATTTAATAAAGTCCATCTGAAATACTTAACTTATTGGACTTAGGATAATATATATATATGAATATATATATAGATAAAAAGATGTAATCAAATATAAAGATTATAAATATAATAATGATAGATTTTTATTTTTGTCTATGGAAATGCATCTGGCAATATTCCCACCTACCAAGTGTTGAGAAAGGGAAGACAATGATGGACATGAGTCCCAAGAATTTTAGCAGGATCAGGATGGGCTGAAGTTAGATCTGCCAGAATAGTCCCTATGATAAAGTTGTCAGGAAGATCAGCTAAGATTGCCTGGGCCCACCATGAGTAGTCACAAGGCATTAGTGCATGACTCAGCAAGGCTGGCTGAGAAGATCCTGAGAATGACGAGGAGTCATTGGAACCCATCATGGGGTTATTACAGGCTGACTGATGAAGTCACTGGAACTCGTTCTGGGATTATTACAGGTTGAATGGCAAGATGCCATTTGGAACCCATTCTGGGGTTTGTACAGGTGGATCAGTTTATTTCTTGACAAGGATGCCCAATGTGGTACTGGCACAGCGTGATGTTGTGGGAACCGCGCTTAAGAAGAGGTGGTAGTGGGTAGTAATCAAGGACAAGGAGTTGTGAAGCTGAGCAGAGCAACAAGGCGTTGAGTGCAGACTGAGCCAAACTTCACTAAGGTGTAAAAATTTACTGTTCTTAGTTATTATTGGAAAACAACCCCAATAAACTTATTACTGCACAGTTTCAGTTCTTGTGCACTTCATCCGCATTGTATAGTATATGATATTATCAGATGATAATAGTATGAAAACTATTATCCATAGTTGAGTGGAACTCTTATACCTTAGCCCAACGCTTGGCCAGTATTCCCGCTCAAAGTACTTGAAAAATCCTGATATAGGGTTTTCTTTCCTCGTTCTGTCAAACCCAATATTCGCTGAGATTCCCTGGTGACAATCTCTTCAGTCTAACACACAGTTGGCAGCAATCCCTGATTGTTTCTCCTTCTTCTCTAGATCCCCGCTCATATCTTTCCTCTTTTCCTTAAAAGGATCTCCCAATTATTGCACACAGCAATAATATACTTGAGAAGAATAGAACAATTGAAAGCTAATAATAGTTTACTCATAAACTATATACCAGATGAAAACTATAGAACAATATAACTCTGTTCTAAACTCTGGTTTTTTATTATGAGTTAATTATAGGGAATTTTAATGGGATTCGGTCATCTAACCCTTGGTTGACACCTCTTTGATGAAATGACAGCCATTGCCATTGAATCACCCATCCTCATCTTGGCAGCAATGGTCTTCCCCATCCTGGATAGGATTCTGTTGTTGGACATCCTCAAGACCTAAATAGAAAGAGTCAGAAAACTTGTCCTAACGTTTTCCTCTTGATCCAAGCGAACTAACCATATTTGGCAAGCAACCTGCTTAGGTAATGGGACTTATTACCCTTAAGGCAGTTCACGCACCAAAATATAAATTCACTAGTTGCAGGTGGCATCACTCGCCTCACAACTTACTACTCATTTCCAATCATTTGGTGATGAAACCTGACTGATCCTAATTGGTACACCTGATAGTTAATCACTATCAGATGCCCCTATTTTGTCAGCAACTTCGCCTGATGAGATCTTTAGTATTTGTCCGGATTGATCCCCAATAAATATGATCAGGCAAATATCCCAAAGTCCCCTGAACATAGTTACTTCAAAATCAGGGTCCATCAATTTCTAATTTACCTCACATTAGGTAATTATCCCCTAGCGATTCCTGGTAATCTATCAGGGTGGGAATATGGGCAAAAATCCCAACACATCGCCCTCTTGCCTAGATTTCCAGAGAGAAAAGGACTGAGGCATAAGAGCACCACATTGGACACTTGGTCAAATACTTCATTGGCTCAAGCAGAGTATGATTGTCAATACTCAACGCTGCTCAGGACAACCTTCGGCATGCGGCACTCTTCCTCTTCCTCCTCGCTACCATCTACTCAGAGTGCAGTCCCCACGATCTACTGTCATGCCGGGCTGATCAATTTACTCATGAAAATATTAGTCCCAGGATCCAGATTTCCCCCATCAGGGCATATGACCCGCTGTCATATTCAGGATTCTTGCTCTGGCATCTCCAATTTCCTTATTTTCTCATCATCCTAGACAGGAAACTCTTGTCGTTGATATTTGTTTTGGAGCCCAAGTAAGAATACTTATTTGTGTTTTCCCTTGTTATTTTTTTCTCATAACCTCTTTGCTCAAGTCATTCTTAATTCTTCTCTTGAAGAGCTTATCCCATTAATTTTGAGATTAATTTCTCTGAAATTGGAGCTTAATCGGGTTGTAAAGTGCATAATGTTGACTTCCATATAAGTCTGACATCCCCCTATTGTCCAGCTCATATGTCAAATTCTGAGTCTCAGTATCAACAGCTTCTAAACAGTTTGTCTGATCAAGATCTTTGGATCTAACAGCAGATGAGTCAGGATGCGCAATGGAACCTCTTCTATGGTCCTTCCAGGACTCATACGCCTAGTCTGGCACCAGCTGCTAGTCCATCAAATTACTGGAAACAGTAACCAATCCTTCTGAAACCAGGCTTGCAATCTTTTCAAACAACTCTTGGCTGATTCTTCATCAGTTATCAATTCCATAATTGTATTTTGAAACTCTCCTAGATTTGGCTCCTTTTGCAGATTCACTGACCATTATTGTGGATGCTCCTGAAATTATGACTTTTTCTCTTGATCGCTCTTTTCTTGCTGGGTTGGACTTGCTTCTTGAGTTCCTCTTCCAACTCAGATAATACTACAGACCCGCTGTCTTGGCTACCAAGCTCACCATCAGTAACAGTATTCATTTCAAGCTCCCCTATGCTGAATTATGGGCCCAAGTCACCAAGGCTTTGTCCCTAGCGCTGAATCCCTCTGATCTTGAGAACATCCTGGATTGGGATACTGCTGATTATGCTCTTCACTTTGCCATCCAAGTTCTTCGAAGTTGGTCCATGAAGCTTCCAGCCTCTCCTGGGTTTCACCGTTCCTTTATCTTTAGCTTCCAAGAATCCCATAGTCATTGCTTTCAGGATACCATTCACTCCCTGCACAACTATCTCATCTCCGGTGCTTCCCATTGGTATCTTCCGCTGATGGCTTTAATAGGGGGCATTATTTGGCAACCCCCGTACATTATCCCTTGTTCACTGCCAGCCCATATGTCCACTGTTCTTGAAGAAGCCCGTTGTCAGGCGCTCAAGACTAATCTTCCAGCTCTGGTACCATATCAGGATAGCTCAGCATTATTTGCTGACTGCCTCTTATATACTGTTGCTTTCCTCCAAAGTCCAGGGTTCTGCAATTGGCTTCTTCCAGCATTTCAATTTCCCTTCCCCTAGTCGCTTTTTTGCAGGGATCTGCATCCGCTCAAAGAACTTGGTTTCAAGTAGGTCTAGCCCTCGCTAGCATCCAATCTCACATCAAAACTTGTTGAGCTATTCATTACTACTGCAATCCATCCTCCCTCCCCCAAGAGGCGGCATAGGCGGAATCATCCCCATATTGAGGACAATTAATAAAATAAAAATTATAAAACTATATTGGTTTTTTCTATGCAGTTTATAGTTTTTTACTTGTTATTTTTCCAATATCTTATTCAATAGTTTTTTCTTTTTTTATGGGACTTGACCTTGTTTCAGTTCAGCGGTCCATGTTTCTTTTATTTTTCCCCCAAACTGGGTCCTAGCTACTTAAACCTACCAGTTTTCTATGGTTCAGAGGTCCTTTTTTGGACTTAACCATCTATATTGGTTCAGAGGTCCTTTTTTGGACTTGACCTAATCATATGGACATGACCAACTTAATGGTTCATTGGTCCTTTGGGAACTCTTTTGTTTTTTCATCAATCCATCGCTTCAAGTAACTAGCATGGACCTGATTTACAAATCTTACAAACAAGAGATTATTGGTGGAGTAGGCATCAGTCACCATCTTGGCAATAATCTTGAACGGACCCGCCACAACACATTTAGTTTGTTTATTCTCCTAAAGCCATGTGTATCACAATAGGCAACTTTTTCGCCTATTTGATATTCTGCTAAGGCCAGTCGTTCTTATCATCTGTTGATTTCACTTGTATCCTTTTCTTCTATATAGTATCAAATGCTTATGATTGCATCCTAATTAAGGTATTCATCAATCAGTTAAGTACTGTTCAGCACTCATCCCCAACTTTGGTTCCACCACCAAATATAAAATTGGCGGCAACGCGGCCTTCCTCCCATATAGCAACTCAAACAGCATTTTTACCGTTGCTGTATGATGACTGATATTATAGGCGAACATCACCAAACTCAGGTATGTTCCCCACATGGTAGTTCTTCCTACGACCAGCTTTCTCAGCATTATGGCCAGCATTCCATTTACTCGTTCTACCAGTCCATTCGTCTCCAGCTGGTAAGGAACAGACATAACTCATCTGATCCCCATTATCTCATTTATAACTGAGATCACATGAGACGTGAAGTTTTTCCCATTACTACTAAGCAGGGCCTGCGGGCATCCATGTCAATATACTACTTGATCCAGGATGATCTTCGTGGTTCTGGTAGCATCTAATTTCACCAAGACCTTCGGCTTGAACCATCTCGTCAGATGGTTGATAGCAACTATTATGTACTTGACTCCACCTGTGCTCATTGTCAGTATTCTCATCACGCTAATGAACACCATATGCCAGGCAAATCCAGGGCGGACTAGTCAGTATCCAGTTGTATTCTTATGTGGCTTGTGCAGCTGGCACTCCATGAAACAAGCTAGATTGTCGGTGACATCATAGTTTATTGACTCCCATTAGTAGACTGACGAATATGATTGTTGTTTTTCTCAGGCCTCCATGCCTGACAACCATATGAGAGGCTTGAACAATAGCTGCTCTTTCTGACGGCTTCAGGAATAGTAACCATGTCCCTTTAATCATCTTAAACACTTGTCCATCCATGGTCTTGGTGTTTTCCATCACTTTCCAAAGTGCATCTTGGATTTCTTGGGGCTCGTTCCCAATTTCTCCATTAACCATTCTCTTTAATAGCTCATCTGCCTGCAGGTATACCATCTGGACCATTAGTAACTGCGATAAGCCATCCACATTCTGGTGAGAAGCCCCCACTCAATGGAAAATCTCATAATTGTAAGCCTGTAGCTTAAGTGCCCATCGGGCCAGTCATCCTTCTGGTTTTCTCAAATTATGGAGCCAACGCAATGAAGAGTGGTCCGCACCACTTTAAAGTGCGATCTGTGGATGTACACCCAAAACTGCTTACAGGCGTAAATGACCGCAAGGCATTCCTATTAAGTTACAGTGTAATTCCTCTCAGTGGCTGAAAGTGTCTGGCTCACATATGCCACCAGATGTTTGTCCTCAAGTTCATCTACTTTGCTTAGTACAGCGCTGATTGCCATTAATGAAGCATTGGTTTGTATAATAAACTCTCAATCAAAATCAGGATATTTCAAAATTGAAAAATCTATTAGGTACCAGTGTAGCTCATAGAAGGATTCCTGCGCTTCTTCATTCCAAACGAATCCTTTTTTTGGATCCTTCAATAGATGAAATAAGGGCTCAGCTATTTGGGCAAAGTCCCAAATAAATCTTCTGTAATATCTGACCATTCCAAGGAACACTTGGATGTCTTGGACACTCTTTGGTACAGCCATCCGTTCTATGGCTTCTATCTTTTGGGCTTTCAGCTGCAATCCACTAATGTTGATCATGAATCCCAGACATTCCAACTCTTTTTTGTAGAAGTAAAACTTCCTCGGCTTAATCTTCAGGTTAGCCACAGACAGTCACTTTAATACTTCTTCCAAGTGATGTAGGTGATCAGTAAACGTCCTACTGAACACATTGATATCATCCAAGTATACCAGCACGCACGACAACTTTAAGTCACGCAGTATAGCGTCCATGGCCTTCTGGACCGTTGCAGATGCATTGCATAGACCCTAGGCATCCTCGTCGGTTGGTATAGCCCCTACGCGGTAATAATCGCGCATTTTTCCTGGTCTTCTTTTGGCAAGTCGATTTGCCAATATCCTGAGATAAGATCCAATGTGGAGAAATACTTCGCTTCTTCTAATTGATCTAGCGCATTGTTGATTATTGGTAGTGGATACAAATACTTCTTTATAATCTTATTTAGCTTTTGTTAGATGATCACCACCCAGTTGGAGCCATCCTTTTTCTTCATGATTAGAATTGGACTCGCCCAGAGATCTGACAATGGAACTAGAAGCCCATGCTTCACTAGTTTTCTGATTTCATCTTTCACCACCTTTTCAGCCACTTTCAATAATTGGATCAGTCTCATCCTGATTAGCAAATTTTCCCTGGTGTCAACCTTGTGGATCACATATCTCATGAATCCCAAATTTTGGTCATCCTGAGAGAGTACTTCCCGATACTTTTCAAACAATTTGAGCACCTCCTCTTGCTGGCCAACTAACAAATCAGCGAGTTGCTCCCAATCAACCAATAGGTTGATACTCTCAGTTACCCCAGCCAGTAATCCCATTTCATCAAGAGTCCCAAAATCGTGGAATTTTCTCAGTTTGGCCATTGGGATTATATGAATAAATGCGATGATCTGATTCTTCCTGATCTTCATCAGTTTTTCACTTAAATTCGCCAAGAGAGCTCTAATTTTTCCATGGCCTGGAATTATTATCCCAGGAGCCACCCAAGGCTCTACTCTGGACTTCATCCAGGGGCTTCCAACCTCCCCATACAGCAGCTCAGGTATCTCCAATGTCAACCCTGGCTTGACTTTCATCTGCGATCCTGGCGATATGGTCTTCTCATTCTTGATCCTCAGTGGAATTCCCTGGTTCTCTAGGATTTCCATCAGCATTTATGTCGCTTCCAACAAACTAAGTATCAAATTGGGATAACGCCATCAGTGTATATTATTTGATGAAGTTGTTTCTCCTATTCAGTTGAGCTTCGCCATCCTTTTGATATACTAATGATAACGTCAGGCCCAATATGGTCAACATATTATCCTCAAAGTTACATTTAACTCCATACTTACATAGAATTTCGTTTCAATCAGAATTTCATAGTTTTGATTGGCCAAAACTATTGCTGGCGCAGACACCATCAACGACCCAAATCATAGTGGCAAAGCACTATACGCTCCATAGGAGATGGTGGTATTCGGCCCAGCTGTCCCATACTCCTTCTTATGTTCCAAGTACGGCGAGATCTTCATCCTCTTTACCAGCTTGGTAAAGACAATGTTGATGGGCACTCCGCTATCAACAATCGCCCTCAACCACACTTGATTCACTTGTATGTTTATATAATTACACTCAGAGTATTGTAATATACTGTTAACTGAGTGTATAGTTGTTTTATTAGACAAATTGAGGGTGTGAATAATTTGTGCCAATAAATTAGGAAATGATTCCTTTATCGCACTTAGGGGGATTGACAAATTGGCCTCATCTAATCAGACTTCTGACGATTCTTTAGGATTCTCAGCGGTTCAATCTTATCTGACAGTTGTCGGGTGTATGGCCATGAAACTTCCTTGATTATCTAGGGGTTGATTCCCTTTGCCTGGATCTGGTCACTGCATTTATGTCCAAATTGACCACTTGATACAGTTGATCCTGTACATCTTTGTCCATGAACAGATCACTGATGCCAATTTTCTCGTTCATGATATTGGGAGGAACAGGCTTCTCTGCAGCTCTAGACTCTTCCCTGTCTAGGCCGCAGGCCCTTTTCCCTATTCCTTGGTGGCAGCAGACTCTTTCGCTAGGACCACGTTGATTTAATCCTTCAGCTTTTTACAGTGCATGGCAAAATGTCCTTTCCCACTATTTTGTAGCAGACCTTTTCTTTCTTATTCATCCATCTGAATTCTTTGGGCTTATTACCCAGCACAGTTTGGTTGTTCGCCTCTTTAGCACCTTTGTTCCCCTTTGTGGTATTTGAATTATGCACCGTATTGGACTTGAAACTTCTGTTTGTGGCATCAAAGGTTTCTCCCAAAGTTTTTAAATTGTCTACCATTTGAGAGGTAGCTATTTCCATCCTGAACATGGAAGACATCATGCTGTGCAAATTGCAATAGAGCCAAAGGGCCGCTTGTAAGGCAACACTGGCATTTAAGTTATCCAATACCTTTTCTCAAACCAGGATTTGCAAGTCCTGGTAGAACTATCCGCAAAGCTTGCTAAAGACTCACCTTTATGGAACTGGATTCCCATAAACTCCTGTATGCGCTTTAAATTGTGCGTCGGACTCCTGAATTCCTTCATAATGGCCACCTTTGCCTTCGCATATGACCATCTGTTTCCCTCCAAGTGGGGTAACACTAAGTTCTGACAGTCAGTGTCTAGGCAATTCATGACCATCAATGCTTTTTGATGATCACCATAGCCATATGTGGTCATATCAAACAGTCAGAAAAACGCTGGGGTGTTAACCTGATGGAACGTTGGCAATTTCAGCTTTGCCTTAAATTTCTACAAGTTGTTTTTAGATGATTCTCTAGGTTTAGCCACTCCGCTCACTTGAGGAATGACTTTGGTTGTCATCTCCAAAATGGCAGCAAAAGTGGGTGGCATGTTTCTTGGGATATTCGACTTCCTGATCATATGAGGACTTCTTTCTTCAGCATCACTGGCCGCATATGGCTCACAACCATATTTGTGAGTTTTTTGTTCCTCGACCTGCTTGTTCAGTCACTCAATATCAACACTGGTTATTTCAAATGAGCGTGATCTGCTTCTCACTACATTTCAGATATAAGACCTCCTGAATTAGGTCCCCTTCTTTCTTCTTTAACAAAGTTACTTTACCATTTAACTCATTCTAATCTTGCATCATTATCAATTCCTTCCTCAATCTTGGCAACCCATTCTTTTAAGGCTGCAGATTCCCAATAATCCGCTGAGTTTAGGGCGTTCTGATTTGTGGTGGCTACCTCCATCCATAATTTTCTTAACTTGTCTTTGTACGACATCCTTTTAATTCCTTCTACTCAACTACACCCCCTGTAGTGAGCACCAAATTGTTAAAATTTGTTGAATTGATTATTATTGGCAAACAACCCCAGTAAACTTATTACTTTGCAGGTTTGGTTCTTGTGCATTTTGTCCACATTATATAGTATATAATATTATCAGTTGATAATAGTATGACAATTATTATCCATAGTTGAGTGGAATTCTTATATCTTGGCCCAACGCTTGGCCAGTATTCCCGCTTGAAATACTTGAGATAAATTGATATAGAGATTCATTCCCTTTGTTATGTCCAACCCAATCTTCTCTGAGATTCCCTAGTGACAGTCTCTTCAGTCCAACACACAGTTGGCAGAAATCCCTGATTGTTTCTCATTCTTCTCTAAATCCCCTCTCAGATCTTTACTCTTTTCCAGAAAAGAGCCTCACCAATTATCGCACACAGCAATAATATCCTATAGAAGAATAGAACATTTGAAAGCTGATAACAGTTTACTCCTAAACTATACACCGGATGAAAACTATAGAGCTATATGACTCTGTTCTAAACTCTGGTTTTTTATTATGAGTTAATTATAGGGAATTTATAGTGAGGATTCGGTCATCTAACCCTATGTTTGACACCTCTTTGATGAAATGGCAGCCATTGCCATTTAATCACCCATCCTCATCTTGGCAGCAATGGTCTTCCCCATCCTAGCTAGGATTCTGTCATTGAACATCTTTGAGACCTAAACGGAAAGAGTTGGAAAACGTGTCCCTAACGTTTTCCTCTTGATCCAAGTGAACCAACTATATTTGGCTAGCGAACTTTTTAGGTAAATGGACTTATTACCCATTAAGGCAGGTCACTCACCAGTTGATTAATTCACTAGTTGCAGGTGGCATCACTCGCTCACAACTTACCACTCATTTTCAATCATTTGGTGATGAAACCTGACTGATCCCAATTGGTACACCTGATAGTTAATCACTATCAGTTGCCCTATTTTGTCATCAACTTCGCCTGATGAGATCTTTAGTATTTGTCCGGATTGATCCCCAATGGATATGATCAGGCAAATATCCCAAAGTCCCCTGAACATAGTTACTTCAAAATCAGGGTCCACCGATTTCCAATTCACCTTGCATTAGGGAATTATCCCCTAGAGATTTCTGGAAATCTAGCAGGCTGGGAATATGGGCAAAAATCCCAACAAAGGTCATAGAGATATGAAGGCCAGACATGATCAAGTGCTGAGACTGCTCTTTTCCCTGAATGTTCTATCTTTTTCTAAATAATCTGGTCAAGTGAGGTATTTGTTGTAATTTCAGTTAGCCACATTATCTAACCCATTGACAGGTTAATCAATTTAAAGATTGGTAGTTCCAATCTGTTATTTTGGCAATGGTTGCCAACTAAAGTATTAGTCATAATTAATCAACAAAAGGGATCTAATGATTAATTAGATTAGTATTTATATTGGGGAACATCCTCAATAATATTTAGTAAGAATTAGATGAGGGAGTAACAACTGTCATTCAAATTATTATGCTGAATCGTTCAAAAAAAACAATTGGTGAGTTGTTAAAACTACCTAAATTTTCTTAAAGCTGGTGTCAATGGTAGAATCGTCATCAGAAAACATGACCCAACTCAATTGGTGTCTGGCTCCTGACACTAATATATTGGTTGATGAACACCAAATATTAGCTACCTATGAAAATCAAGGCAAAGATACCCAAAAAGGTTAGGAAGCTATAATGCAAGGGTCAAACCATCTGGGGAACAATTAAACAATCCTCAGTGGGCAGCTGAAAAGCTGTGCGGCCAGTGTACTATAAAAACCCCAATAATTCCTTAATAAAAGCAGATCTTGATTTAATAGTAATTAGTTGTTTATACATTGGTTGTGTAGCTTACTCTTAGGATAAGGGTGCAAGGATTGGATATTCTTAGGTTGTTGCTGTTATCAGATCTCCTCTTGGCTCTTCGTGAAGAGAACAGGGAAAGTGTTCCCTATAGTTCAAAAATATCTTCAAGAGTAATAAGCACCTGGTTAGCATTGGACCCTTTACTAAACGTGGATTTTAGGGCAATCAGCTTTAATAGTAATCTCCATAATATATTGCCCCACTTTATCTACTTCAGATAATCAACGCAAGTGGTCAAGAATCTGTGCATTTATTATCAGGGAGAAGAAGCGATTTATCATCTAAGCGTCCCTGAACTTAACCTCATTTAATCCCATCGTTATCATATTAAAAA
The DNA here is from genome assembly GCA_022478985.1 of Massospora cicadina. Taxonomy (NCBI): domain Eukaryota; kingdom Fungi; phylum Entomophthoromycota; class Entomophthoromycetes; order Entomophthorales; family Entomophthoraceae; genus Massospora; species Massospora cicadina. The sequence goes on along the minus strand of JAKSZP010002639.1, from coordinate 154,252 downwards.
ACAAATTTGCCTTTACTAAAGTGAAAAAAATGCATTTTGTCCTCATTGTCGCATCAACAAGAACTTACTTACCAGACCAGCGCATTATTGTATTCAGAACTTTGTAGCTAAATTAAAGTCTTCATCAAAGTTCCCAAATACTTAGTTGGACAAAAGTCTAGTTGTTGAACCAAATAGTATAAAAATGGGAAAACTCTGGTTGCTTCTCATAAGTAAGCAAATGGGAAGTGTCCCAGGCCAAATGATATTAGATATTGTATGCAAAAATGGTGAAGAGAAGAATTTTAAATGAACGCCTTGGTCATTATACTACTTAAAATTCCAATAAGGGTACCATTTACTCGTTCTTTTGTGTCATTGGTCTCAAGATAATAGGATTTAGACATTATTTTTATACACCCATCAAGGCGTTAAGCTTATAAAATCTAGAGAAGTAAATCGCATTGTTCATCAAGAGAAAATGGGAGCATTCATGACAATAAATTATACAATCTAGGATAAACTTACCTGTCAAGATGGCCCCTAGATCCCTAACCGCTTTGACCTACACCCACTTGATGAGCTAATTGATGTCCATAATTTTAATTTTAATCTTATTAGAAGTATTGTCAAGAGGGCCCACCACATTAATAAAGATGATGTTCCAGGCAAAGTTAGGCTTAAACAATTGATAGGAGGTGGCTTTTATGGTTAGGGCCATCCAAAAATCTTTCTTTCGCTTCAATAACTAAATTGAAGTCAAATTTGGATTTTTCATTAAATTTAAAAATGACTGCTCAATTGAGCGAAAACTTACTAATGTTAATGCAACTGATGCCTGCTACCCCAGCTTGGGGTGGTGGTGCGCCGCCATCTGGCATCTTTCAAACTCCGCTGAAGTGCGCCTAGGCTGGCTCTGCTAGCCCTCCCAATGCTACCAGACGTTATGTCCCCACTCAGAACTTGTCCCACCATCTCGCAAGCTCTAAGAGGTGCTCCAGAGCCTTTTGGTGCTCCCATGGAGCAATTTGTGTTTTGCCCTCAAGTTTGATTATGGGAATCATTACCCATATGCAAGCACGGCCATCATCAAGATGGTCATGGCAGTTTTTTAAACATGCCAGCTTTATTGATTTCCACCCTTTAAGGGGTACTTTGATCTTGGCTTCCATTCAGAAGCTGATGCAGTGGCAGCATCTAAGCTGCTAATCATTTATGAAAAAATTCCCATTCCCACCATTTGAACTCATCTCCCAGATGAAGCCACTTTGGTGGTCCAGTTTTCTGAGTTACTCTCCCATCTCTCCCCCAAACGCCTCCACCATAATCTTTATAGAGTTTTTGGATATTTACGGCACAGACCCTGTGTTGTAGTTTGTGGTTCCAAATGGGGCGGATCATCTGGCATGGCCTCACAACTTTTGTGATGATCTGCCCATTTCATCATGCTTCCCAGATTTCAATTCCCCCTGCACTGTGATCATATACACCCCTGATCCACTGTTCTGGGTGCACATTGAAAATGGCCGTGCCATTTTCCCAAGTGCTTTGATCTTGACCACTCAAAGTGCAAGTGCCCCGTGGTTTCCACTTCCACCACTTCCGCCACTCATCCCTTGAGTGTTGGTCTAATGGCTGTTTCGCCCCAATTTTTTAAATGTGGCTCAATCCTCCTGCCCCTAACCATAGGGCAATTTGGCGCTGCTCCAAAAGTGGCAGCCAATCAAAACAAAATTTTAAAATTTTAATACAAATTAACTGAATATAAAATCCTGAGTTGATGGCTGAATCAGTTTCAGCTGAGCTGCCATGATTGACAACACATGGTCAATCAGCTCCTGCCACAGCCCTAATTCTGGTGGCTGGCCCAGTGCTGGCTGAATCCAATCCATTCGAGGCTCTCAAATGGATTGATGAGAAGGAACGGCCATACCATGTGAAACCAGATTTTGCTTTGGAGGTGTTTTTATTGACCCTCCCAATTCACCTCCCCGCCATTTTCGCCCTCAAAAATGGCTTTCCAATTTTATAAACTTGTTAACAAAATGGCATTTGAAGCTGCAGCTGCCTTTGCCAACACCATACTTCACCAGCAACTTCATGGGGTGATGGACCCCCTTTAGTTGGGTATTTCTATCCCCAATCTTCCCCATGATTTTGAGGAAGATTCAAAATATGAAATTGAAAAGCTCACTTTTGGTGTGAGCCACGCTTACATTGACGAAGGAAAAAATTCTCTTTTTAACCCCAGTTATCCGAAAATTCACTGGTGCATCAAATCTATCACTTGTGTGCCAGCTCCCATCACTCTCGCTGAGCATCAACTTGCTCAATACGTTGAGGCGATAGTACTGCCGGCCTCATAAACAAAGGTTAATCACAAATATACCTCCTTATGCCCCTTGTTGCTTATGCTCCCACCCCAATTCTGTCTGCCATGGTCCACCAGCTAAAGCGGGCACCAGAAAAAATTTTCTATAAAGCTTCATACTTTTGATATGGCTTCCTAAGCTGTTAGCTAAGGTGCCATTATAGTAATTTTTTTCTGATAATCTTTTTGTTTGGCCCATTTGCAAATAAAGATGCGTGGTGGCTCCCCCTTTTGGGTGGGCACCACTAGTGAAACTTAATGGTAAGGGTCCTCCATTTGGCCTCTTGCAACAGTGGAGGGTCTCATAAATACCAATTTGCACCAACTTCTAGTAATGATGCTGTTACAATAGCTCAACTGGCTCATTAAAACCATTATTTCCCATTTCCTTGTAGGTCCCAATAATAATATCAGTTTGCTCTATTGATCAAAATGTCGAAAAATGCCATTTATTAAACACTTAATAATGCTTACACATTTTCAACAATGTTATTTGTAAAAATTTCAAAGGTACAAAGACATTCCACTTGTAACTAACAGAAATCATCTGAAAGGATGGATTTCCAAATGTTACATTCTGATTGGTTCGTTCAGTTAATTCAAACTGAACCAATCGGAATTGTTGGGTATGGTGGAGTGGGTGGTCAGACTCGGAGGGCTGGGCTGAGCTGCTCCGACCATTCCTTAAGCTTGGCAGGCTTAAGGAATAAATTGGAGAGGCTCCTCGGAAGCAACTTTATAAAAGTTTAACCTGACCTTCTCAAATTCCAAGTTGGAATTTTAAATCTTGGCCTTGGTCCCCTCCAGTTTGGTCTTTTATTATTTTTAAAATAAAAATAAAGTTTATTTTGAGGTGTCACGCCTCGCTTACCTGATATTTTTGGGTTTGGGTTTGTGATAGGGGACCTCATATTAGTGACAGTCTGGCCTCATCACTCCATTTGCCGCCACATGGGCATTTCTGAGATTTGATGAGAAAAGGTTCGCCTCGCCTGTGCCTAAGTCTGTCTGGTTAGGTTGCCCGCCTGGAATGCCGCTGTGTGGGCATTTCCAGGATGAAACGGATGGGGTCTGGGATCCCCGCCCATGACATTATTCCAACTTCATTTTGCTTCTGGTTGGAGGTGGTCCTGTCCCTCAGAGGATTTCCATTTTGTCCCAGCTGTTGAGGAAACCGGCGCTGGGCCAACCCAGCGACTGATGGCCAGCTCTGCGACGTCAGTGAAATTTGAGGGTCTGCCAAATTTCAGGTTCCTGCTGATTCCAGCGGCCGTGTCCAAGGGCACCTGTTCCCAGCAGGTTCCCTCAACCCTGGAAAGTCCCAAAAGGGGAGGATATTCGCCCTGGCACCAGTGCCATGGGGTCAACCCCACTGCCAGCAGGACTGAGGAAAGTGCCTTCCCGGTCAGGATGGGAAGGCCATTCTCAGGCCTGACAACGCAAAGGGGATGGCCCATGGCCAGCGCTGTTTTACACCTTCCGGGGCTATTGTTGGGAAAGCGCCTTCCCAATTGGGATGGGAAGGCCATTCCTAGTGGTAGCCTCCAGGAGGTGGTGATTTGGCCAGGTGTTGGGTACAAATGTCCTTACCTGTTGGGGCTTACTCCAACAGCCCAGTTTCTGGTTTCCGCCCCCCTTTTTTCCTTGAGAGGATCCTTCTTGAGGCTCAAGGTGAATCGCCCCGGGAAGACCTCTCGCCAATGATTTCCTCCCAAAATGGCGGCTCTCTGCCCCCAGAGGGCCGTTTTAGCAGGGGGTGATGTAACGAACGGAAATCATCTGAAAGGATGGATTTCTGAACATTACATCCGATTGGTTCATTTGGTTAATTCAAACTGAACCAATCGGAATTGTTGGGTATGGTGGAGTGGGTGGTCAGACTTGGAGGGCTGGGCTGAGCTGCTCTGACCATTCTTTAAGCTCAGCAGTCTTAAGGAATGAATCAGAGAGGCTCCTTGGAAGTGACTTTATAAAAGTCAAACCTGACCTTCTCGAATTCCAAGTTGAAATTCTAAGTCTTGGCCTTGGTCCCCTCCGGTTCAGTCTCTTATTATTTTTAAAATAAAAATAAAGTTCTTTTGAGGTGTCGCGCCTCACTTACCTGATATTTTCAGGTTTGGGTTTGTGATATGGGAACCTCATATTAGTGACAGTCTGGCCTCATCACTCCATTTGCCACCATGTGGGCATTTCCAAGATTTGATGAGAAAAGGTTCGCCTCGCCTGTGCCTAAGTCTGTCTGGTTAGGTTGCCCGCCTGGAATGCCGCCGCGTGGGCATTTCCAGGATGAAACGGACGGGGTCTGGGATCCCCGCCCGTGACACCACTGGTAAGTTGTCATATTGTTGTCAGGATTTAAGATAACAAGAAAATCAAATCCCCCACTTCTAATTTGAGCCATAATGAATTGACTCTTAAATCTATCTGAACAAAAACAACTTCAGAATTCTCATCCCCAATTCCTGAGTCATGTGGGGTGGAGTTTCCACCAATTTGGTCAGGTGGGCGGCGAAATACATTTAGGATGCACATCAGATGGTCAATCTGGAAGGCCAGGAAAGATAATTGGATGGGGCCGTGATGATCCTTGAGGCACCATGTCACCACGCACCCTATAAATATAACACCTTTTAACCTAATAAAATAAATGATATTCTAACCATCTTTCCATTTTCTTCCCAACCCTCTCTTTTAATAGTTTTGAGCCCACATTCAGACCTCGATGACAGTCTAGAGAACTGTAACTCTGAAAAAGTGGTGCTACTACAGGGGGCTCCAAGCTGTCCTAAGTGAAAACGTTGATAAACATAATGAAGAATACTAGAAGCCCTGAAGACCAAACTGCTCAACAGTCAAGAAGTGTTGTTTAATGGGTTAGCACCTCAAGATATAAAATATCACCCTCGCAGCCAGAGAGGTTAGAATTCCAGGCCACCTTCCAGTTCTCATTGCCCTCTATCGATTGAAGTCAGTACAAACATCAGTACAAAAACCTTAAGGATGTTGTCTAACAATTAATAAATGGCATCTACTATTTGGGTGCTCACTATAGCCATTCCTGTGCCTCTTCCGTTCCAACTACCATGTGAGAACTCTATGACTTGGCCAGCTTCCAGCAGGAGATCTTTCCGTGGGCTAAACGCTATACTCACAACTTTGTTCAGACAGCTATTCATCACCTACTTCATCTAGTTGAATTGCACCATCAAGAAATCTCCCAACAACTAGGGCTCACCCAGGCCTTGCACTCCCACATTATCAATTTCTATAATGCAGCCTCCTCATTTGTTCATGAAAACTGTGAGGCCATTATTGATAAATGAAAATTAGTCAACGAGGTCTGAGATCAAATTGTGGTGTTAGATAGCGGGATCTCTGGCTATCTTGAGGACCAGCTGCATCTGTCTGTCCAACTCCTCAAGGCCACGTGGAATCAGCGCCTCCTCCAAGTTGAGGATCTGGTACAGGCCCTACAACAACACAATTGGGAGCTAACCTCTTGTGACTAACCCTCCAGGAGTGAAGGTCCTGAAGGGCCTAGGGGGCATTAAGGACCTGAGGGGCGTGAAGGATCTGAAGTAAAAGAAGGTTCCCATGGACCTCCCAGGCCCCCTGGTCCCTCAGCTCCCATCCCTGATGTCCCTGAAGACCCATGGCGGAAGGATGTGATAACAGATTTAGCTGACCTATATGATCAGATTTGGAATATAGCTCAGGGATGCAAACTCTAAGTGGAGAGAGTCCCCCTCAACCCTAGGGTCTCCATTGAGGCACTGGCAGACGAAATGGACAAGCTTAGTGCCTTAACAAAACTTACTGATACTTTCATCTCTCATCTTAAACAGATTTGTTGAGAGTTTGAAACCCGTTTGACTACCCTCAAGAGCCAGCTTCACCTTCAGGGCGCTGACATTCAATCCCTAAAGGAGCAACTCGCAAGTAAGGCTCCTGTTCCTACATCAACCAAAATTGGGATGACATTCAAGAGGACCTTGAGGGCCTATAGTGACGGTTTGACCAGCATGCCCCTTGCAACTATTCAGAAACTGAGATCTTGGATCCAGTGGCAATCCCTGTGCTTAACACCCTTTCCACTCCTCTTGTAACTAACTTTAAACCTAGTTTTAAAGAAAAATTCACCCCCGGACAGAAGAGTATTGCCTCCTTCCTGTACGCATATGAGAGAACCATGGAGGAGGCCTGATCAGCAGAAGGTAAAGCATATCCACTCTTGCCTAGATAGCACTTCCCGGGAGATCATGAACTCCCATTTGAAGGAGTTTAACACCTGGGAACAGGTTCATACATCCTTAATTCAAAAGTTTGGCAGAAATAAAACCCTGGCCAAGCAAAAACAGGCGTTCATGGGCATCTGACTGAATAAAGGAGACATCCCCCATGGAGTTTTCCAGCCGCTTTTACGCCCAAGAACAACCCTTAGTCACTACAAATTGTATCACCCTGGATGATGCTATTACCGCTGTCACTTCTGCATTGAGATCCTACCCTGAGGTTCAAATGCATATGATTGGGCAGAAGAATGGGTTTACCTGAATCCAGGAGATCAAGAAAGCGCTTAATGAGATCCCTGCGTCAACTCTACACTATAAGACTACATTTACAGGCCCCTCTAACTATCCTAGAGTCTATGTGGTCAAAAACCAGAAAAATACTTGACCTTGATGCACCTACTGTAACGGTTTCAGGCACAGTGCCAATATCTGCTGGAAACAATGTGGTGAGGAGGCTGGAAAAAGGCCATCAGCATGAAGGACGAGGCGCTCCATGCTGACATCCCTACCCAGCTTCAAGAACCCTCCATAACCTTGAATAAACCTGGAGCTAGTTAACTAAAGAAGAATTTATCAGTATGCAATTTAATAAAGAAATTGATATTGCTTACTCTTCTTCCGATGACCTCCCATGTTCCTCATGCTGATGACCCAGTTCTAAAGTCTGGTTACCCAGTTTCAGTTCAAGTTCATAAAATTTCAGTCCTTGCTATAGTTGACTGTGGCTCCCCGTGAACTTCATATTATCCAAGTTAATGAAGCGCATCAAGATCGCTCTGGATTTGTCACACTATATGGAGTATGGCATGGATGTCCCTCAATGTACCCAATCTTTAGGGGCTTATTCCTCTCTACCAATGCAGTTTAGAAAGCTTGCTGAAAAACCCCCGCTGTTTCGCTTGATAAACTTAGGTATGACCTGCTCCATGGGACTCAGTTCCTTTATGACTACTCAGCCATACTCCATTATGATGGCGGCTTTCTATCACTACTAGGTCATCAGATCCCTCTGATCTTCAAGACTTCTCGTGATAATAAAACCAAGGTCAAATCCTAAGCCTGCTACTGGAGAGTGAAGGATGAACCAATAGGCCCAAATATCGCATTAGGGGATCCCAAGTCCAATTTCCCCCTCCTGCTGTTGATGGGCAAGAGAGCATGCTGATCTACTTACCTAGGGTGACTACAATACCTCCAAAGTCCCAAGTCATTGCAAACACCCAGGTCCATGTCAACATTCTCTCGGGATACCTATTGGAAAACTGAGGCCTAGACAACCCATCCACATAAGAGGTGCTAACCTGCTCGGGGATCTTAGATCCAGCTTATGCAGATCTATATCAGTGTTGTTTGCCAACCATACTGACAATTCTAAAATAGTAGGACAAAACAGTCCCACCGCCTATGTCTGCCTTCTACTGGTGAAGGCTATTGCTTAAGTCAAAAGCATTGGGGACTTAAGGGATTTTGGCTTGGAGACACCTCAATTGGTCAGCCTGGTCAAAACCAATATCAGAAAGGACCTCTCAGATGACCAAAAACTTAAGGTATAAGAGTTGTTGGAGGAGTATTAAGACCTATTTTCAGCCTTAACCTATAACTTAGGAAGAATGAATGGAGTCCTACATCATGTAGAAATTGGGGACGCTCTCCCTTTCTGGTCCTGACCTTACCAAAAAAGCAAAGTTGAAGAGGCCCAGGTGATAGTGGAGCTTAAACAAATACTTAACGCCAGAATCCTGGTAACATCATGAAGCCCTTGGGCCTCTCCACTTCTGCTGCTTCAGAAGAAGGATGGCAGTCACCAGGTGGTGATGGACTACCAGTGACTCAACTCCATCACAAAGAAGGACAGTTATCCTCTTCCCCGAATTGATGATTCCCTACATTTGCTTGCCAGATCCCAGTACATTTCTGTCATGTACCTTGCCAGAGGATATTGCAAGTTGAGCTTGCCCCTGAAGGTTGAGCTAAGTGTGCTCTCATAGCCAATGAAGGACTATTTAAGCCCACAAGGATGCCTCAGAGCCTTTGTAATACCCTGGCCACTTTTTAACGTTCCATGGACGGTATCCTTGGTGACTTGAAGCTTTCATGCGTCCTCATCTACCTATATGACATTACTGTCTTCTCATGAACTTTTAATGGGAGCATCGAGCATCTCAGGGAAGTTTTCATTCTGCTACGGAAGGCTTCCATAAAGCTTAAACCTTTTGAAGTGCTCTTTCTTCCAATTTTAACTGGAGTTCCTGGGACACAAAGTTTCCAAGGATGGCATCCAGCCTATACCAGACAAGGTCAACATTATAGAGCAAATGCACGCCCCAAAGCTTAAGGAATATACAGGTATTCCTAGACATGGTGGTCTATTATCATCAGTTTATCCCTCAGCTTGCCGACCTAGCTGAGCCACTATTCTACCTCCTTCATAATAATGTGCCTTTTGAATGGCTGCCTGTACAAGAACAGGCTTTTAATACTTTGAGAACTGATCTAAGTACTAAATCCATTCTAGTCCACCCACGCTTCAACCAACCCTTCTTGCTGTTTATAGATGCAAGTGATGTTGCCGTCGGGCTACCTAGCCCAACATGATGATACCAAGTCGACCATCCCATGGCATATTTGAGTAAGACGCTGATTAAAGATGAACAGAACTTTGCGTTACTGAGAGGAGAGTGCCTGGCTGTCTTTCTAGCCATCAAACATTTCCGGCCTTATCTCTACAGTACTCACTTTACCATCGTTAAAGACCACACCTCACTCAGGTGGCTCCAGTAAATGAAGGACCCAGATGGCCGACTAGCTAGGTGGTATTTATGACTACAGAGCTATGATTTCACCATTGTCCATTGCACAAGCTCTATTCACTAAAATGCCGCTGACCTCTCCAGGATGCTAGTTATAGAAGCTTTCCCTTGTGGAGGGCCGGCTGTATGATCTAATAGGTTGTCCTGAGCAGTGGGAATTAGAAACTCCCAAGGTCCCTGCTGAAACCTGGAGGATGACTCAAGACACTCAAATTAAGGCTGGGCTGCTTTACAAGAAGGTAAATAAGAGATGGCTTCCTTATGTCCACTCCTCTTTCCAAACTGATGTTAAATTAGAGGGCTATTCTACTGTGGGACATAGGGCCATTAAGAAGACTCATGAATGGCTGAAGTCTCGTGTTACTGGGACTGAATGATGGAAACCATCAAGAGCCCTTGGAGGTATGTATGACTTGCCAGTCTCAAGACTGAGCCAATCATCAATTCCAACACTCAGTTATCACCCCGACTGGGCCCTTCAATTTTTAGCATTAATGTGGTGGGCCCTCTTCCCACTAGTTGCATTACCATAAGTATATTATCCTAGCCGTGGACCACTTAACCAAGTGAGCTGAAGCAGTTTTGGTCCCAGCTGCCACTGCCAAACCACAGCTCTCTTCCTTGTTTGATCCGTTTTTACCCAGCATGGGTGCCCCAAACCTTACTTTCGGATAATGGGTTGAATTTTACTTAGCAGGTAGTACAAGAACTTACCTCGCTATTTGGACTACCCAGAGTTTTGCTACCCTTATCGCCCATCAACTAATGGGGCTATAGAACGCGCTAATGGAACTCTTATTTCCATTTCACAAAAGTTGGCTGCCTTAGATCCTGCCCATTGGAACCACTAACTACCCAGCGCTTTGTTTTCCTACATGGTAAGCTACCACCGAGTCATCAAGATTTCTCCTTTTGAAGCCCTATATATGGGCATGCACCTTGGCTACCAAGTAGCTTCCAACCTTTGCTTGAGACCTCAACACCTGAGAAACTCAAATTGACTATGAGGGCCTTATTTGAAAAAATTGTCCATCTTTAAGCCCTAGCCACACATAATGCATCATCACCACTACAGGAAGAGAGACATCCCAATTAAATCTCGGCTACACCCCTTACCAACTTTTCAATTAGGTGAACTTGTTCTCTTCTATCACCATTGACCTTGAGGCTGACAATAAAAGCTAGACGTTCTTTGGACTGAACCTATAAGGTCATTCATAAGGTGAAGTCTGAGCACTTCATTGCCAATGTCAACCAGGGGGCCATGGTCGATTGGGTGCATGGCTAGTTCCTTCAGCCATATACCCCCTCCATCAGGACCTTGAGGGAGGCGTTGTCAGGATCAATATAATGAACAAATTGAATTCACACTTCTGAACTGAGCATAACAAATTGACTCTCAAACCTATCCAAGCGAAAACGAATTCAGGATCCTTATCCCCAATTCCAGAGTTACATGGGGCGGAGTTTCCACCAATTTGGTCAGGTGGGCGGCGAAAGACATTGATAATGCCCATCAGGTGGTCAATCTGGAAGACCAGGAAAGATCCTGAATGGATGGGCCATGATGATCCTCGAGACACCATACCCCACTCACACTAATCTACACCATTTAACCAGATAAAATATTCGGTATTTTAACCATATTTCCTATTCCTTCTTGACCCCTTCTTTAATTTTCAGCTTTGAGCCCATCTTCAGAGCTCAGCGACAGTCTAGAGAAAAGTAATGCAGACAGTTTTTAGCATTTTATCAAATAAGGCATTTCCTTGAATCAGCCTCTAAGGCCACAATGGGCAGGTGAGATAACACATTTGCTTTTTGATGCTTTATGCTGGGCCAGTGCTGTATTTCATAATTGCAGGCTTGTAATTTCACATCCCATTGGGAAGACACCCTTTTGGCTCCTCAAATTCTATAACCAACTAGGGAGGCATGATTGGTTACTAAGTATTATGCACTCTGTGGATGTAGCCCCAAAAGATTTACATTCACAAATGACCACCAGGCATTACTTCTCAGTCACCATATAATGACATTCATCGATGTTCACCATACAGCCTCAGTAAGCCAAAGGGTTTCAATCAAGTTAGAATCAACTTGGGATAACACTGCCCCTGATGCCGTAAGATAATTGTCTTTTTAGATAATAAAAGATTTATAAAAATTATGAGCCAATACCAGTTGCATTTGATTGAGGTACAGCTTGAGTTTAACTAGGCTTATTGACAATTCCAGTCCAAGCAAAATTACTTAATTCTCTAATAATTAAAATAAAAGCTCGCTGATTCTACTGAAACCTTAATGAATTGTGGGTCATAGCTGATTTGATCTATAACACTATAAAAGTTGCACTTGCTTTTTAAGCATGGTATACTTTCTATAGCATCAACCTTTTCCAGATGGGGCCGCAAGCCATGCTCATCAATGATGAACCCCAGATATCCTAGCTGCTTACAAAAAGTTACACTTATGTGACATTATCCTAATATCAACCTTGACGAAATGGCGGAAAAAATCTTTTAAGTGATTTAGATGATACTTAAATCTTCTGGAAAAAATTGATATCATCTAGTTAAACTAGAGCACAGAAAATTTTTTAATCACCAAGGATACTATCTATATCTTGCTGAAAGGTTGTGGGGCATTGCACAGACCCTGTGGCATTCTATTAGGTTGATAGAAGCCCAATGCTGTATTTAGTGCACATTGTTCCTGATTTGATGGGCAGATCAATCTACTAGTGGCCAAAAAGTAATACATGGCTGAAAAGTAAAGCGCCGCCAAAGCGGTCTAGCACAATGTTAATCTGAGTAAAGGTTCAAAATTCTTTTTGGTAATCTTTCTCAGCTTTTGGAATTCTTTTAACACGAAATTTGAACTGTCCTTTTTCTCAAATATCAAAAATGGAGAAGCCCAAGGACCCTTGGAAGGCACAAGTATCCCGCATTACAATAGCTTTGTAGTTAATTACTAGCTACTTCATCTGCCACCTTTAAACGTTTAATGTGAAGGAGGCGAATCTGTAAGGGCTGCAGCTAATTTGGAGAAGGCCATCCCTCATGAGAGGGTCTGAAAATGCTCAGTTAATATCTCATAATGCCAGAGGCTCAGCTGTAAAATGACTTTTTTTTTAGAGGATTTCCATAAGGATTAGTTGAGGGGAAACTGCTTAAATGACATACCAAAGCCCTACAACAAACCGGAAAACTGCAGTAGGGGCAACCGCGGATCTTACTGGGGCGTAACCCCCAAGGTTGAGAGAGGCAGGGAAGGTGAAAACCCCTTTCAAAAATCACGGCTGTTTAGTAATATAATTAGGGCGGATCATTTTATTATATAATACAAAACTGGATTGCAACCAAAAATGGTATGGATCGTGCCCAAAGTGGGGTGGATCAATTTAAGGTAAGGTGGTTAAAAGACTCTATGATGTGTGTGACGGATTGGCCATCATAATCGCAGAGGAAGTTGTCTACTATTGTGTAGAATGCAGGAAACAACAATGTATCTGAGGATCAGATTGTCCACTCAGCAATATCCAAAAAAAGCATTTTTTGCATGGCAGAATGCATTTCCAGAGAATTCCAACAGAAATTAGTGAGGCATAATGGAGGCGGATTTCATGAAAAATGATACAACACAAAATTGCTGTTTATTAAGTGTATCTAAAGAGAGGAAACTTAAATAATAAACTAACAACTTATTCCATGATGGGCGGTTGCCTAGATAGTGGAGGAGGGAAAGGTGGCATTGAGTTTTATGATGACTAAGCCATTTTTCGCAACTAAATGTCATCAAATCTTTCTTTCACTTTGATAACTAAACTAAAGCCAATTTCAGATTTTTTTCAAAAAATGATATATAAAATGACCGCTTGATTGAGCCAAAACTTACCAATGTCAATGCAATTGATGCCTGCTGCCCCAGCTTGTGGTGGTGGAGCGCCGAAATCTGGCATCTTTCAGCCATCGCTGAGCAGTGCCCAAGCTAGCTCTGCTAACCCTCCCAACGCTACCAGGCGTTATGTCATCCCTTGGGACTTGGTCCACCACCTTGAAAGCTCCTGGTGGTGCTCCCACTGAGCAATTTGCATTTCAGCTTCTGGGTCAATTATGGGAATCTCTTCCCATATATGAGCGTTGCCATCATTGAGATGGCCACAGCAGTTTTTTAAACCTGACAGCTTTATTGATTTCTACCCCTTTAAGGGGTACTTTGATCTTGGCTTTCATTCAGAAGATGATGCAATGGCAGCATCTAAGCTGCTAATCATTTATAAAAAATTTCCCATTCCTAACATTAGAACCCATCCCCCAGATGAGGCCACTTTTTGTAGTTCAGATTGCTGGGTTGCCCTCCTATCTCTCCCCCCAAATGCCTCCACCATGAGCTCTTGGAGGCTTAGACATTTATAGCGCAGACCCAGTTTTGCGGTTTGTGGTTCCAAATGGGGCAGATCGTCTGGCCAGGCCTCACGCCTTTGCAACAATTTGCCATTTCATTGCAATACCCATCTCATGATTCCCCCTGCACCATAATCAGATCCACCCCGATCACCATTCTGGGCACACTTCAAAAGAGGCCCTGCCATTTGCCTCTTGTGCTTTGAGCTTGACCACTCAAAGCGCAAGTGTCCCTCAGCTTCTGCTTCTGACGCTTCTGCTGCTCATTCCTCGGGCATTAGGCCTGTGGCCATTTTTCCCCAATTTTCAAGTGGGGCTTGATCCTCCTGCCTCCAACCTTGGGGAAGTTTGGCACTGCTCCAAAAGCGGCAGCCAATCAAAACAAAAAGTTTAAAAATTTAAAATCAATATTTGACCAAATTATGGAATCCTGAGGTGATGGCTGAACCAGTTTCAGCTGAGCTGTCATGGTTGACAGCACATGGTCAATCAGCTCCTGCCACTGCCCCAATTCTGGTGGCTGTCCCAGTGCTAGCTGAATCGGTTCCATTTAAAGCTCTTGATTGGATTGATGAGGATGAACGTCTGTACCACGCAAAACCAGATTTTGCTTTAAAAAGAGTTTTTTGTTAATCCTCCCAATTTGTGTCCCCATCGTTTTCACCCTTATAAAGGCTCTCCAATTTATAAAAAATATTAACAAAATAACAGTTTAGGAAGCAGTTGCCCCTGCCAACACCCTACTTCGCCAGCAACTTCATGGGGCAATGGAGCCTCTTGTTAAGGGTTTTCCTATCCCCAATTTCCCCATGATTTTGTGGAAGGCGCAAAGCATGAAATTGAGGAGCTTGGTATTGGTGTGAGCCACATTTTCTTCATTGCAGAAAAAACTTCTCTTTTTGGCCCAAATTATCCCAAAACCCAACAGCGCATCAAGTCATTCACTTGTATGCCTGCTCTCATCACTTTATCTGAGCATCAACTTGCTCAATATGTTGGGCAATTGACACTGCCAGCCTCATTGTCAGATTCTGGTGGTTGACTCGAAAATAAACCTTCAACAACCATCAGATTGGGCAGATTACCATTTCAACGCTTGAGCTAACACCTATATTCTCACCTCACGCCTATTGCAAATTTGGCCAAATATCTCAATGGCAATTCCTTAAAGTATTTTATCAGATCACTTAGCCCAAATATGCTTGCATATTATGGCTGATTTCCTATGCATCAAATTTTGGCAATTGGTCCCAATTATCAAAAGCACAATCAACTTAATCATAAAAAATTATTCGTGGTTGACCCAAAGTTAACATCTGAAAATCCCATGGACTTCAGACGAATGAAAAACGTAATCAATTTCACACCTTAGGGCGAAATTCATATGTTGGTCTGTGTAATCAGCATTATAATGCTTGCGTGGACTGCCTGAAAGGGTATAGCTAGTGCTATCAAGGAAGAGCCATGACAATGTTTTGATTAGGGGTTCATCATTTACTTCAATTGATGCCAAAATTTCACAGAAGGCGTATGTTGTCAGCAGTATAACGAAACTGAAATCCAGAAGATCTTAGGACAATTTTGCATGATTATATCACACTTTTTACCTGAAATCCTCCAGATTTTGAAAATATTTTGCCACCAATGAACCTAAGAAAAGGTTTCAGTCATAGGCCGAACTGAGATGGTAAAATAGTTGTTAAAATTTTGTGCTGGAATGTGGCCAGGAGATGCCCTAGAGGTATAAACACTGGCGCCTGTCCTAATGAACATTATCTAATAAAAGCTTATAATAAAAGTTATATTTATTTTATCCTTTTCCTGGGTTTTATCCAAATCCTAACCTAGGAGAAGTGTCAAAAAACTGGAATGACTGAAGTCCCACTTTGGATTGAAGCCTGCCTCGGAAGAAGTTCCCAGACATGAAGGGAAAATTATGCCCAAAATTGGCTGGAAGAGCCAAGCGAATTTAATAATCCTAGTGAGTTTTTGAATGGTCCAAATACTGTAAACTACAGGCACTATCAAGGACCAACCATTAAACTTCAGCACAAATAGACATGCAGGATAACAATTTCCAAGCGAGCAATCCTCAGATTTTAACAACTGGTGCTCACTCAAAACCGGTGACACTCTCCAATATGGATTCCAGTAACCAATTACTGGCATATTTGGCCTGACAAAACAGCGACACCAAGATGGAAACTAGAGACTTTGCCATCTCAGATTATTTTCCCAGTCAGCAAGGCTCCTCAGCTGGTACCTCCTACACCTGGAATCTTGTCAAAGTGGGGGGAGCTCATGGAAAATACCAGTCATCCCAAATAGGGATGAGGATGATGGCTTTAACAACAAAGAATTTTCAAAAATATGGATGGTTGTGTCAAGATTACAGGCCAGAAACACTGAAATTACTCAGGAAATTTGGGAACTCAGAATGCAATTATCAACTGAAAATATACAAGTAGATAGTATGGGCAAAGACATTAAAAGCATAACGTCCAATCAAGCTTTATTTGAAGAAAAGCATGACAACCTCAAAAAACAAAGCAGCTGATGCTCACCCAGATTTGACAAACAAAAAAAATAGGAAAAGGCTCTGTCCATTCGGCCAAAAAACAGCTTGAAAAACTAAGGGCTGAATTCACACATCAAAATCCAGTAGTTCAGAGCAATATCATGAATTTGAATCATCAGAGATTGTTGCCAATGCAGAAACTGATATTTTGAACATCCGTTCTATGCCTAGAGTATTGGCAGCAATCCCAACTCCAGATACTTCCCAGTGGGAAAGAGGGCTAATTATGGGCGATGATACACCAAGACATTTCAGAAGAAGTACAACCCCTGTGGCTGAAACAGGGTGAGGTGACTTAAACCATTGAATTACCAAAGTTTGATAAGGATATAACGTTCATTCTTTCCTCAAGTTATTTGAAAAAGTAATGAGAGGAGCATTAGACCATGAAAAAGGATTGCAACTGATTAACTAACTCAATGCCCATAGCTGTGACCTCATTGTGCCCTATTTGGGCGACGATTGGTCCTATATTTGGATGCCAAACTTGCAATAACAAAACATTTTGGAAGGCCTGAGAAACAAGAAACTCGAAAAAGAGAGCTTCTTAATATTGAATTCAAACAGAATGAGACTAGTAAGGACTTTGCGGATAGATTCTTTCATATGGCACAAGTTCTGCGTGGGTGCAATGCAATAAATCTGTTTGACGCCAAGATTTCATTGAATCATGCGATTATGCCCTTCTTTGAACAGCACAATGTCATGTTGCCTGCATACAATGGTAGCTTGGAAATCCAAGAGCTTACCAATTACTTGAGAAGCTGTTCCCGTAATTTCAACACACCTAATCGGGCCAAAGATCAGAAAAAATCCCAATTTTTGTGCCCAAAAAACAACACTATGTCCAACCAGGGGTTAAATTTCAGAATATGAATCAAAACTTTAGAAAAAACAGCAAACAGGGCCGATTACATGTCACAATTGTGGTCAAATAGGGCACTTTGCTAGCCAATGCTACAGATGGTTTAACAAAAATCTTGAGGTCAACTTTGCTCTAGAAATTAACAGCGACAATGAGGCAGAAAAGAATAGGTGTAGTAGAAGCGTAATGCTCTAACTCCATCAATTTTCAAACCATTCCACCAGACCCTGATGGGCTCTTTAGGGCCAAAGATTTTGCTGAAAATAACCTCAACCTTATTGGGGCTAATAATGTCATGATGGTCACTACTTGGGCCACAGCAAAAACAACTAAAACCTTGAAGATAACCAAGGAAGCCCGAGCAGATGTATCAAAACCTTATGCGAAGCAAATTATTGATCAGGGTTTGGACCTACAACCCAGATGTTGAACCGATTTACCTAAGCTTAACAACGTTCAAGTAGCTATTACCATGAAGACCTTAGCAGATAACTTCCCAGATTTTTCTCAAGCCTAAAAACACACCTGGAATTGGGCAGCAATCACAGCATTTACACAATAAATACCTATAAGACTACTCTTAATGTACTTATATGGACATAGCAGTAAACAAGGTGCAAGTTTGGGACATTGTTGATAGTGGTCTCCTATTAATATAGTCAGCATAAAGTTTGTTAAAAAGCTGAAAATTGCTCCCAATTTTACCCACTGTCAGGAATATGGAACCGCTAGAGCGCAAACAACCAAATCGCTGGGCGCCTACAGTACCCTACCACTCAGATTTGGATCCATTGTGGTAACAGCACCTGTAATAGTGTTGCCAAATACAAACTATGATATCCTAATCGGGATTGATTTCCTAAGAAGTTATGGAGTTGTTACCAATCATAAGGACGATACTCTCACCATTCTGGGCCAGGCTATTCCACTTTATTATAACCGTGATAAGGCAGTTGAGAAAAAGAAACTAGCCTATTAGTAAATCTGGCCTACAAAGATGGGGTCGTCCTGATTGAGTATTCCAAAGCTCAGTCAAAGATAAAACCACTTCCCACTCAGATTGATGAGTCAAATGGCATTCCACTTTGATCAAATCAGACCATCACTATACCATCCGGAGAACAAGTAATCATCCTGACGGGACTAAAAAATAATATCCTGGAAGGACTTTATGGTTAATTATATCAACCATGGTCTAAATCTCGATTTGAACCAAACATTGCACCTGGTATTATTATTTCTGGCCACGGAGAACTACATATCTTATGGGCAAATCTGCAAAATTGGCCCATTTCCATCAGGTGACATCAAAAAATCACTTTCTGCATCTGTTCCCTACAACAGAAATTCACTCATTCCACAAGTTCAGAACTTTTGTCAAATTAGGGCTCCCCAATAAAAACCAACTCAGCATAAACAATGTTGTCCCTATGGCCGATTTAAGCAGTCTGACCAACTCTGATAAAGGCCAAGCTCAGGAGTTACTCTCTAAATTTTGGGAAATATTTGCACAAGATAATTTCAACTTGGGTTGTGCTAATGGTGTCACCCACAAAATCGATACTGGAGATCATAACCTATTTGATTACGCCCAATTAGACACTCAAAATTATCAGAAGAAGAAGTACCCAAAGAGATTAAGGAACTCCTCGATCGTGGCATGCTAGTCCCTTCAAAAAGTTCATGGGCAGCACCAATTTTAATAGTGAAGAAGAAGGATGGAAGCAACTGAGTAGTCATTGACTCTTGGAAGTTAAACAACATCACAAAAAAGGACTTGTACCCACTCCACGAATTGACAATGCCTTGGATAGGCTAGGGGGCGTTAAGTTCTTCTCAGCAATGGATCTTATCAGCGGATATTGGAAAATAGTTTTTCCCAAAGAGGAGCGTGAGAAATGTGCAATCATAACCCAAGAGGGCCTATTTCACCAACGAGAATTCCTCAAGGGCTCTGCAACGCCCCAGCCACATTCCAACAGACAATGGACACAATCCTGGTAGATTTAAAATTGTTATTTGTACTTGTGACCTTAACAATATAACGTTTTCAGCCGCACTTTTGACGACCACCTGGAACACTTAGAGGAGGTTTTCAACAGGCTAGCTGCTGAAAACTTAAAAATCAAGCCCATAAAGTGTCAGTTTTTCAAAGACCAACTGGAATACCTCAGATTTGTGATTGATAAGCTGGGTCTTTGGTCCCTACCCTCTAAGTTGGATGCCATCTCCATAATGAAACGGCCTGAATCCAAGCGCATTATTCAAGTATTCCTAGGCATGATTGGGTACTATTGCCACTTTATTGCTAACTTTGCACAACTTGGAGATTCGTCTTTCTATCTGCTTAAAGATAGGTCCCATTTGACTGGACTCCAGCTAGCCAGGATGCATTTGACCAACTATAATTGGCCTATTAAGTGCTCCCGTTCTTCGATACCTGGACTTTGATCATGAATTTATCGTCCAAACTGATGCATCCCAAACAGCAGTGGGGGCCGTGTTATCCCAAGTTGGGGATGATGGTGAAGAACATCCAGTTGCCTTTGCTAGTCAGACCTTAAATGTTCACAAAAGGAACTATATGGTGATGGAATGAGAATGCTTAGCTGTCATATATGCTTGCAAGCAATTCTGGGTCTATCTTCATGGTACTCATTTCAAAGTTGTTACTAATCAATATTCCCTAAGATGGTTGAATAACTTAAGAGAACCTGAGGGCTGATTAGCCCGCTGGGCATTAAAGCTTCAAGCCTATGACTACACCATCGAGCATAAGCTGGGGCAAAACACCAAAATGCTGACTGTCCATCCTAACTACCCACCATTACAACACTTAATCAGGCCGCCAATGAGTTGTTTATGAAAATGATCAGCGGAGAGTATCAGGATGAACCCAAATCCATCCAAAAAATATTATTGGATCTACAAAAAAATACAACCATCAAAAACTGGATGCTTTACAAGATGATGAGGACAAAAAATTTATTTTCCCAAGACCATTGGCCCAAACAGACCATATAATGGCAGCGCATAAGGCCGTAGGGCATGGCGATTTAAGAAAATGAAAGAGCATCTGAAGCAATTCTATTCTGGGAGTCAATGCATTTCGACATCAAAGAAATGCTAAATTGCTGTGCAGAGTGCCAAGGCGAAAACCGTTCCAAAAAAGAACATCTTACCAGCTTGTTCAGCCCAACTTTGCCTGGCACACTGTATCTATCAACGTTGTTGGCCCACTTTCAACTAGCAATACAAAGACCAAGTACATAATTGTAGCCATCAACCACTTGACCAAATGGGTCAAGGCCAAGGCCATTTGGGAAGCTGGAGCAGCAACCACCGCCAAGTTCGTACTTGAAAACATCATCCACAAACATGAATGCCCCAGGTTATTATGACCAATAACAGAACCAACTTTACTGTCAATGTCCTTGCCAAGCTCCCCCCAACTAATGGGAGTATGAGGTGTGCTTTCTGCTCCCTATCACCCTGAAGCTAATGGGATTGTTGAGCGTGCAAATGGGACGTTGGTGAACATTATCTGGAAATTAACCTCAGCCAAACCGTCCAAATGGAGTACATATCTAAGTTTGGCAGTCTTCGCCTACAATATCTCCTACCATTCATCAACCAGGATGTCTTTGTTTCAAGTATTATATGGTAGACACCTGGCCCTACCAATGCTTCTATATTCAGCCCTAGAGGATCCTGGTGAAAACACTTACCCTCAGTACGTTGAGAAGCTTGCGGATGCCTTTATCAGACTAAAAGCTCAAGCCTATTATAACAGTTTTGCCAAGAAAAAGGCCTGAAATCAAAAGGACTTAGAGAATCTCTATACACTGGCTGAATTCAAAGTTAACAACGAAGTTCTGTTTTGAAACACCCATGGATCAGGCCAAGTGCAAAAGTTAGATTGCATCTGGGTTAGGCCATTCAAAGTGATTGATAAAACGTCTAAGTTTATATACACAATCAAGGATATTAGGACCAGCCATATATACAACCGAGTTCATGCAAAATTATTAAGAAGAAATAATAAGTGGGACGATTAAGAAAAGAAAAAAGTTGAAAAAAACAAATAAACAAAACTTAAATTAAGTTAAGTTAAAACCAAAACCAAAAAACGAAAACAAATTAATGTAAAAGTTTTATTATAGTTAATATTTTAGTTTGCACTTGAGGTTGGGGAGAGGATCCAACTTCAGACTCAATGGGCATTTGGGCATCATCATTTTCAGACTCATCAGCTGTTCTGGCCGAAGTTACCAAATAGAAAAACCAACTCCATTCTCATTGGGCGTTCAGGCCAATAGGAAAGAACAAACATAGGCTAATCAGGAATTTTAGGGCTTATGTTCGAATCAAGAGGGAAGAAATGTCAGATTCTGGTGGTTGACTTGAAAATAAACCTTTGAGAACCATCAGATTGGGCAGATTACCATTTCAACGCTTGAGCTAACACCTATATTCTCACCTCACGCCTATTGCAAATTGGGCCAAATATCTCAATGACAATAAAATCAAGTATTTTATCAGAGCACTCAGCCCAGGTACACTCGCATATTATGGCCAATTTCCTATGCATCAAATCTTGGCAATTGGTCCCAATTATCAAGAACACAATCAACTTAATCATATACAAAATTATTCGTGGTTGACCTAAAGTTAACATCTGAAAATCCCATGGACTTCAGAAGAATGAAAAATGCAATCCATTTCCCACCTTAGGGCAAAATTTATATGTCGATCCACATAATTGGTATGATAACACTTGCATGGACTTCCCAAAAGGGTTACCTTGTGCTATTGAGGAAGAGTCCTGCCGATTCCCAATTATTGGTGCATCATTTACTTCAAATGATGTTAAAATTTCACAGAAGGTGTATTTTGTCAGCAGTATGATGAAACTGAAATCCAGAAGATCTTAGGACAATTTTGTATGCTTTTATCTCAATTTTTGTACCTGAAATCCTCCCAATTTTGAAAATATTTTGCCACCAATGAACCTAAGAAAAGGTTTCAGTCATAGGCTGAACTGAGGTGGTAAAATAGCTGTTGAACTTTTGTGCTGGAATGTGGCCAGGAGATGCCCTAGAGGTATAAATACTGGCGCCTGGCTTATGAGCATTATCTAACTAAAAGCTTATAATAAAAGTTTTATTTATTTTATCCTTTTCCTGGGTTTTATCCAAATCCTAACCTTGGAGAAGTGTCAACAAACTGGAAGGACTGAAGTCCCAATTTGGATTGAAGCCTGCCTCAGAAGAAGTTCCCAAACACAAAGGGAAAATTACGCCCAAAATTGGCTGGAAGAGTCAAGAGAATTTAATAGTCCTAGTGAGTTTTTGAATGGTCCAAATACTGTAAACTATAGGCAATATCAAGGATCAACCATCAGAACAACAGCCCAAATAGATGTGAAGGATAACAATTTCCAAGCAAGCTATCCTTGGATTTTGACACTCATCAACGAATAAACCCCAAATATACCACCTTATGACTCATGTTGCTGATGCTCCTACCCAAATGCTGTCTGTCATAATCCTTCAGCTAAAGCGGGCGCCAGAAAGAAGTTTCCCCAAAGAATCCTCACCTTTTGATATGGCTTCCCAGGCTGTTAGCTGAGTTACCATATTAAAAAATTTATTTCTAATAATCCCTTTGTTTGGCCCATTTTCAAATAAAGATGCGTGATGGCTCCCCCTTTTGGGTTGGGCACCACTAGTGCTAAAAAAGACAACTAAATGTCACTTTAAGCTTATTGCAGTAGAGTTGGAGGGAAAGTGTTTTGAGATCTTGGATGAGGGGAAAAATGTTTTAGCTGCCTGTCCAGAAGATTTAAGAGGAATTGAGCAGCTTACTACCACACTTTAACAAATTTCGCCATATGAGAATTCACTTACAACTGTTTTACCAAGAACTGTCCTACCAATTTTACAAATGGTACAAATTTTACATACTTAATTTCATGATTCGCAGGTTTGATTTGCAATATGAACCACTAAGATAGCATTGATCTTACTTAATATGCGGATTTGAACTTATATGTAAATTTGGGTGGAATGGGAAATTTTTTGGATATTTTCAGTGTCCAGGTCACACCTGGGGTGGGCCTGAGGGTTTTGCTGGAGGGTCCTAAACTGAGCCACCTCTATGTACACCCCTTTAATCATTTTACAAGATCAAAAAAGAAAATATGGGTAAGGCTTCGTAGCTAAGTGGTAAAGCGCTTAGTTGGGGAAGCTGGTGACCTGGGTTCGAGCCCCATTGGGATCATGTACTTTACCCTTTGGGTTGGGACCATCTAATACTAAAAAAAAAGAAAATATGCGCAGAGAGGGAGGCTTTTGAGGAGCCAGGGCAGTAATTCACCGCTCATCTACATGAGCTAGGTCACTGATCTTAGAGAGGGGCTCCACTGGGGTTGGGCCCCTTTCTTCTTGTATGTGGAATTTGCTCACGATCCTGCTGGAGAGGCAGGTCATATGGAATTGCATTACCCTTTTTTTCAAAAGGATACATGCCACATCCTGGGACATGAGCAAGGACATAATTTTTATGCTCTTGCAGAAAGTTTGATTACTAAAAGAGCCACCAACTCTTAAGGAGGATGGGGAGCATAAAAATGAGTTTTGTGGAAGGCTTCCACAAGTTCTTTACTGTTGGCACAACTTTCTTCACTGACTCAGCTATTCTTATAAGAATGGTAACACTTCCTTCCAAGCCACCAGGTACTATATTGAGTGATGTGATTTATGGGAGGCAAGATTTCCTCTACCTCTGCCTCCTGAAAGTCATTTACAATGATAGGTTCAGGCGAAGTGGTCATAGAACCCTTGATTGAGAAATCTGGCTTTTATGTTACTCGTTGTGATTTTTCTAGTAAGGAGGAAGCCTAATATGGAAGTCACCATTCCTTATGTCCTTCAACAACTCAAAGGGCTCAGAGAGATTGCAAAATAGTTTATGGGAAAGAACCTTCATGCCTAGGTGACGCGTGTTCAACATTATCAGTGATCCTTCCTTAATCTCATGGCTTAGTTGGCAATCCAGTATCAAAGTTTCTTGCAATTATACACTGCCTTGGACAGTTGCTCATGTAAGAGATTGTGGGTTTCACGTAATTAGTTCAGGCGTTCCTCTGCAGTAGGAATTAGAAGTAATAAAAGTGTCAATGTGGAATGAGGGGTTGTAACACAAATTGGCCTCAAAAGGGGAAAGGCTGGTGGAGGTATGGGGGTATTATAATATACAAACTGCGATAGGGGAAGTGTTACGCCCATATGTCATGACTTTCAGATGTATAACAGGAAAATATAGCTCCAGGGTTTGGTTCACCCTCCAAGTTTGACCATCTGATGGAAAGATAAGGGGTAGACCTCCAAGGTTTAATGTGGAGGAGGTCAAGGAGGGCACTCCAGAATTTAGCAGTTGAATTGGGACCGCGGTCACTCATTATCTCCCTAGGGAGTACAAACATGGAGAATATTAATCACAAACAAGGCGCCATATCTTCAAAATTTAAATGTTATACTGCAGTGGAGAATAGTGCAAACTTGAAGAAGCGATCAACCACCACCATGATCGCATCATACCCTTTGGAGGGTGGCAACTCTACAATTAAATCTACAGATAAAGAGGTCCAGGGGCCCTCTACATGTTGCAATGGGTGCAAGAGGCCATTTTTTAATAATCTGTTAATATTTGGATCTTGTACACACTACACAACTGGAATATAAGCAGGGACTCTATGGGAGATCTTGGCCAATTATAGGTTCTTTTATGAAGCTATCCACACTTTTTGAACCCAGGATTTTTCACAGTTGAGGGCTCATAATTCTATTGAATCACATGTTACTGAAAGGTGGGAGGAATTTTAACTCAGTCTCTGAAGAATATTACCCTATGCTTGAGGGCATAGTGTGTACGCTTTTTGAGCTTTAGATTCCAAGTTCTCAGATATTGTGATTAATTCTATAGAGCTTAACTGGGCAGCTAGTACTTGATCAAGAAGGGTAGTATCAGGTTACAAACTGGCAGTGGAGACAGAAAGGGGAGCCTGCGCCAAAAACTTGGGAGCCAGAGACAATGATAATGAGGTCAGTGAGCTTGTCTATGCTGGGGTTCATGGCATGGTTCTACTCAACATGTCTGGAAGGACATGAAGTCCCCATTTACAAAATTCATACTTGAAATTAAAATTTCATAGATCGCGGTATGTGTGGGCCTGACGGTGTAAAAGCTTTTGTGGTTTTCTTTGATAGATCAGGAAATGGTGGTCGTTCGCACAGTAATCTCATGCTTGGCCCCTTAGAGGAGGTAGCTCCAGGGAGTTAGAGACCAAGACACATCCTCCAGCTCCTTTTCATATAAGCAAAAGACTACTCAATGGCGAAAAATTTCAGAAAAGTACACAAAAGGATGCTTAACCACATCATGTTCATGGAGGAGCACAGCGCCTATGGCAACTGAAGGTTTATCACAGGCCACAATGAAGGGCTTAGAAGAATCAGAATGCCTGAGGACTGGCGCGATAAGGAAACCCCTTCAGAGTCAAACTACTGTTGGCATTCAGGTGTCCATTTGAAGGGTGTGTTCTTGCCAGTAAGTGGATGCATGGTGCTGATAAATGGAGAAAAAGATGAAGATAACTCATTGAGGAAGATTACTGTCCCCAGGAAGTTCTGAAGCTGCTTTTAGGGGTTAGGATTGGCCAAGACTGAATGGCTTCTAACTTGCATGGGAGTACTGCATACTCATCCTTCAAAACTAGGTTCCCTAACATCGATGAATCCCCCCCTTGGGTTGGGACCATCTAGTACTATAAAAAACTAGGTTCCCTAAGAAGTTTACATCCTCATGAAAGAATTCTCATTTGGAGGGCTTACCAAAGAGCCAAACCCCTGTGGATAGCAGCCATAACCGCTTATAGATCTTTAATATGTTGCTTGTGAGTAATAAATGAATTAAGATATCATCAATATAAGAACCCACGCAGGAAAAGCGTGTAATGGTCAAAAACGTCCCAGTTTTTGACTGCCATCCTACCGTAGTGGAAAACTTGATGCCAAATAATTGTCCAATTTGAGGTTCCCTCAGGGTAATTGTTTTGACTCATCATACTCACCAATTCAACCTCAGATCTAGAGAAATTTGAAAGCGAGAAAAGATGACACAGGTAAGCGAGAAATTGACCCCAAAACTATCCTTGTTTTATTTGTTTTTAAAAAATAAAATTGTGGACAAAATAATCCCACTAGTATAATGTCACTGCAAACGCACATAGAAAAAACCAAAGGATTATGAAACCCCAGATTATCTCTGGTGGCCCATAGCCCTGAAAACCAAATTCTTTTTGTTATGGATACAAAAACTTGATTCGCCATGGGATACCTGAAGACAAGGCAAGGGCGGCCCTGTGGCCACCAGAGAGACCCATGAGAAGGTGGGAAACGAAGAAGAATTCTAAAATGAGTTTAAAATTACACAGGCCCAACCTTTTAAGGTAGCCCTTCCAGGGGACCCTTCTGCACTATTCTTTAGGCCCCTAAGAGCATAAAGAATAGCTCAGGAGGGGCACATCCAGCGCAGAGCCCCGTATAAACCTCAAAAACAAGAAATCTTGTTTTGATTTGAGATTTGGATTTCCAAATCTTGAATAAAAATGTAACATTGGTTTGACTTGACCGTTACAAAGTGCAGATCACCCAGGACATTATCTATGAGGCGCTGGAAGGTTGCTAGTGCGATATTCAACCAAAATGGTATCACTTTAACTTAAAAAGATTCCCAGTTTTGTGCATATGGCAGTCGGCCACTCCTCTATCTCATCGACTCTTACTTTATTGAAAGGATTTAAAAAATCAAGCCTAGAGAAAACTCGTGACTTTACAATTGATTGAGCTATTTTATTGTTCTAATGGAAGGGATAAGGTTGTAAACTGTCACATTACTTACACGCTCATAATTAGCTCATGGCTGCAGGGTTCCATCTTCATTCTGCTTAAAGACAATGGGAAGCAATTGGGGAGGACTGTCGGACAATTGGATGTACAACTAGTTAAAAGAATGCGTTGGTGTCAAATTTCCATAGTTATTAGAAATTCCTCGCCTAAATTTCATTGAAATAGTTTGGACCAGAATAATGATTTTACTACTGAACCTCTGATGGAATAAATGAACTGACTGGAAGCTCACCCATGCAATAACTTAAATTCAGTGCTACATTTAATAGAAAGAAACCCCTTATAAAGATTTGAAGGGTGTTAAAGAGGCTGAAGATATTTATCCCAATTAAGGCCTAGGAAATTTAGTAATCAATAAGGATTAAAACATTTTTAAGATAGCTGATTGGATAAATTATTAGGTGGTTACTACATGGATGCATCATCCATGCTGTCAATAAAACATCAAAAATTAAGCCCTTTTGAGTTCAAAAGATCTCCAAGTGTGCTGATAGGTCAAATCATCATTTACCCATATTGAGATACCCTCTGCCTATTCTAAATTCTCTCACTCCTCTTTTTTTAGCCACCGAGTTCCTTTTATAAAAGGAGGCGTTATTTTAATAAACTATCACTTGTTTTTCTTCAAAAGTGATAATATTATTACTATTTATAAATTAAAAAATATATTTGTGGTCTACTTTTACCCCAAAAACTTAAAAAGCTGTCAAGAGATTTTATACTTTCTTCATCTAATAGATTTGCTGATATCCTACACCAAAGCACCTGAGAGCAACAGAGTGTCAGGATTCCAAGGACTTTTTTACAATCCAACCTTCCCCACATATCATATAGCTATTTATATAAAGCTTTACCCTCTTTCTTGATGTGAGGATGTAATGTCAGTTTATTTTTACAAGATGTACTGTCAGTTGAAAGGCTAGATCATACTCTGAATGTGGTGAAAGCCTAGTAACTAAGTTCATGTCAAAACTTTTTTTGTATTGGTCAATGAAGAATGGGAAGTCCAGCGTAAGATCTGCAGAGAGAGGAGCAGGAGGTAAGATAGAGCTCAAGGAGGTCTCGAGAGGAAGAATACCATTTTAGTTGGAATTCCACACTGAGCTCATTATTGGTGAAGGAAGGGTGTTACTATCCAAATTGGTATAAACTTGTTGCCAATTCCTTTAACCTACACCAAGGACGGTTGGGTATAATAATTCTGGAACAGCTGAGATATGTATAAAAAAAGCAAAAAGCATGCACAAAGATATGTACTGGTTGATGCACAAATATACTTTATAGGTTGAGAGGATGCGCAAAAGTTGGAGGAGCCACAGTGTCTAGATCTAATGCTTGTGCGATTATGAGGTCCATAAAATTGCCAGCTGCCCATGTATTCTGGAGCGCCTGCATAGTGACCTTGCTTGTCCTAGAACAGAAGGTGATATGAAAGGTGAGATAAGCATGATCCTCATGGGTGAAAAAGTGAAAATGACAGGGCTGTAGAAGAACGAGCCAAGGTTAGAAGTGGCCTCTTGATAACTGACAAGCCCTGAAGAGATGACCTGGTAAAATTCAAAGATGTACCAACACGTTTTCCAAAAAGGAAATTGGGTTGCAAGTTACTTTTAGGTTTGATTTTTAACATTATAGTAGGTGAACGCCTCACCCAACCCAGAGAGAAGAGTGAGGAGCACTAAGAATGTTGCTGGATTTTATGTCAGAGCTGCAGTTGAATTGGTTAAGATTGTTCATCTTAAGAGAGTCTGATAGTGCCCAGTTGATGGTACAGAAGAACAAAGGCTCAGCTGTTTAATGACTTTTTAAGAAATGGTTCCCTAAGGATTATTTGTGTGGTAATCTGTTTAAACAACATACCAAAGGCCTATACAACAAGCCAGTAGGCTGAAGTAGGGGAAACCTCGGGCTTTACTTGGTCAACCTTAAGGGTGGTAGAGGCATGGAGTGCAAAAACCCCTCCATGAATCGCGGCTATTTAGTAAGATAAGTTAATAGGGCGGATCATTTTATACAATAATACAAAATGAATTGTGACCAAAATGGCGCATATCAATCCCAAGGAGGCAGAGAAATTTGAGATAAGGTGGTTAATGGCTTCTGTTATGTGCTCTATGGTTCATCTAATATAATCGCAGAGGTAGTCATCCACTATCTCATGGAAGTGGGGAGCAATGATGATCTGCGGATCAGAACTTCCACTTGGAAAATTTTAAAAAAGTAATTTGTACATGGCCAAATGTATTACCAAAGAATTTTGGCAGAAATAAGTGAGTTGGCATGATGGTGGATTCAAAAACAAAGGTATAACACAAAATTGATGTTTTAGTGATTTATAAGGAGGATACTAATTAAACTGACAACTTACCCTAAGGATTGCGGTAACCTATATAGTGGAGGGAGGAAAGGAACATGTAATTTTATGATGACTAAGCCTTTTGCTAGACACACTAAACTTCATCATATGCTTTTTGTGATAGAGTAGGTTGTAGAGTACTAGAGGTTTTGGATGGCGTCATAAAAAGATTTGGCTGTCTGTCCAGTCTTTTGAGGAAGAATTGAGCAAAATACTACCAAAATTAAATTGAATTTTGCTGGACAGGTAATTCAATATAACCAGTTCTGCCAAAACCTATTATGTTATTTTGCAAAACGTAATAATTGATATATTTAACTTAACGATCTGCATATTTGATTTGCAAGCTGAACCACTAAAATAGCCTTGATCTGACTTGATATGCGGATTTAGACTTAAATGTAAATTTGAGTAGGGTGGGGCAATTTTTTAGATTTACAGTGTTTTTGTCACACTTAGGAGGTGCCTGATGGTCCTTCTTGAGGGTCCAAACTGGATTAACTCTCTGAACATCCCTTTAATCATTTTACAAGATCAGAAGAGAAAATGTGGGGAAGATAGGCAGGTTCTTAAGAAAACAGGGAAGTAACTCACCGCTCATCTACTACATGAGCTAGTTCACTGATCCTAGAGAGGGGATCTACTGGGAACTTGATCCCTTTATACTTCTATGTGGAAATTGCTTTAAAATCCAGCTGAAGGTACAGGTCATCTGGCTTTGCATAATTAGTGGATGATTACCAGTATTTATATGTTGTAACCTGTTGTGTGCACAATCCAAATCACAGTCATTGATTTGCAAAAATAAAGGCTTTATTCTTTGAAAAGGGCCTGTGTTTGGTCTTTTTCATCCTCAGCTAACCCAGAGAGGCTCTACTAAGGTACCAAAAAACATACCAATTGGCCTTCATGGCCACCAAGGCCAAGTATGTTTGAATTACTAAAATCACGGATACTTGATTTTTTTCACATGTTAAATCAGAACAAATGAAACGATCTGATGTAGCTTTTTTGGATATAAAAGTTTTAGGTTAGCTACCAGCACCTGAATTTCCCCATGGTCTTTAAGGATAAACCTGGGTCAGTGACCAGTTTTAAGTTAGATTAGCAGAAGGGGGTGAATGTCTCGCCATATAATCCTTAAGGATATTTAGATTAATTTTTGTCCTCAATATTATTTGACAGCCTGCTGGATTGGTTAAGCTTTGATTATCTTGTAACAGAATACCCTTAGATTCCATCTTTTGGTTAGGTAACCTCCACATATGGTCACAAATCTGCTAATAACCACTGAAAACAATATCATCTTCTAACGTGAGGTTAATATACCCATGATTTTGAGGCTCTGGGGCCTCATCATTTTGATTTTATACTATTGGAAGAGATTGTCCCAATATTTTCCAACGTGTATTTAAAATGGTCTTTGACTTCATAGGTCTTTCACAAACGAGGTCCCATTTGAGGAGATCATAATTTTGATTTGGAAAAACGACTGCATGAGTGGATACAATCAGTAAGCTAAACTGCAGAAGCAAATTATTGTAATTTCATTCAGAGGTTGTGGTCTGGGGTCCCGCAGTAACATTTTTTTATAACAATCTATGTATAAAGTGAGCCCAGTTTCTTCACATGCTTAGTGGACACAATATTGACTGGTGTCCCGCTGTATACAATAACTCTAAATTTGAGCTTATTTATTGTGATATCCATATAGGTACACTCATAAAAAACAACTGAAGATTTTATTATGTGGACATCTAAAGTATACACTTGACTTAGATTTCTTTTATCTCTTCGTCTAATTGTGGGCTGGAATACACCAAAATCTCAGTTAAGTATTTCCACTTGGACTCCATCTAATTTGGTATATTTCTAGGAGGACTGGAAATTTCTTGTAGATTTAACTGTTGAACATAAGGCTTTGGTAATAGTTTCTGCATAAAATTGCTTTGCATTACATCTGGGAGTGGGTGGTAATTGGTACTATATCAACTGTTATAGCTCAATGAACCGCCAGAGGTGGGCGTCGTAGTTCACTTTTTTTGAACAGAAGGTGGGTCTGGGAAATTTTCATACCTGGACTCTTTAGAGGAAGCGGAGGAAGTAAATCCCTGTTCTACATCACCTTTTTTCCCCAAATCTTTCTTATCCTTGGGGTTCATAAAATGAACCTTGAGTTTAGAATTCAAATTTGGGAGCAATTATCATAGTGCCCCTAATTTTATTGCAAAGATGGCAAGTTCTGACTAATATCAGGTCTATTAGAACGAGGCCCATAAGGTGGGGTAATTATAGTTTAATGGAAATGTCCCTAGACTGGGGGTCAAGAGTCTCCTAATAACTCTTGTTAGGCGCCTCAAAAGTAACTTCGCATTAGAGGAGATAATTTAACATATGTGTGATTTCATGTTCCATATTTAAAACTGGTATCATAACACATGTCTTTCCTTGTAGGGTTTGCAGACATAGCACAAAGTGTTCTGAGAGTCAAAGTTGTTAATGACGTTGACCCCAAATATTGTCTGTGCCTCCATATAAGCTATGTCAAAGGCTCTCACACTTTCTTCTTTTTCTAAAAAATATTGAGAAATTTCGTCTTCTGAGTGGGTATCCTTTTTTGCACCGCCAAACTCTTTGATAATAAAATTATTTTGCATTGTGATAAGACATACAAACCTTTTTAACTTTAGCATAAATAACTCTTGAATTTTTGATTCCAAAGAGTTCATTACCATGGCCGACTAAGAGTTATTGGCCACACCATCCATAATCATAAGATATCAATAAAATTATGTACATTCCCAGTATCACTAAGCTTAGGTAAATTTGTAGGATTAATGGTCTCAGCATAACAGTACTCTTGAATGACGCCAAAGTCCCAAATAGGCTTGGGGCTGTAAACTAGTGGAGAGGTCAAAAAACAAAAAGATGAGGCGAATATAAACTACTTTATTGAGTTAAAAAGCGTCAATATCTATATGGCATGTGGGGACATAGTGCCTCAGGGACTTCATGGCCCAGTATGATCAGGATCTTAAAGCCTTTCAGATCAATTACTTGGTCAGCACTTTCATTGCTCTGCATTGTCCCCATGACCGCAGTAATGAGTGCGCGCCCCTCAAGATTCAGGAAGTGGGGATGGAGTTATTCAAGTTGTATAAATCAATTCTTGTGTTCATGATGCTTCCTGATTGACTCTTGTATCAGTGCCTTCAGGGTAAGGTTCTGTTTGAACTGGTAACAGGAGTTGACTTACTAAGGCTCAATTTGGGTGTAGGGATATCAACTCAATCTCCATCTCAAATACCAACGACGCCCCCTCAAGATCCTGTTGGAGGGGGGTATAGCGACAAAGGAATCAGCCATGTACTTGATTCACTACTTTACCCTGATTGACATCAACAATGAAGTACTCTAAGTTTTTTTTATGAATGACCCTATAAAGTTTCAGACCAAAGAATGTCGAGATTGTTCTGTTGACCTCTGTATCATTGTTGATTTAAAAGAAAGAGGTCACCAAATTGAAAAATTGGTAAGGAGGGTTGGCCAAAATTAAATTAAGTTGTCTCCCTTTCTGTGGTGATTACAATGTTTTTTTGGCTAGGGCTTGAACATGGACAATCACATTAGCTAAGGCCCTCATAGTTAAATCAGAGTTCTCAGATACAGAGGTATCAAGCAGTGGCTGAACGCTACTTGGTAACTAGGAGCACGCCCATTTGGAGCTTCAAACTGGGAACATCTTGATGTTTCAATGGTAGCTTATTATGTAAGCAAGCAAAGCTCAGGGTAGATAATGGCAATAGCGATTAGGGTCAGAGGTGGCCATCTTATGTATAATAGAGACAAGGGTTATTAGCACACCCCACGCTTTATTGGTTAATGGGTTTGTAAGGAGTAATGAAACTCTGATTAGTACCAAAAAAGAAGTAAGCTCTTGGACTGCCTATGAGGTGATATTTAATTTATTATCCAAAAGTAAGGCTTGTGGACATTCATGCTGGGTAAAAACGGATCAAATAAGAAAAAAGCCTTGGCTTTTGCAGAAACAGCGTGGACAGAAATTACTTTGGCCACTTGGTCAAATGTCCATGGCTAGGAGGATATATTTATGGCTATTTAACCACGTTTGTAAGAGGGCCTATTGCATCAATGCTAACAACATTATAGCGAAACAATGGAGAAGTGACCAAGTGCTGATATTAGGGACTGGCTCTATATTTGACTAGCATGTCATACAAGCTTCCAGGGCCTTTTGGATGGCTTATACCATTTGGTCTCATTAACATCATGTCTTTAGCCACTCATAAGTCTACTTTACTGCCACATGTCCCAAAGTCACATGCCCTCTAAGATAACATTGGATTGAGAGGAAGGGCGGATGTAGGGGAGCCATTTCCTATTGACCCTTTTATATATTATTCCTTCCTTGATCTGAGTGTCTCTGGTCATTTTCAGAGCTCATCATGGTTCACGATAGTCTCCAACTTTTAGCGTTCTGGTCAACCAATTAGATCATATAGCTGGTCTTCCTTGGATGTCAGAGCATCCATAATGGCATCCTTGAGAGACCTCTTGCTTTCTTGTGAATTTCTCTTGCGTGATGAAAATTAGTAAATCGCAGCTCTGTAGCCCTAGGGCCCATCTGGCTAACCGTTTATCTGAAGTCTTTTATCTACTGCAGCAATAGTAGACAGGAATAATCAGTGACAATGGTGAAGTGGGTGCCATAGAGATAGGGTGGAAGCATATGATTGCTAATAAGACAGCGTGCACACCTTTTTGGTAACAGTATAGTTTTATTTGGTCTAGCTCAAGGTCTTGCTGAAATAAGCTACTGGATGATTGACCTGATTTTCATCTTGTCTGGCTAATGGCACCAACGGCGACATCACTCACATCTTTGAATAGCAAGAAAGGTTGATTGAAAAGTTGATGGGCTAAAATGGGTTTAGTGCAAAGAGAGGTCCTCAACACATTAAAAGCCTGTTCTTGCTCAGGATGCCACTCAAAAGGCACATTTTCTGCAGGAGGTAAAATAGGGGCTCGGCTAGGTCAGAAAACTGAGGGATGAACTGCCAATAATAGTCCACCATTCCAAGGAATAACTGAATATCTCTCAGGCTCTGGGGGCGTGACATCTTCTCAATGGCGTTGACTTTGTCTGGAATGGGCTGGATACCATCATTTAAGACCTTATGCCCGAAGAACTACATTATGGATTGAAAAAAGAGAACTTCGAAAGTTTGAGCTCTATCAAAGCCTTCCTAAGACGATTGGAGTCTTCTCAAAAGTGCTCCACATGACAATTGAAGATTTGTAAAAAAGTGTGAAATTGTTAAGGTATATGATGATGCAGGATAATTTTGAGTCTCCAAGGATCCCATCTGCGGTGCGTTGAAAGGTGGTCAGCGCAATACAAAGTCCCTGGGGCATCCTTGTAGGTTCAGATATCCTATGTTGGCTATGAGCGCACAATTACTCAGTATTCAGGGGCGAGCTCAACTTGATAATACCTGCTAGTAAGATCTATTGCAAAAAATTATCATGACTTGGTGAGCAAGCAGAGAGAGTTGTCAACTCAGGCCAAGCAATAACTGTCTTTCTTAGTGATGGAGTTGGCGGTAAACTATCACCACTTAATGGCTTCCAACATCTTTTTAATCAACAGGAGGGGAGGCCCAAGGACTGCGTGAAAGCACCGATAGTCTGTCTTTGAGTAGTTGTTTGAGCTCTACTGCCACCTGGGTTTCTTCAAGATTATTTATTGATAAGGCCAGGATTGAAAGAGGAGCGTTCCTAGTTTCCATGATATAGTATACCCACTCATTTTTCTAAAATTGTAGTAGAGGCCTAAAAAAGGTCTGAGTATCCTCT
Organism: Massospora cicadina; assembly: GCA_022478985.1. NCBI lineage: Eukaryota > Fungi > Entomophthoromycota > Entomophthoromycetes > Entomophthorales > Entomophthoraceae > Massospora > Massospora cicadina. The sequence continues at coordinate 118,747 of JAKSZP010002639.1, read as the reverse complement.
AATAGTTCTTGAACCTGGCGCTGTTGTTCCCCAGTAAGTTCCTTACAATACAGGTGTCAAGCAGAGCCATTGAGGGGTGCGTCTGTAAACAAAAAACCTCAGAATTCTAAAACTACGTCACATTATTGATAGCCCTATGGGGTAGAAGGTTAACTAAGCCGTGGGATTAATATGGACCACTATCCTAGGTTTGTCAGTAATGTTAGCCAACAAAACAGATATGGATCAGGAATAGGCGGGATCTAAAACTCCTGAACAGGTTAAGACTTTTTGGAAGATGGGTTGCTTGGCCCCTGATCTCAAGCAAGTATCCAGAGGGGATGTTGACGTGGACCTGAGTGTTGAAAATAACCTGGGACTTCGGAAATAACGTGGTCAGTTTAGGGTAGATAGATTGGCATGCCCTTGTGACCGTCAACAGCAGGAGGGGGCAACCATACTTGTGAGCCCCTCACGTGATATTTGAGTCAATCGTTCAGCTCTCACTCTCTAATAGGCAAGCCCAAGTCTTGACCTCCGTTTGAGTTGCGCAAGGTTTTAAAGATTAGGGGAACCCAAGTCCTAGAAGAGATAAGAATTCTTTAACATAGTGTACTACCCTAGAGCTGTCCCAGAGAAACTGAGTTCCAAGAAGAAGTACATAGCTCAGGTTATCCAATGCAATGGCAGGGGTACTAAATGGAAAGCTTCCCAAAATGGATAGGTAATAAAGAATAGTCCCCTATGGATCATGTAACTGTGGTCCAGCAATGCCATATTCCATGTGTCAAGATTCTGAATGACTAGACAATAATCCCTTAGTAGCCACGATGGATTGGCTAAAATCCGCCGACTATGATTTACAGTGTATGAATATTTGAGTACTTTGGGATAAGGCGATATTGAGTCAAAACAGATGGTTATTAGATAGCATTCTCAAGACAATAAGTCAAAGTTGACATACAACACATAATTAGTAGATCACCTCAAACTAAGGCAATAGTGAATTTAAGAATGTGATACTCTGCCAGAGCCAATGAGAATATTGCAGAACCAATTAGTCTAAGAAAAAGGATTGGTATTAACTGAAGTTGCTGATATATAAGCAAGATGAGATAATTGAAGATTGGGATGATGTTGTTAAAATTTATAAGTTTCATTAATTGTTCACAGCTGATAACCTCAAAATTTATTAAGTGCACAGGTTCAGTGTTGTGCAATTCTCCACTTTGTCTGATAATAATATATAATTTATTGATAATAGTATGAAGACTATTATTTGTAGTTGAATAAATCACTAGAATTTAGTCCAACGCTTGACCAATATTCCTCCTCAAAATACCCAAGATGTCATTAATAGGGATTCATTCTCATTTACAGCCGAACTTGATCCACGCTCAGATCCTTGTTTACAGCTTCTCTCTGGTGATATAAAGTTGTCATCGATCCCTAATTCACCTCAACTTCTCTTCTCTGGATTTACACTCACATCCTTACTCTTTATCCTAAAGAGTCTTCCAATTAAAGCACACAGCAATAATTTCCTTGTCGAAAAATAGAACTTGAAATGGATTCTGGAAAATTATATCTTATACTATACAAATTACTGTTAAAAGTTTTTTATTAAGTGAATTCTTAGTGTAAATTATAGTAGGAATTCGGTGCCCAACCCTCAGTTGGCACCTTATCAATGAAATGGCAGCCATTGCCATTGTATTACACATTGTCATCTCATAAGCGATGGTCTTCCCCATCCTGGATAGGATTCCATCATTGGACATCCTTGAAACTAAAATGGAAAAGATTCAGAAAATTTGTCCCTAACATATTCCTCTCGCTCCCAGTGAACCAACCATATTTGGCAAGCGACCTGATTAGTTAATGGGATTTTTTACCCATTCAGACAGGTCACAAACCAACTTATTGATTTTCTAGTTGCAGGTGGCTCCACTCGCTTCACAACTTGATCCTTAAATTCCCAATTGGTCAGTGATAAAATATGATTAAACCAATTTGGTACACCTGATAGTTAATCATCAATCAACTATTAGATGCCCCTATTTCGTTGGCAACTCTGTCTGAAGAGATCTTAAGTATTTACCTGGATTATTTTCTGATGGATTTAAACCAAGCGAATTACCTAAAATCCTCCAAACATTGTTAGCCTGAAATTAGGGTCAACTGATATCTAAATTAATTCGCTATAAGGAATTATTCACCAGCAACCCATGGTAATCTAGTCAGCTGGAAATATGGGCAAAAACCCCAAAAACATTCCCCCTCTTGCCTAGATTTCCAGTGCAAAAAGAATCAGGACAGGAGAATACCGCTTCAGACACTCATTTGGATAATTCTTTTGTTCAAGAGGAGTATGGTCAATCAGTACTCAACGCTGCTCAGGGCAACCTTCAGCATGTGGCTCTCTTCCTCTTCCTCCTCGCTACCACCTACTCAGAGCATGGTTCCCATGACCTTCTGTCATGCCAGGCTGATCAATATACTCATGATAATATTAATCCCAGGATCCAGTTTTCCCCCCATCAGGGCATATAACCCTCTGTCATATTCAAGATTCTTGGTTTGGCGTCCTCAATTTCCTGAATTTCTCCTCATCTTTGACAGGAGACTATTGCTATCAATGTTCATTTCATGGCACAATTAAGAATGCTCATTTATATTGCCCTTGTTATTTTCTCATAATACCCTCTTGGCTCAAATAATTTTTAATTCTTCTCTGGAGAGCTTACCCTATTAATTTTGAAATTAATTTCTTAAAAATTAGAGCTAATTGATTCCAGAGTGCATGATGTCAACTATCATATAAGTCCGACATCCCCTTCTCATTCAGCTCATATGTCAATTTTGGAGTCTCAGTACCAACAACTGCTTAATAGCGTGTCTGATAAAGACCTTCGGCTCTTCCAGATGGTGAGTCAATCTGCACGTCAAAACCTCTTCTATGGTCCTTCCAGGACTCATACTCCCAGTCAAGCACCCATTAATAGTCCTTTATGGAATTACCAGAAACAATTAACAACCCTGACAAAACCAGGTTAGCGATTGTCTTAAATGACTTATGACCAATCCTTCCTCTGTCGTCAATTCCTGAGTTAGATTCTAAAACTCTCCTGGATTAGGCTCTATTCACAGATTTTCTAACATCGTCATTGAACCTCCTGAAGTAATGCCCTTCACTCTCGATTGATTGTTCCTCACCAGATCAGATTTGCTTCTGAAGTTCCTTTTCTGACTTGGCCAGTACTACAAGCCAGCTGTTTTGGCCACCAAACTAGCCATTGGAAACAGCAAACATTTCAAACTCCCCTATGAAGAATTGAGGGCCCAAGTAACTTAGGCTATGTCTATAGCTCTGAACTCCTCCAATCTCAAACACATCCTAGATCAAGACGTTGCAGCCTATGCTCTTTGCTTTGCTGGCCAAGTTCTTTAAAGTTGGTCCACGAAGCTTCTAGCCTCTCCTGGCTTTCATCGCTCATTCTGCTTTTGCTTCCAAGAAGCTCATAGTCATTTTCTGCAGTGTGACATTCACTCCTTGAATGACTATCTTGTTTCTGGCACGTCACATTGGTATCTTCTACTGATGGCTTTAATAGGGGGCATGCTTAGAGAACCCCCACCTAGTATTCCTTGCTTGATGCCATACCATATGTCCAATGTTCTTGATGAGGCCCATTGGCAAGTGCTTAAGACCAATCTTCTGGCTCCGGTGCCATATTGGGATTACTCAGGTTTATTTGCTGACTGCCTTTTCTTGTTCTGTCGCTTACCTCCCCGATCTGGGGTATCATTTTTGGCATGTTCTGACATTTCCATCTCTCTTCCCCTAGTCACTTTCTCGCAGTGATCAGCATCCGCTCAACAAACTTGGTTTCAAGTAGGTCTAGCTCTCGCTAGCATCCTATCTCACATACATTTTGACGGATTTTTTACTCCTACTGCAATCCATCCTCCCTCCCCCAAGAGGTGACATAGGTTGAATTATCCCCAAAATAAGGATAACAAAAATATTGAAAAATAAAAATATAACTTTTTCTCTGCATTTTTATCAATCTTATATTTTCTTCTTTTTTTATGGGACTTAACCTTTTCTCAGGCCAGAAGTCCATCTTTTTTATTCTATTTCCCCAAACTGGTTCCTAGGTATACTTAGACCTACCAGTTTTCTATGATTCAGAGGTCTTATTTTTAAGACTTAACCATCTATTTTGGTTTAATGACCCTTTTTTGGACTTAACAAATCTTCAGGACATAACCAACTTAATGGTTCGGCAGTACTTCAGGAACTCTTTTTTCATTATTTTTTTCATCAAACCATTGCTTTAAATACTTAGCATGGACTCATTTTACTATCCTTCCATCCAAGGGGCTCTTGATGGAGTAGGTGTCCATCACCGTCTTGGCAATAATCTCAAATGGACCCAACCATAACGCATCCAATTTGTTTATTTTCCTGAAACCATGAATATCACAACAGGCAACTCTTTCACCTATTTTAGTATTCTGATAAGGCCGTTCAGTTCTTATCATTCAATCATTTTCACTTGAATCCTTTTCTTCAAAGTCGTATTGAATGCTTGTGATTGCATTTTTAAATCAGGATACTCATCAATCAGTTCAGGTACTGCTCAGCACTAATCCCCGATGTTGGTTCCACCACCAAATATAATAATTGGTGGCAACGCGGCCTTTCTTCCATATAGCTGCTAAAATGGCGTTTTTATCCCATCACCATATGATGACTTACATTGTAGGCAAACGTCACTGAACTCTGGTACATTCCCCACATGGAAGCTCTTCTTGCAACCAGCTTCCTCAGAGTCATGGCTAATGTCCCATTGACTCGTTCTACCAGTCTGTTCATCTCTGGCTGGTAGGGTAAGACATGACTCCTCAGATCCGTATCATTTCACTTAATTGCAGGATCAAATGAGATGTGAAACTTGTTCCATTGTCACTCAGCAGGACCTGTGGGCATCCATGTTGGTATATTACTTGATCTAGGATAAATTTTGCAGTGCTAGTAGCATCTACTTTTTCCAGGGTTTTCATCTTGACCCATCTCATCAAATGGTCAATTGCAACAATGATGTACTTAATTCCCCTTTTACTCATATTTAGTAAACCCTCATGTCTATGGACACATATGCCAGGAAAATCCAAGGTGGACCATTTATATCCAGTCATGTTCTTATGTGACTTGTGCAACTGGCACTCCACACAGAAAGCCAGATAGTCTGCGAGATTGTAGTTGATGGACTCCCAGTAATAATACTGGTGAATATGATCAGTTGTTTTTCTCAGGCCTCCGCGCCCAAAAAAACTTATGAGCAGCTTGAATGATAGCCACTCGTTCTGATTGATTTTAAATTTTAAATTTTAAATTTTATTCGAGGTGGGCTGACCTGGGTGATGATACCGCACCAATTAGGGAAGTGAAGAAAATGGGAAAGGAGGATAAAACCCAGAAAACCTCCATGCGCGGCGTATGATAGGCCAGGAACTCCATGGACCGCCTTTGCTATTTGCTATCTCAGTTTGGGGCATTGGCGCGCAAAACCAACATAGTCAAAATCGTCCCCTACCCAAAGTCCATTACCGGGATCAAACTTGGGTGGCAGTGGTAGAGGGTCTATACTCTACCACTGGGGTATCCTCCCTTGCCACTCGTTCTGATTGATTTGGGAATAGCAATTACTTCCAATTGATCATCTTAAACTCTTGTCCATCCATGGTCTCAGTGTTTTCCATCACTTTTCTGAAGTGCACCTTGGATTTCTCAGGGCTCATTCCAATTTCTCCATTGACCATCCTCTGGAATAGCTCATCTTCTTGCTGGCATACCACCTGGACCATTGGTAACTGAGTTAAGCCATACACATTCTGATGAGAAGCTACAACTCGGTGGAAGATCTTATAATTTTAAGCCTGTAGCTTTAGTGCCCATCAGGCCAGTCATCCTTCTGGTTCTCATAAATTGTGTAGCCAATACAACAAGGAGTGGTCTGTCACCACTTTGAAGTGCGTTCCATGGATATACACCCAAAACTGTTTACAGGCGTAAATGACTGCAAGGCATTCATGCTCAGTCAGGGTGTAATTCCTCTCAGCGGCTGAGAGTGTCTGGCTCACATATATGCCACCAGATGCATGTCCCCAAATTCTCCTCTTTGTCTCAATATGGCGGCAATTGCCTCAACATAGCATTAGTTGTATTATAAATTCTTGATCAAAATTCATATATTTCAAAATCAAAGAATCTATTAAATATTGGCGTAATTCATCGAAGGATCTCTAGTCCTCTTCACTCCAAACAAATCCTTTTTTAAATCCTTCAACAAATGGAAGATGGGCTCAGCAATTATTGCAAAATCCCAAATGAATCTTCTATAGTATCTGACCATTCCAAGGAATACTTGGATATCTTGGACACCCTTTGTTACAGCCATTTACTCTATGACTTTGATCTTCTGGGCTTGCAGCTGCAGTCCACTAGAGTTGATTATGAGTCCCAGATATTCTAACTCTTTTTTGAAGAAGTGGCACTTCCTCGCTTAATATTCAGGATGGCAGCGGATAGTCACTTAAACACTTCCTCTAAGTGTTGCAAATGGTAGTAAATGTCCTACTGAACAAATCTATATCATCCTCATATCCAGGATGCATAACAACTTTAAAACATTCAGTATGGCATCCATGGCCCTCTGAAACGTCGCAGGCACATCGCACAGACCCTTGAACATCCTCATCAGTTGATAAAGCCCCTGCGCAGTGATAATCACGCATTTCTCTTGGCCTTCTCTAGGCAAATCAATTTGCCAATATCTAAATATTAGATCCATTGCAGAAAAATACTTTGCTTCTCCCAATTGATCTAGTGCATCATCAATTCTTGGTAGTGGGTATGAATACTTCTTCATAATCTTATACAGCTTCTGATAATCAATCACCACCTAATTAGAGCCATCCTTCTTCTTCACAATAAGAATCAGGCTCGCTGTTGGGCCACTAGGGAGGAATCACTAGCGGCGTGTTTATCTGAAGGCAGGGCTTCGAAGCTTGCAGCCTTGGATGAGATGTTCTCCATTAGAGTAAAGTAGAATAAAGTAAAGAAGATATTCTGCTGAGAAGTACTTTCTTTAGAATAATCAAGCACTATTTATAGTGCTTCAAAATGTAAGGATAGGAATAGGCATTTTTGAATGTAGTGTCATGGGACCTGTAGGAAAGTCCTGATACTGGGATAGGTGGGAATAGATAAAAGTGTGGATAGAGATTAGATAACAACAAGGAAATGTAAATATTCCTCAAATTCAGCATAAACAAGGTAAAGCCTCAAATTTGGTATTCCAGTTGAATTGAACTCCATACTCAAGATTATTGGGTCATCTGCAAATATTGCCCTTTGTATGATTATATTGATTTTCCCCCTGGACAAGGCTTTCACCTAATTTAGGGAGAATACTGACAACTCCCTCCTCAAGCCTTGTCCTAGGGGAGTAAATTGTGACCAGAGGGTTGAGGTAAAGTGGAGGGCTCAAGATCAGGAGTGTACTAAGCCTTGTGCTTGATGCAGACCATGTCGGTGATGCTGGTGCTGGAGTTATGGAATTAGTGGTAGGCCTTGAGCTGCCATTTGGTTTTGAGGTAATTCACCTTGAGGTCAGTTAACTCCAGCCTAAGCTGTAAGTTGTTGATTATGAGCATTTAGATCTGGTTGGTCTTTTCCCAGATTTCTGACTGCAGGCTGACCAGCAGCCTTCAATCCTGCATAATTTCCAACTTGGAGGCCATCAACTCCACCTCCATCTGTGCTATTTGTTCGCACATCTCCTGCGCCATCTTGTCCATGTGGGTCTCAGCCTCTTCAAGATTTTGGTTCATTTTGTTTGCCATTAAAACCTGGCATCTTGCGATCACCTTATCTTCCAGAAGATTCAGGTAAGGCTCAGAGAAAAGGTCATTGAAAGGGTTAATGTGGGCGAGTGACCCCACAAGCTTAGAAGGTGACCATGTGAAAGTAGGGTGTGGCCCCCTGAAGGTTCTGATAGGGAGGTCTTTTTAATTGATGCTGAGTCACCATCTCAGGATTGGGGCGAGCAAATTCCACTCGCAACCAAAAGCAAACTGTGTGACAAGGTTTGAGAGGGAAATGCAAAGTGGGCTGAAAGGTTGGTATCAGTAATGGAAGGAACATCAGCTGGCTTTTCGAGCTTCGCTTCTTTAGGACTCTCATTTTCATTGGGATCAGTGCTATCCCAATCTGAGGGCTGAACTAGGTAATCCAGATTTTTTTGCTTTAGTAATTTGAGGACCAATCTCAGGAATGGCGCCATCAAAATTGGAAAGCGGTAGCATTGCAGGAAAGGAGTCATCAAGCTTCACTTTTTTAGGACTCTAGTTTTTGTTGGGATTGGTGCTATCCCAATTTGAGCGTTGAACCAAGAAATAAGAATTATCATTTTAGTAACATGTGGCCTGATTTTGGGAGGGGCGCCATCAAAGTCAGAAAGTGATAGGATTGTCAGAAAGGAGTTATCGAGCTTCACTTTTTCAGGACTTGCGTTTTTGTAGGGATAAGCGCTATCCCCATCTGAGAGCTGAACCAGGTAATCTTGATACTTTATTTTAGTAATATCTGGTCTGATTTTTGGAGGGGAGCCATTAAAACTGGAAAGCGGTAGCATTGCTGGAAAAAGGACATTGAGCTTATTCCCAATGGTGTGAAGGTAAGTCCCAGGTATTTTGCCTGGCATTTGATTTGCATCATCACAACGATTGCTTTTGGGGCTTCCCAAAAATTCCTGCAGCTTGCTGCCTTTGTCAAATTTGGAAGCTAGTTCTCAACTTGTTGGCCCAACTTGATTGGTCCAATTGCTCAGATGATGCTCGTCCAAATTGATGTTTGGCACTTTTAACTCCAAACACTCAATAAAATTTATTCTAATTTCTTTCACTAAACCAGAGTGAAAAATGACATCATTGTGGAGAATTGGGTATTGGTAACCTAAATAAATATTATTGTTAGCATTAAATTTATTTGTTGTTTTTAAATTCTGAGCATTCCAATTTGTTTGATCTTTGCTCTTTGAATGAAGGATAAGCATAAATTTAATCAGCTTCATTTTATAGCGCTTCAGTTTAGAGAGAAATCTAAAGAGTTTCTCCTCATAATGGGAACCCCATCCTATAGGCCAGTAGTCATTTCCCTGTGTGATATTTTCCAAGCGTTTCTTTGTTCAATGTCCCATTCTTCCTTATTATATTTTGCTTCCTGCATATAATAAAGTATTGCCTTTTTCAATCTCTTCACTTTATAATGTTGGCTATATTGCTCTTTGACATCTGTTTCAATTATTTCTGGCATACACAATAAATTGAGTAAGGCTTGAGTTGGCCTGGTGTTTTGAACCGTATAATACCTCCTCTAGGACGTGTGAAGCTCTTCTTGTCAAAATCACTTCCCACAGTTATTGCATCTTGGCCATTCCAGTGTAGATAAACCAAAAGATCAGGGTCTGGAGTACCTACTGAGGATTGATAACTCTTATTGTTTAAGGTTGAGGCTATATCCTCATGGTGCAACTTGGAAGCAACCTGGCAGGGAGCACCATAATGTTGGGCCACCAGGGAGAAATCACTGGCGGTGTGTTTATCTGAGGGCAGGACTTTGAAGCTTGCAGCCTTGGATGAGATGTTCTCCATTAGAGTAAAGTAAAGAAGATATTCTGCTGAGAAGTACTTTATTTAGAATAATCAAGCACTATTTATAGTGCTTTGAAATGTAAGGATAGGAATAGGGATTTTTAAGGGTAGTGTTATGAGACCTGTAGGAAAGTCCTGATACTGGGATAGGTGGGAATAGATAAAAGTGTGGATAGAGATTAGATAACATGGAAATGTAAATATTCCCCAAATTTGGCATAATTCAGGCAAAGCCTCAAATTTGTTATTACAATTGAATCGAACTCCATTCTCAAAATTATTGGGCCATCTGCAAATTATGCCCTTCATATGATTATATTGATTTTCCCCCTGGACAAGGCTTTCACCTAATCCAGAGAGAATCCTTACACTCGCCCAGGGACTTGATGATGGAACTAGAAACCCATGCTTCACTAGTTTGCTAATACTTCTCTACTACTTCATCAGCCACCTTCAACCATAGAATTGGTCTCATTCTGATCAGAAAATTTTTTCCTGATATCAACCTTTTGGATTACATCTCTTGTGAATCCCAAATCATGGTCATCCTGGGCGAATACTTCCCAATATTTGTCAAATTATTCAAGCACCTTATCCTGCTGTCTGTCCGTCAGATCAGCGAGTTGCTCTCAATTGACTAATAGATTGATACTTCTGATTACCCCTGCTGATAATATCATCTCATTGAGGGTCCCAAAATCGTGAATTTTCCTCAATTTAGCCGTTGGGATTAGGTGAACAAAAGTGTTGATTTGATTCTTTTCAATATTCATTGGTTTTTCATTCAAATTCACCAGGATACTCAAATTTCTCCATTGCTCAGCATAATTATTCCAGGAGCCACCCAAGGCTCTACTCTGGACTTCATCCAGAGGCTTCCAACCTCCCCATACAGCAGCTCAGGTATCTCCAATGTCAAACACCGTATTGACTATTATCTGTGATCCCAGCGGTATGGTTCTCACACTCTTGATTCTCAGCAGTTTTCCCCACTTTTCTAGAATTTCCGTCGACATTTCTTGTTGCTTCCAGCCAACTAGTTGGTATCAAATCAGGACAATGCTGTCACTGTAGATTAGACTGATGAAGTTATTTCTCCTTTTCAGTGGAGCTTCCCCATCCTTCTGGTAAACCATTGTTAACGTCTGACCCAATATGGTCAACATATATTTCTTGAAGTCACATTTAATTCCATATTTACATAGAAACTCTGTCCCAATCAGAATATCATAGTTCTGGTTGGCCAAAACTATTTCTGGAGCTGATACCACCAAGGATCCAAATCAAAGTGGTAGAGTGCTATACGCTCCACATGAGATGGTGGTATATGGCCCAGATGTCCCATATTTTTTCTTGTGTTCTAAATCAGGCAAGATCTTCATCCTCTTCACAAGCTTGGTGAAAACAATATTAATGGGCGCTCCACTTTCAACTATCACCCTCACTTGTACTTGATTCAATGTTATATCTATATATGTACACTAAGAGTATCGTAAAATAGTATTTACTGAGTGTATAGTGGTATTATTAACTGAATCAAGGGTGTGATTTATTTGCGCCAATAAAACAGGGAATGATTCCTTGATTGCACTAAGGGGGATTGACAGGTTTGCCTCATCTAATCTAACTTTGGTCAATTCTTCTGGATTATCTGCAGATTGAATCTTGTCCACCAGTTGTCATGCATACGGATGAGCAACTTCCTTGATTATTTTGGGGTCTATCCCCTTTGCTCTGTATCTTGTTACCATATTAACATTAAGTTGACTACTTGATATAACTAATCATGCTTGTTTTCATCCACAAACAGATCACTGATGTCAATTTCGTTGTGCATAATATCATGAGGAACATGTTTTTCTTCAGCTCTAAACTGTTCCCCGTCTAGGCCGTGGGCCCTTTTCTTGACTCATGTGTGGGGTTAGACTCTTTCACTTGGACCACATTAATCTGATCTTTAGGTTTCTTGCAGTGCACAGCTAAATGCCCTTTTCCTCCGCACTGGTAACAGACTTTTTCCTTCTTATTGATCCATTTAAATCCTCGGCTTATCTCCCAGCGTGGTTCAGTTATTCAACTCCTTAGCGCCATTGGTCCCCTTTGTGGGATTTGAATTTTATACTGGATTCGATTTAGAACAACTATTCAGGGCATCAAAGGTAGCTCCCAAAATATTCAAATGATCCACCATCTGAGAGGTGGTAATCTCCATTGCAAACATGGAAGACATCATTTTGATGCAAATTGTGATAGGGATATAGGGCTGCTTGTTGTGTGATCCATGTATCAAAATTATCCAGCACTTTTGATCCAACAAAAATCTGCGATTCTTGGTAGAAATGATTGGCAAAACTTTCTAAGGATTCATCCTTCTGGAATTGAATGCCCATAAATTCTTGCTTGCGCTTCAACATGTGTGTGGGACTTCCAAATTCCTTCATAATGGCTGCCTTGGCTTCTGAGTACGACCAGCTGTCCCCCTCCTGATGGGGCAACACTAGGTTCTGACAATCGGTATCCAGGCAATTCATCACTGTCAAAGCCTTATGATGATTGCCATATCCAAACATTGTCATTAAATAATTGGAAATATGCAGGGGCATTATCCTGATGGAATGTAGGTAATTTTGTTGTCACTTTAAATTCCTCAGAGGTTTCTCTAGCCACCTCATTTGGTTCAGCTACTTGGCTCACTTGAGGAGTAATTTCGGGATCATCTCTGAAATGGCTGTGAAAGTGGGAGCAAATTTCTTGGGGTAGTCATATTTCCCATGGGAGTCTATGGAACTCTTTCTTCAGTGTCAGTTGCTGCATATGGCTCACATTTACATTTGTAAGTCTTCAACTCCTCAACTGCTTAATCAGTTGCTCTATATCTGTGCTGACCGTTCTTAAATGAATGTAATCTGCTTCATGCTCCGTTTTCAAGAATAAGACTTCTCAAACTAAATTCCCTTCCTTTATCTTCAATGACATTACTTTTCCATTTAAGTCATTGCTGAAACTAGTGACATTTTTGACCCCTTCCTCGATCTTGGTAACTCTCTCCTCCAAGGCAGCAAATTCTCAATGATACCACTGAATTCAAGACATTCTGGTTGTTGGTTGCCAACTATGTCCAAAGTTTTCTTAATTCATCCTTATATAACATTGTGTCCTAGTATCTTCTACACAACTACACCTAGTAATGAGCACCAATTGTTAAAATTTATAAGTTTCATTAATTGTTCACAGCTGATAACCCCAAAATTAATTAAGTGCACAGGTTCAGTGTTGTGCAATTCTCCACTTTGTCTGATAATAATATATAATTTATTGATGATAGTATGAAGACTATTATTTGTAGTTGAATAAATCACTAGAATTAAGTCCAACGCTTGACCAATATTCCTCCTCAAAATACCCAAGATGTCATTAATAGGGATTCATTCTCATTTACAGCCTAACTTGATCCACGCTCAGATCCTTGTTTACAGCTTCTCTCTGGTGATATAAAGTTGTCATCGATCCCTGATTCACCTCAACTTCTCTTCTCTGGATCTGAACTCAAATCCTTACTCTTTATCCTAAAGAGTCTTCCAATTAAAGCACACAGCAATAATTTCCTTGAAGAAGAATAGAACTTGAAATGGATTCTGGAAAATTATATCTTATACTATACTAATTACTGTTAAAAGTTTTTTAAGTGAATTCTTAGTGTAAATTATAGTAGGAATTTGGTGCTCAACCCTCAGTTAACACCTTATCAATGAAATGGCAGCCATTGCCATTGTATTACCCATCGTTGTCTCATCAGCAATGGTCTTCCCTATCCTGGCTAGGATTCCATCATTGGATATCATCAAAACCTAAAATAGAAAAATTTGGAAAATGTGTCCCTAGCATTTTCCTCTCAATCCCAGTGAACCAACCATATTTGGTAAGCAACCTGCTTAGGTAATGGGACTTGTTACCCTTTAAAGCTGGTTGCAAACCAACTGATCAATTTGCTAGTTGAAGGTGGCATCACTTGCTTTGCAACTTGATCCCTAAATTCCCAATCAGTAGATAATGAAACCTGACTGATCCCAATCATTACACCTGATAGTTAATCAGCAATCAACTATCATATGCCCCCATTTTGGTTGCAACTCTGCCCAACAAGATCTTAAGCATTTGCTTGGATTGATCCCTGACAGATCTAACCCAGGCAAATTACCTAAAATTCTCCAAACATTGTTACCCTGAAATCAGGGTCAACCAATATCTAATTCACTTCACTATAGGGAATTATTCCCTAGTGACCCCTGATAATCTAGCTAGCTGGTAATAAGGGAAAAAATCCCAACAATTGTAGATAGGATGATTTGAGCAGAGCATAAGGAATCCACTATACTATACTAGATGTACCTGGTCACACATTGCTGTGGCTCAGTCTAGTTAAAAAGAAAAGAAAAAGTGAAAGCACATCTTTCTGATAGTGGAGTTTCTGGTGTTGCTCAGGTTTATCTATGAGCTCACACTGATCCTAAAGGATGTGCCAGTACTACATTCAAGCCATTCAGACTAACAGCTTCACTGTTGCTCTCATGGCTGGTGAGTTGATTATCCTAACTACTTAATCTACTTAAATCTCTAACACTGCTTTTTGTTTAGTTTTGGGTGAGCAATTTGGTGAATTATTATATAATACTTGCCAATTCTCACCCACTTGACCAAATAGATTTACCTATAAGACTCAATAGTTTCAGATTTGATAATATTCTCCAATTCTCACACACTCACTTAAATAGATTGAACCTATCAGACTCAAAGTTTTCAGATGTCAGTCAGTACGTCAGTCAGTACATCAGTGGATGTGTTTAAGTAGATTGGTAGGTAGCCATCAATAAATTCAGAAACCATTGAACCTATCGAATATTACAACCTCCAACAACTTAGCCAAAACCAATTAAGCCTCCCAAATTAACTAAACCATTAATCACTTACCTTAAAGTATTGAGTTCATCGAATCAACCAAAAAATGAACCACCACTCAGCAAAAACTAATAGCTGAACTTACAAAATAGCCAAAAACTACCAACTTTTTCATCAAAACCTATGAAACTATTAAATAAATTAGTATGAAATTCTCAGACAAATTGTTATATAATTACTATTGGAAACATCTATGTTTTAGACCTTTTAAGACCTATTACCAAAATTTATATGCTTTTATTATTTAATAGAATATCATAATTCCCAAACTTTATAAAGTAGTTGTGCCAAGTTTGATGTTTTTATTATTTGATCATGAGATAATCTATTCTATATAAACAAATAAACAAAATGATAATTCTGCAAAGAAAATTTTATGCTAATTTTTGTTGATAACCAGTTTATCATAGATTTGTTTGTGGGTTTAAAGTTTACCAGAAGATCTTAATCGATTCTTTTTTAAATTGGTAGATGGCTATTGATAAAATAAGAAATCGAATTATTGATTAACCCTTAAACAGGAAATTTCACCTTTAAGTGTAATTTGTTTTTTGCCCATTACACCTTTATGTGTAATATTTTTTTGCCCATTACACCTTTAAGTGTACTTTATTTTACCCCTAAAAATGGAATCAGAAGATGATGGAATTTAAAGCAGAAATGAACTATGCTAATCTTTATTCATATTTCAACGCAAATATATAACGAACTAAAATATATCTGCTATTAAGGGAGGATACCCCAGTGGTAGAAAGGGACCTCTACCGCTGCCTCCGAGTTCGATTCCGGTACAGGAACTTTGGGTAGGAGACGATTATGAAAGGTTGGCGTTGCGCACCAATGCTCCGAACCGAGATAGCAAATACCAAGGCGGTCCATGGAGTTCCTGGCCTATCATACGCCGCGCATGGAGGTTTTCCGGATTTTATCATCCTTTCCCATTCATTCGATTTCCCTTTAATCGGTGTGGTATCGTCCCCAGGTCGGCCCACCTCGAATAAAAATAAAATATATCTGCTATTTGCTCAATTTCATTTGTAAATCAATTTCTTTTTTTCAAAAACCAAATTTTTGTTTTGTTCTTCTCCGCAATAATGATTTTAAAATTTTATATTTTTGAATTATTTAAATTTTTATTTTTGTGCCCCTATAACTTGCACAAACATTTTTCTTCAAATCTGTTTAAGGGTTAATTGCTTAAATATAAAATTATCAACCACTCAGCCAAAACCAATTAAACTTATCAAATCAACTATAACATCAACCACTTAACTGAAACCATTGAGCCCATCGAATCAACCTAAAATCACCAATCACCCAGCCAAAACCAAACACTTATCAAATCAACCAATCACTAACTACTTTATTAAAACCGTTAAGCTTGTTAATAACCCAAAACCATCAACCGCTCGCCAAAACCATTTAAACTATCAAATGAACCAATTATCAAACTTCTCAGCTATAACAATATACCGATTTCCATCAAAAACATATAAGTTTTTCACTTGTTACATATAAAACTTTTAATTTGCTATGAAAAATAAAATCACCTTTCTTATTGCACATCAACAGTATCTAGTGAATATCCATGCAAAGTTTCATCTTTCTAGGCCTTGACATTGTTGAGATACAGTGATGAGTGAGTGAATGAGTGAGTGGGCTTTTGTATTTATATATATAGATATTAAATATGAGTGGTGTCACCAGAGCTATTGCTTCATATTTTATTAAATCTATTAAGTTTTTCTTGAGGACTAACGATCTTCATATTGTCCATCCATTGCTCAGTGGGCTTTCATCATGTGCTACCCTCATGGCATATATTACCTATATCACCAAAAGTATAACAGTGGTGCTCACTACAGGGAGCCCATTGAACAGCCACAAAAAAATAAAAATCTCCAGTCACTGGCCATAGCATATCAGGCCTGCACCAAAGGAGAATCATCCAAATCTGCTGCACTTGCAGAAAATGCAGAAATCAAACTTGTTGTGGACGCAGTGCTCAAACAGCAATAGAAGCTCCTTCAGGAGCATAAAGACATGAAAATAAACTTGAAAATGCGGTTAGTCAGAGAGGATACTTGGACAACAGAACAGGCAACTTGCTGATCACCTGTATGATACTACTGAGCGGCTACACTGCATGGAGTGGAAGTTAAAAACTACCTTTTACCAGCTCATCCCCATTGGGAAGCAGAAGGGCAAAGGGTCAGTTGAAAAGGATCATTTTATGGCAAATATGGGACTGAATATCCTGCTAAAGAGCTTTTTAATGAAAATTCAGGCAGTGTGAGCTGCTCAACTCATGATGGCAGCAATGAGAATGATTATGTTCTGAACCAGCAAAACCCCCATATGATGGCAGTCCTGCCCATAGAAGAGATCTACACTACCCCTGGAGCAGCCAACCGGCCAAGTGCCACTGGCCCTTCCAAGCCAGCTCTTCGCTGAGATACTGCTTATGGGTCTTAACCTATTCCTCAGTATGCTCCAAAAGTTTGCAGTTATTAGTGGAAGGAGGAGGTAGGTATTGATAAGCTGCCTCCATTTGATTGCAATAGGAATATCCACATCTTCATTAAACAATTTGAGTTTGCAGTGGAAGGAGTCTTAGATTGGCATAAAGCTAAATGCTAATATCCACCTTGGATGTTGGGAGTGCTGACCAACTCACCTGCTAACTTCCAAGAAGCTCCTTTACATACCAAGAAATGAAGGATACTGTGCTGCAGTTGTTCAGAGGTACTGCAAAGATGTTGCAGAGGAAATCTGAGTCCTTGATCATTGGTGTCATGGTTGGAAAATGACATTATCCTTGAGACCAATGTTAGAGACAAAAATTCTTGAAGGGAGGCCAGGAAGGTGAAGTTAGCAGGCCTCCTGAACTCAAGCATACCATAGACCAGTGCTGGGTAAAGGCAAAATATGCCCAAGTTGGTCCTATGGAAGCAAGTGAAGTTCAGCTCTGTATGAGAGTAGGGGCGTTAAAATGAACTAGCTTTATTATGACGGAAAATGGTCCACTTTGGTTTTTGGGTGAACGGGGTTTGAAACCCATTCAGTTTTTGCACTTTCCAGCTTGGGTCAGCTGTTTTTACAATCAATCACCCAAGTTTGGTTAATTACCCAATATAGTATTTTACCTGATGGAAGTGTGCACCTATTGGCGTGAATCAGCTTAGACCCACTTCCCTGATTGATTGTTCGTCCAGATTCCCTTAAATTTCCCATTTCAAGAACAATCTCCCCAGTTAGTTGACTTCTTCCCTTAAATAAAACCCTCATTTAGTACACCATTTTAATTATGTTTTCTCAGATATTCCTGTGCACAGACCTCTTTGAGGAGGTCTCGTGCAACGTTAATTGTTTAATTTTTACAACAGTAAGTCTATATGCCAGTGCACCGTTGGGCCGCCCATGTTCCCTCCAACCTTGAATGCCTAAACCTTACTTCTCTGTGCACCTCGACGCTCCTTTTTGGTTAATTCTCTTAAGGATAACCCTTTTTTTCCTAGGTTACTCTAGCTCAAGCACCCTCTGCAGAGCTTTAGTAACTTTTGTACTGTTTACTATATTTCTTGGCATTGATCCTGTGCACCGTGCACTACCACGCTGGGAACTGGAGAGTTATAGATATACACCTTACAATTGGGCTCCACCATAATGAGACCTTCACTTCATTTGCTGATCAAAATATGGTGGAAGCCCACATGTTAATTGGGGCAGGAACTTTATCTGATTATGAGGTGTGCAATGCAATGTCCTCTGCGGTGAAGCCATATTGTGAGCTTTACAATTTCATGACTACAGTTTGGAGGATGACGTACCCCTGCTCAAAATTGTTCAGTTTTTGCATCAATTATCCACTACCTTTCTCTCCACCCAGTATAGAGTGGAAACATACTGCCACTGTTGCCATAATTTCTTATTCAGGAGAAATCTCACATTCTGTTCCAATTTTTCCTAGTAAACCCCAGCCTTATTCTAATTATGCGCCTCATCCTCGACCAGGTTATCCCCAGCAGTTTAACTTCCAACTCAGACCTAATTGTGCCAACCGTCAGCAATCAACCTTTTGACCTGGCCCTGGTTATGCTGATTACCAACAGTCAACTATTAGCCTGGCCCATCTTATGATAATCAAGGACGCAGACCCCATTGGGTAAATTGTTTTGAATGCGGTCGCCCTGGCCACCTTGCCTGGGTTTTGTCCCAACCATCGGGTTCACTACATACAGAAGGATCAGTACTACCAGGGAAAAGATGAAGCGGAGTAGAGATGGGACTCTCTACCTCCACTATCCCAACCCCATATGTCTCACCTGAACCTATACTAGTTTATTCAGCTGATGTCCCCCAGCATGATGATGAATTTTTATACCAGCAGCAATTTGGAGGAGTAAATGTACTGACATGGGCACAAGTCAAGTCCGCAGTGGAAGAATGACCTCTGGAGCAACTGAAGACATACCCTTGTTAAATAAACGACCAACTTTCCCTTGACAAGCTGGAACCATCCTCAGATGCACCTTCCCTGAAAGGAGTAAACGTCGCTCTTCCAGTATATGCTATCATCAAAGAATACCCCAAAATTTGTGAGAGGATTATGAGTTTCCTTGGGAAAAAATCCTTTAAGTGATTATGTATTAAACAGTCAAGTTCCTCTTATTATGAATGTAAATACTGTTACATTGTTGCAGCCAAAACTTGAGTCATGTTATAATAGATACGGGAGCCCTGATCAACATAATTTCCACAAAGTTGGTGGCAAAGTTGACATTGAAACTTGATGTAAATCATCAAATGGTGCATGGGACTGCTGGAGCCAAAAGCACAATCTCAGAGGGAGCGTATAGTGCATTGCCATTGTAGTTTGGATCAATTGTCGTTTGTAGCTCTGGCAATAGTACTACCAACCAGTAGTTATGACCAGTAGTTGGAATAGCGTTTATGTGACACTTCAGTGCTGTCATCAACATGATGGAGGAAACCATTGAAATTTTGGGGCAGTGGATCACGATTTATTTCACCTTCAGAGGAGTACCAAAGGATCCAGTGCATTTGGGACATGTCAAAATCGCCTATAGTGATGGTGTAATTCCAGTGCGCTAATATCAACTAAAGAGGAAGACCCAGGCTCTCCCCAACAGATATACAAATATCAAGGGTTGCCTCTCAGAGTTGCCAGGTCTATATTCATCCCCTTTGGCCACCAAGTAATTGTAAACACCAAGTTAGAGTTAGAAATACCAATCAGACTTTATGGGGAGGCTGTTGGCCTTTATCAGCAATTGCAACTTGAGCCCCATGTGTCTCCAGGCATCATCCTTATGGGACGCCAAGAGATCCAGGTTTTACTAACGAACCTACAAAAAGAACCACTGTAGATCCACTGACACCAAATAGTAGCATATTTACACTTTACCCCTGTGGAGGAGGTTTTCAGGTTCTTGAGTTTGGGTAATTTGATAGTTTTGGTCTACCTGTCAACTCGCAGCTCAGTGTAATGGCAGTGGTACCGCGCAAAAATTTAATGGGGTTATCAGAAGATCATAAGAATCCAGAGATAGCTTTATTTCAAATATATAAGGAGATCTTTGGATTTGATGACCACGATCTATGGTGCGCTTGAGAGGTGGTCTATCAATTGAACACTGGGGATCATCCCCTTCATCAGGTCTTGGCCGATCCTCCAGTCTAGTGCAGCTGAGGAAGTAGTAACAGAGGAGATTGAAAAGCTTTTAGAGCAAGGGATGCTTAAACCATCAAAGAGTCCATAGGCTTTGCCTATTATTATTGTAAAAAAGAAACATGCACCAACTGGGTAGTAATAGACTACTGGAAGCTCAACAGCATCACAAAGAAGGACTTGTATCCCTTGCCATGGATTAATGATGCTTTGGATTTTCTAGGGCGAGCTCATTACTTCTTGGCAATGGATTTGATCTTAGATTACTGGCAGATTTAGTTGCCCACGCCAGAACAGGAGAAATGCGCCATTATCACGTCCAAGGGGTTTTACTACAGACACATAAGCCTCAAGGGCTGTGTAAAGCCCCAGCTATGTTCCATTGGGCCATGGACACCGTTCTGGGTGACCTGAAGCTGTTGTGCGTCCTTGAGTACCTTGACAAAATCAATGTCTTTTCATGTACGTTCCCCAAGCATCTTACCCATCTGGAGGATGTCTTCAAATGGCCTGCCGAGGCCAACATCAAGGTCAATCCCCATAATTTCCACTTCTCTAAAGACCATCTGTAGTACCTAGGGTTTGTAGTAGACGCAAAGGGGCTCAAACCTCAACTGGACAAGGTGGAAGCTATTTTAAAAATGACCCCGACAGGAAGCAAACGCGATGCACAGATTTTTTTGGGAATGGTCAGTTATTACTGACACTTTATCCCCAAATTCAGCTGTATTGGAGGACCGCTGTTTATGTTACTAATAAAGAATGCCTTGTTCAAATGGATGAACCGTTGCCAATGCTCCTTTGATACAGTTAGGATGGCGTTAATTAGCGCGCAGGTGCTACATTATCTGAAAAATGATAAAGAATTATTGCCCAGATGGATGCGTCTCTTTCTGCCGTTGGGGCAGTTCTATCCCAAAAAGATGAAGAGGGGGAGGAGCTTTCAGTTGCATATTGCAGTTGTAGCTTGAACTGCCATGAACGCAATTACACCATGACTGAGCAGGAGTGGTTAGCAGTGATCTACACATACAAGCAATTCGGGGAATATTTTCATTTGGGAAAAATTTAAAGTTATAATGGATCATGCTTTGTTACACTGGTTGCAGAATCTCAGAGAGCCCTAAAGGGAACAAGCCCATTGGCTCTCAAACTGCAGGCTTATGATTTTGAAATCCTTCACTGTTCTGGAGCCAAACACCAAAATTCAGATTGTTTATCAAGATTAACAACGATTGCAGTTACAGTGGATCTGAGCAATATAATGTTTGATAAAATGCTCAGCGGGAAATATGACGATGAACCGCCCCAAGTCATCAAGGTATTAGACGGAATTAGGGTCAATGCAATCCAGAAAAATGGCAAACTGTACAAGCGGATAGGGGACACTACTGTGAATTTCTCAGGACCTTCCGCCTAACTAAATATTATTTAAAAGCGCGCACTAAGTAGTCAGACAAGGTGGAATATGCAAGACTCTGGAAAATTTGTGGCCTCATTACTACTGGGAATGATGGCTCTTTGACATACTCAAAACAATTTCCTGCTGCCATCAGTGCCAAATGGAAAAGCTGTTCTACCAAAAAATCGTTGTACCAGTTACTGAAACCACATTTTGCTTGGCATACAGTTTCTATTGATGTTATGGGGCCCCTGACAACTGGAGCAAACTAGTCCAAGTATATTCTGGTGGTAATTGACCACTAAACCAGGTGGGTTGAAGTGTGGTTAATATGCAATTTTTAGTCACTATCGCTAAGTTTGTGATGGAATGTATAATTCAGCAGCACGGCTGTCCTCAGTTCATCATTATGACAATAGAACCAACTTCATCACTCACATTTCTCCAAAGCTCAATGAACTGATGGCCATCCGTGGGGTTCTAACAACCCTATATCACCCAGAATCCAATGGTATGGTTGAACGGTTCAATAGAACACTGGTGAACATAAACCAGAAGATGGTAACGGATAGACCTCTGATTGGAGCACCCTCCTTTCCACCGCTGTCTTCGCCCATAACATCAGCTAACACTTTTCAATGGGGAAGAGTACTTTCCAGTTACTATATGGATGGCACCCAGCTCTACCTGCTCTGCTATGCCTGCGTGGAAGATACCAGCAGAATGGATACTCAACGCTACTTTATTAACTTAACAAATATGCTGATCAATCTGAAAACTGAAGCATACTTTTTTCATCTTAGCCAAGAAAATAAAGAATCAGGCTGGTGATCATGTATGGCGTACTGGGCTAGCTCAGTTCAAAGATGGAGATATGGTTCAATTCCATGTCCAGCATGGGTTCAGTCAGAAGCATAAATTGGCCAACATTTTAGTTGTCCGTTTGAAATAATTGAGAAACAGGTGCCAAAGCCTATAATATCAAGGACCCTGCAAGTGGTTAGATCATTAACTAAGTGCATGCAAAGTTCTTTTGGGCATATAAACAATGGGAGACTCATCATCCAGTCAAGGGTGGGTAATGTCGAGATTATGATATGACTGGACAAAAAGCCCTTAATAGCCACGGCGGATTAAATAAAATCCACTGACCATGATTTACAGTGAATGAATATTCGAGCGCCTTAGGATAAGGTGATATCAAATCAGAATGGTTGGTTATTGGATCTCCTTCAATTAAGGCAATAAGGCGATGTCAACGTATGACAAATAATTAATAAATCGCCTCAAACTAAGGCAATAGTGAATTTAAGAATGTGATATTCTGCCAGAGCCAATGAGAATATTGCAGAACCAAATAGTCTAAGCAAAAGGATTGGTATTAACTGAAGTTGCTGATATATAAGCAAGATGAGATGATTATAGAGGGGAATTGATTGTAGATAGGAAGAAGTGAGCGGAGTGGAAGGAATCTGCTATATTATATAATAAATAAAAGTGTGTTGCCGGAGCTATTGCTTTTTATTTTATTAATCTATTAAGCTTGTCTTGAGGACTGGTGATCTTCAAATCATACGTCCATTGCTCAGTTAACTTTACCCTATGCTACCCTCTTGGCGTATATTACCTGTATTGCCAAAATTTTAACACCATGTAATGTGCCAAGTCCAGAGAGTTCTTGATGCGTTTCATCAGTTTGGAAAAAATGAAATTTACAGGGGAACCAACTTTTGATAATGGAGTGGACTCAGAAATTTATGAGCTCAAACAGCGATGCTGGTAACCAAACTCCTAAATTGTGGAGGTAGCGTGAGAAACATAGGAGATTCATTAGATAAAAAGTAAGCAGTTTCAAGTTCTTTATTATTAGCAGTTATCAAAATTTCTTCTTCAGGTATGATAGCTCCAGGTTTGTTAGAGGTCATGGATGATTCTTGAGGCGAGTAGGGATGTCAGCATAAAGTGCCTAGTCCTTCATGCTAACGGACCTTTTCCTGCCTCTTTGGCAAATCGTTTCCAACATGTCTTGGCACTGTGATGGAAGCCATTGCAGTAAGCGCATCTGGGTTGAAATTCTTCTGGTTTTTGATGACACGTACCTGAGGACAGTTAGAGGAGACAGAGGCGGATGCATTAGGATGCAATATCAACTCATGTTTCCATTAAGCGCTTCCTTAATTTCCCAAATGCAAGTAAACCCATTCTTCTGGCTGATCAAGCTAATTTGAACCTCGAATTAAGACCCCAACGTAGAGATGACAACAGTTATGGCGTCATCCAGGGTAATGCGATTTTTGGTTACTATGGACTGCGCTTGGGCGTTTAAACGGCTTTCATACTCCACATAGCTCTCTCCTTTGTTCATGAGAATACCCATAAATGCTTGTTTTTGATTAATGCGGGTTTAATTGCTGCCAAGTTCTTGGACTAAGGCGGTACAGGCCTGTTCCCATGTGTGGCGTTCCTTTAGATGTGGAGTCATAATCTCCCAAGCAGTGCTATCTAGGAAGGATTGAATATGCTTCACTTTCAGACAGTTGGTAACCTCTTCCATGGAACTCTCATATGAATAAAAGAAAGAGACAATACTTTCCTTGCTGGGGTTGAACTTCTCCTTAAAAAGTAGGTTTAAAATTAGTTGCAAGAGAAGTGGAAAGGGTACTGACATCAGAAAATGTTGCAGGCTCAAAATTTTGGTTTCCACATAGATTTTTGAAATTGTTGATCCAACTGTTAGCTAGAAGTTAAAGATCCTCTTGGATAATGTCCCAGTTTCGGTTTAGAGAGGAGATGGAGGCCTTATGAGCAACATGTTCTTTATTTCTTGGATTTGGCGCCTTGAAGGGGAAGCTGACTTTCTAAGTTGTTCAGGTGGCGTTGAACCCTCAGAAGGTTTTCTCAATCAAGGAAATGTGACTATCAGCAAGCTTGGAGAAGGTGCTAAGGTTATGCATTTCATCCAATAAACTCCTAATTGAGATCCTAGGAACAAGTGGGACTCATTCACTTGGAACTTGCACCCTTGGGCCACATTATAGATTTGATCCTGTATGGCGGCGAGGGCTGCCAAAACTTCCTTATTATAGGGGTCTTTAGGGTATCCAGGAGTAGGCACTTTGGGACCAGAGGGCTCTTGATGCCCAAGGGAACCTTCAGGTCCTTTGGGCCCTTCAGGACCTTCCCTCCTGGAGGCGAAATCATCAAAGGCCAGCTCCTGATAGTGCTGTTGAAGAGTTTGCACTAGGTCCTCGACTTGGTGGAGGCGTCAGTTACAGGCAGCCTCAAAAAGCTGTACATTATGATGGAGCTGGTCCTCTTGGTAGCCCAAAACTCCGCTAAAAACACTGCAAGTTGGTTTAAGCCCCATTGATTATTCATCAGTTATTTAAAATGGCTTCTTAATTTTTGTGGACGAAAGAGGAGGCTGCATTATAGAAATTGACAACATGAGATTATAAGGTTTGTTTAAGCCCCAGTTTATCATGAGATTTCTTTATGATACAACTTGACTGCTTGTAGGAGATAATGAATGGCAGGAAGGACAATATTTTGAAGATAGCGCTAAGTCCCCAAAGTTAATTCTCCTGCTGGTAATTGGGCTGAGGTACATAGATACCGCATGGTAGAAGCACCCAAGAAGCATGGGAGCAACTTGAGCAGCATCACACAGAAAAGATGCCATTTAATAACTATTAAATAATTCTGTTAGGTTTCTCATATTAAAGTTTGTACTGATCGCCATCAACGGAAGGTAGAGTGAAGTGAAACGTGGCCCAAAATTTTAAGCTTCCAAACTGCATGGGCTTAAATTTATATCATGAGGTATCAATCCATCAAATTATGCTTCTTGATTGATTGACAGGTTGATTTTCTTGACTGCTAATAATCTACATTGTTCGTGATAGGTGTTTTCATTTGGACAGCTTAAAGCCCAATGTAGTGAGCACCATTTTTATTGGCGCAACAGTTACTTTAACTGACATCAAAGTTTGAAAATGGGCCTAAAGCTGTAAACTAGTGGTGAGGTCAAAAACGAAAAAAGGGCCAAATATAGACTACTTTATTGAGCTAAAAAGCACTGATTTTTATAGGGCGTGTGAGGACATTGTTCCTCAGGGACCTTCATGTACCAGTATGATCAGGATCTTTCACTGCCTTCTGGATTGCACGCCTGTTCAAGACTCTCATTGCTCTATATTGTCCTTATGACTGCAGTGGTGGGGGCTGTGCCCCTCGAGATTTGGGAATCAGGGACGGGATTCCTGAAGGTTTCTCAATCTATTCTTTTGCGCGTTATGCTTCCTGATCAACTCTTGTATTGATGCCTTCAAGTTAAGATTCCGTTCATGTGGACTGAGAGTTGACCTAACGAGATTCAATTCAGTAGTAAGGATTTTGACTCGCTCATCATCTTTAATCCTCACAATGGGACCCTAATTAACCTGGCTACAGGGATGAAGGGCCTGTGTTGTTCTCATATAGCTTCCTACATTATGAAGATGAGGCATGGGAGTAGAACATATTGGATCAACTGGAGTGACCCAATTGGAATAGGCTGAAGGTAAGGATTAGGAGTATTAGCAGTGTTGCATACGGGTGAAACTGTAGCCTTGCCAATAATTAAGGCTAAAGGCTCAGTAAGAGGAGTTAATGGAGTGTCTGGATGAGCAGAAGCTCCAATGTCCAAAGCGGGGTAAAAACCATATTAAAATCATGAGCACCTCTGTTGGGATTTTTGCCCACCTTTCCAGCCTCCTAGATTACCTTTGGATCCTTAGGAGATAGTTCCTGATGACGAGTGAATTGGATATTGGTTGACCCCGATATTGGGTTAATAATGTTTGGGGGATTTTAAGTAATTCGCCAGTTTCAGATTCGTTGAGGATTGATCCATGTGAATGCCTATAATCTTGTCAGCCAGAGTTACCAACAAAATGGGGGCATCTGATAGTTGATCATTGATTAACGATCTGTTGTACCAATTGGGATTGATCAGGTTTTATTACCAGCTTATTAGGAATTTAATGAACAAGTTGTGAGGCGAGTGATGCCGCCTGCAACTAGCAAATCAATCAGTAGGTTTGTGACCTGCCATAATGTGCAACAAGTCCCATTACCTAAGCAGGTCGCTCACCAAATATGGTTGGTTCATGTGATTAAGTGGGAAATGTAAGGAACACGTTTTCTGACTCTGTCCGTTTTAGGTCTCAAGGATGTCTGACAAAGGAATCCTAACCAGATGGAGAAGACCATCGCTGGTGAGATGTCAAAGGGAAGTTCAACAGCAACAGCTGCTATTTCGTGGCTGAGGCGCCAGTCAAGGGGTGAGCACTGAATTCCCTTTATAAATTCCCTGATAATTTACTTTAGTAAAGGAGATTAACATTGGCATTAACATTAGGTCCAAACCCTGAGTTAAAGTTCAAAGATTGTTTTAAGTTCTATCTCATCTTCAAGAAATTATTGTTATGTACAATAATTGGGGACTCTTTTGTTGTATAAAGATTAGGCATTGAGGATCCTTAGAAGAGAAGCTGAACTTGGAAAGGAATCTCCCCAGACACATGTCACAAGAAGAAAGGCTTTAAACTTCCGGATTAAAGAGTGGATCAAGTTAGTCGGATAAGGGAAAAAGTCCTTATAGTTGACATCAACAGTATTTCATGAAGAAGTATAGGTCTAACGTTGGACTATAACGGGTTATATATTCAACTACAGATAATAGTCATCATACTATTATCAACCAACTATCAACTACTATCAGACAATACAAATCATGAAACTATTGAACCTAAACAGTTAAAGTTGGGAGCTTTTAATTGGTGAAGAACCCAGGATCATAAAATTTGGCACTCACAAGAAGAGTAGTCAACTCCAAATAAATAAAAAACCCCTCTCCTCATTGTCTTCAATTCATGTTTCATCAGAAGGGGCTCTTGCTCATAAAGACCATTTGTATCTCTTTTTTAAATTGGGCCAATATTAAACAATTGGCGGCGTTGCACGTGCAACACAGTGTCAATATCATCAAATTTTTGTTTAGCGTCCAGAAACTCCATTTTCAGATCAAAAATTCATACATTATGGTCCTCAATTTTTTGTCCCTGTGTTTTTTCCAGATACAAAGAATTAATCTCCTGATAAAATCAGTATAAAAGTGGACAGCTCTGTCCATATTGGTATCAAGGCCGTCAAGGCAGCATTAATATGCTGCATTATCTGTACTAACTTTTTTATTTAACAATCATGGCAAATTATAACTGCAGAAATTTGGCCAACATGAGAATCCAGATCTACTTGTATTTGACAAATATTGTCAAAGGGGTTCTGCTGAAGCTTGGGGTCCTTCTTCTATATCAGAATGTTGTGCTACTTCTACAAGAAGGTAGCCTTTAATAAAACTGAGGTGATCCATGCTGAGTCAAATTGGTGTACAGGGAACAAGGTGTGTCAGTCCCTTTAGTGAGCACCAAATGCTGATATTGTCACAGGGGCGTCAGATTTCTGGCACACAGGTTATAAACACACAAAAAGACCAATCACTGTTTTGATGACAGTAATCTGGACAAGCCTCATAAAAGGAAAGTTTTTATCAAAAGTAGGGCTAATTTAACGAACAAAATATTCACATCATAGTATCTTTTAATTCCAGTGACTAATAAGCTTGTTAAAGTAATCTTTAGGGTAGGCTGATAGCAGACTCTGTAGGAGAAAAGATCTTTATACAAATGACAAACAATTAGATATACTCTTTCTCTACTGGAATACTTGTTGGTGACATTCAACGTTACAAAGCAGAATTTAAGAGTGGTAGACTATAATAGTAATCTACAAATTAGTCCAAGACAGTAGTTGACTAGGGCTTTGGGCATTTTGTAAAATAGGAGCTGTATGCTGATTGTCATCAAAATACTGGAAGATGGCTTTCAGTGGTTCAGGGACCCTATTACTGAGTATTTTAAGACGGCACAGGGCAAATAAGGGTGTTAAGATTATAATATATAACAGGAGATATGAAAACCAATGCCATGGACTTTTTACAATAAAAAATAATGCAATGTAGATTGCACCGATGAAGGTTAAAGAATTTATTGACTTTTTTATATTCTAAGAAATAAGAGTTCCAATGGATTTACCAACAGTAATTCAATACAACTTTGACCACTACATATAAATTCAGAGGGTTGGGGTAGTATAAATATACTAGCATCAAATCATGTATCTAGAAATTAGTAGAGATAAAACTACTTAATCATAATTAATGATGGTTATTGAACCAATTGCAACATACAAAATAACAACATTGCCTTTCAAAATCAGATGGTTACTCTGGATTCACCAAGAAGCTCACTCTAGAAAGCTTAAGTGAACACTTGAGAACTAATTCATACAAAGTCAACTTATTCAGTTACACCTCAATCCAATGTGACTGCATTTATGAGGACACAAATTTTTATGCTTCTGCGGTATACGCCTTGATTAAATGGGTACCTCATCTAAACTCCTCTGACACTTGGAGCGAATATGAGAACTATCTGAAAAGGTAAGGCCCTTGCTAAAGAATAGGCTCAGTTTAAAAAACAACTCATTGACTTTTTAATTTTCTATGCTGAAGCTCAAGAGCTTCATATGCAAGGATACTTCCTCTTGATAATGTATTCTCTACCATCCTGCTGCAACTAAGCATGAAAGTTATATACCACTGCTTATTGAAGAAATTATGAAGCACTTAAATCATACATGACATCTAGTAACTCATAACATAGGACTGCACCAACTCGGACAATGTTCTCTTGCAACCTCATTGGCGCCCAAAGTCGCTCCAGTCTCAAGCCCCAGCAATGATATCTCATACCTGACTTACCATTGTCATAAGTTGGAAGCACCTGTGTACTACCTGGGATAAGAAAAATAGGCTTAAGTACATTTTCCTAACGCCAACCAATTATCATAACAATAATGAACCACCTCCTGTCTACAACCTAAACCATAAGTGTAGTAGACACAGAAGCCCTAAAAAGATAAATAGGAGACTCTGATGTATTTGCCTACATCTCTGATGGCTTCAGGATATGATAGACAGCATTGAAGAACTCAAATGTTAAGCATCTTCAATTCGCCTATGTCACAAATGTAGAAAATACAACAGCTCTATCAAAATTCAATCTAGAGAATATGATTAGATACCTACATCTCTGATGATCACAAGAACATTACATAAGGCTTTGGGAACACTGTAAAAGAACATCAAGTGGTCAACTTGAGCCTACAAAAATCCACCAACAATTCTGAAGTGGGTGAAAAGGAACCTCTTAATGAACATCATCAACAAACCTCTCTATACTAAGCTTGCCACATTACACCAGACAATTAATTATAAGTGTAAGGGTCCCTGCCTTGGCCAACAGGTTGGACAGGGCGGTACATCCCTTCCAATCAAAAAGGAAGGTGTCCTGAGCATTTCCATTAGTGAAGATAGCGGACCTGAAACATACCCTGTACAAAATGCTGGGTGGCCGCCATTCCCCCCAAAATTGAATTTCTCACCCTAATTAGTGGGTATCCTATTCCTCCATTATTTAATTAATTTCACTGATGCTATGTAGCCAAAATTGGAAGC
Organism: Massospora cicadina; assembly: GCA_022478985.1. Classification (NCBI taxonomy): domain Eukaryota; kingdom Fungi; phylum Entomophthoromycota; class Entomophthoromycetes; order Entomophthorales; family Entomophthoraceae; genus Massospora; species Massospora cicadina. The sequence goes on along the minus strand of JAKSZP010002639.1, from coordinate 88,375 downwards.
GTATGTCAAAAATTTCATAAGAAAATTAGCAGATTAAAATTGGTCCCTAAAAGGGATGAAACCCTTGCTAATCTAGAAAAACCCTAAGCATCTGAACCAATTTCCACAACTGACACAAATTCTAAGGATTATACAAACATGTTTGTTACCACGGAAATTAACAACCATTGACTGGTTAAACTCTTGGAAAGTCCGCCCACCATTTCCAAGGACGCCAGATAACAGAATACTAAGAAGAAAACTTGCGTAAAGTTCTTGGACTTTGGAACATTTGTTTATACAGTTTTCATCAATGTTCTTAAACCACCACTCCTCACTACCTTACAAGTATAAACCTGGCACTCTGATAATGGTATATTTGGGTGTTATTTTTTTTCTCTTTAAGAGAAAATTATTTTCTTCTCCAAAAATAAATTTTGAATTTCATTAAATTCTAAGATTTTGCCCTCTTAGAAGAAATCTCTTTAACCTATGGAGGGTCCTCACTCATTGTTTTCATAATGGCAGTAGCCTTTTCTCTGATATTCTTTATTTTAGCATCCTTTGGCGTAGAAATTAGGTGTAACTTCAAGGAAATGTTGCAACAACTGTTTGTTCAAGAGAATGCATACATGGATTCCTATAATAAACTGAAAATTTAATAATCTAATTTGATCCACCATAATCAAGTTGAAAAGAAAAAGAAACATGGTGGATTAGAATATTGAGAAACCAGCGAAATTGAAATTAATGATATGACTGCTGCTCTATGCTACTGAGTGTGAGTCCAAACCAGCCCTAATTTTAATTCTAAATCTACCTCAGATGGTCCAAACAGCTGCTCACACCCAATCAACTAGCTATCCTCAGTGCAAAAGGCATAGTCAAAATTACTACACATTTTCAGCTTATTAGTTGGAATGGGTATGATGTTCATTTATCTTTATTTCCCTCATTTATCACACCACAGATTTTACACAAGAAATATCATGACAGCAATGCAGTGTGGACAATGGATGCTATCTGGGTATTGGAGTACCCCCCAATGAAAGCTAAGTCTTTCATTGGCGTGTCAGATACCTGACAATACAGGAAGTCAGCTTGGATATATATTAAGACAACACCATCTTGACTGATACATTGATTCAACAAACATCAATTAACATTCCAATATGGAAAGCTTAGCTACTGGCACACTGCAGCTCTATTGCAAATCTGAGCCATAATACATATTTACACTCAATCCTGGTTTAGCAATGGAGACTTGGATGTAAGCAATCCTAATTTTTAGGACCCTAAGTCTACTTCCCTTATATGGCCAAGAATATACCTAGATCCAAAAGGAACGCAGAGAGATTTCTTCTCGATTCTCTGCTCCTAATATCCTTGAAGGAGTTCTGTCAGATACTACTATATCTGCACTCAAGTAGATAGTATTCGAGCATTGACCCTACTATTAAATTTCATTTACAATTTACTTTAGGGCAATACTATTAATTAATGAATTTTTATATCTAATACCTTATACTGATACTATATAGAAAATTTTGCTCTTACAATGGCCCCTTTTATAGGCTTCAAGAGATTATGATGAGTAAAGATACTTTATTCTAACTAATTAGCCTAGTATAATGTCATTTTCTCTTTACAACACCTATCTTTATTCCAATTAGCTAGGTCCTAAATCTTAGTTTAAATGTTTTATCTATGATTGTTTAAGTTGTTAAAGGAGTTACCACAAAGTACATTTTTGTTCAAAACTCTGATTGGTTCCAACCAAAATTCATTTATTTCCATCTACATGAGACAAGCCAAACCTCAAATGTCAGCTCAAATGTTAAATACAATCTAAACGTAACTAATATGATTGGAATTATTTCCTGGATCAGTTTATCAACACAATAAGCTGTTACTAATATTTGGACGTACCTATATATCCTTAGGTGATTTAAGTAGATTAACGCACCATCATAAAAAGCGTGCTGTGCTTCCCCTTCCATATGTGATACTCCTAAATCACTTGAGACATGAAAAATTCTTTAACAAGAAGGTTTTCATCTCATTAATTATTTATCCCTAAATTTACACCTTTTAAGATACTATATAATCTGAAAAGTATATAATAATTATCATCAAATAAGATTTAGGTTATATCTAGTACTAAAAAAAGATTTAGGTTATACCCTAATGTTTAAGTTACATAATATTAAAATCTCCAACAAGAGTTCTTTTTTGTAAACTTAGAAGGACAACTTCGGTCTCCTCACTAAGGCAGCTGCAAAGTACTGAGCATACCGCATCTGTCATATTGTGGGAATTCTGTGTTAGCACCAAGCAAGCAGCCCAACTAGCCAGTATTTATACACTGCTGTCTATATTATATTATGAAAAAGGTCAGTTAGCTTTTATTTAGGCTAGATGACTTTCTATGTTCATTAGCTAGATCTAATCCTTCTCTTATATAACTTATCAAGTGGATATTTGCAAATTGACTTGTCAGCTAAGGACAGGTCTAAATGTACTCATTTTATATAAAGGATTATATGAGGCCACCCAGATGCCACAAGTTTTATATAATGTCCATGCCGCTTTCCAGTGAGCTAGTATCAAATATTCTGTTGCCTAAATTAACTTGCATACTACTTTATGTGGATGACGTAACTGTTTTCTCCTGTATCTTCACTGCATACCTTGGCAGCCTTCAATAAGTTTCCAGCATCTCTGAAAGGCTTCTCTAAAGTTTAAACCTTTAAAATATGTCTTTTTCCAACTTAAAAAGGATTTAAGGACATAAGGTGACACACCAAGATAGTATGCCTTTTCTGATAAAGTATCAGAAGTAAACAAATGCCTGATATGGCTAACTTATGTAATATTTAGGTATTTTTAGCATTAATATTACCAACATTTTATTTCAAATTTTGATGAATTGACCAAGACTTTCAATGAGATTTTCCATTGAATTTACTCCTTTTTGTGGGACCCTGAGCAGCAAAACTTTCTTAATTTTTCACATACTGCTTTATACTGTTCTGGTCTTATTAATCTAAACTATGATCACCCCTTTGTCTCTTTAGTAATGCAAGTAGCTCTTTAGCTAGTGGCGTAATTTCACAACTTAATTTTAATAAGGTCAAACATTTGGTCACTTTTTTATTAAGCCCTATCTAGGCCAAAAGAACTTACTCTTTAGCTAATTGGGAATAACTTGTTGTGATGCTAGCTATTAAGAATTTCTACACTTTACTGTATGAAAATTTATTTTATTTTGGTTACTGACCATTTTCATTTACGTTGATTCAGACAGATAAAGTACCCTGAGGGGAGATTTTCCCGTTAGTCCTTACATCTCCAAAATTGTGACTTTCTATTGCTCATCAAGAAAAAAAATAAAAATTACTGATGGTCTATACATCTATTTTTTTATATCGTTATATATTGTAAGATTAGTTTCTTAAGAAATAATTAAATAGACTAATCTTTTGGTGCAAGAACCATGATACAATCAAATCTGACTCAGAAGAATGGATTAAGTCATTAAGGTTGATAATGAATCCTAGTAAAAAATAGATACTACTTAACTTGATTTATATAATATCTGATTATACCAAAGTGATAATAAGAGGCTCACCTCAAATTTGGGTAAACGTAGCTGTTAAGAAAACTCATGACTTCTAAAATTAAAGTGTTATTGGGAGAATATGGATAAGATAGGTCGTAATATATTTGATCATGACTTGTTTGATAAACTAGAGATGAATCCAACCCATGATGCGAATTTAAACCTCACCAGCTAGGCTCTACTTTTTACACAGTTAGCTTTGACATAGTTGGGTCATTTCCAGCAGCTTTATATGGGCATTGGTATGTTATCCTGGTTATTGACCACTTAACTAAATGGGTTTAGGCTGTTTTCATTTCCAAAGCTATTGCAGAAGCTACTGCCTTGTTGTATCACAATATTCTTAATTTATATTATTCTCTAGATTTCCACTCTCAGATAATGGGACCAACTTTATCTCCTAAATAATTAGTAAATAACTTTCACTAGTGGAATTAGACAGCTCTTCACTGCTCCTTAACACCCAGCCACAAATGAAACTGTAGAGAAAGCCAATGTCATTCTAATTTCGATCTTACATAAAATAGCAGCATCTGATCCCATTCTTTATAATGACTAACTCCCCAGTGCACTTCTTACTTATCATTTCAGCTATCATTGGACCATTCAAATGTCTCCTTATAAAACTTAAATGGTAGAGACTAACTTATGCCTTATAGCATTCAGCCAATACTTGATTTGGCTTCTCCTGATAATCTAGAGCTTACAACGAGACTTTTTGACAAAATAAAATCATACATTAAAAACCATGACTGTTGAAATAATTAGACGTACCATTTAGATTGAGGGTCATTAAATTAATACTAAAAAACTGCACTACTGGAGTATCTCTAGGTGATAAAGTTTAAATCATTACCATCACCTTATTGCTGACATCAAAATTTTGCAACTAACTGGTCTGGACCCTATAAGGTAGTTTTATTAATGTGGGCCAAAATTTTCTATTGCCTAAACTTTAAATGATACCATGATAAATCAGGTACACAGTTAAGTTATTTGGACTTAAACTCTCCTACAGCAAGATCTTGTGGGGTTTTGTTGTACTTTAATTCGAAGAACCCTCTTCATCATCTACTTTGACCCATCTATATTCCAATCATTCTTAAACTAAGTGTTAAAGGAAAAGGGTCCAATTAGTAAAGATCTGGTAAATTAGATACTCGATATTCTGACCAGATCCAATTTCCCTTATAGAGTTATAGATATGTCTATTAGCAAAGAAACAAACTTTTCCTATTAAAACTGATTAGTTTTAAAAAATTCTATGGGCTTTAAGTTATTATTGCCACTCTTTAGACAATGTAATATATTGAGTACTGGTTGTTATTGGTTTACGGGATTCATACTACTTGCCTGTTCTTACCAAGATACTAGTGACATACCTTATAGTCTTCCTTCCTAATTTTTTACCCATAGAAGTATTTTTAGAGAATAATTACCCTTCAGACCTTTTTTTCCAAAATTAACTAAAACAATAAGTGATAAATAAGTTTTTCTTGCTATACTTTCAAACACTTTACATGGAGTCTCCAACAAAGCTTTAGCCTACCTTACAGATAAAAATGAACAATTTAAGATAATATACCATGCAGAAACTCTATCAATATAAAATAAACTAGACTCTTTTAGCAAATAAAAGTTCTAATTAGCTTTTAACATACAGCCATTCCTTTGATTTTACAACAATTTTTTATTTAACCAAGGCAATCCAACCAGGGGATGGGCATTACCGAAATGTGTGTAGAAATGGTAGGGGAGGGAAGAAAAGCAATGACTAGATATGATTGGGCACCCCGGGGTACACAGGTTACCCCTGTTGCCAGATGGGACCGCCAGATATGGGGGGTTTGGTGCTCTACTCCAAGGGGGTTGCCCCCACTATGGAGCAGGTGTGAAGGAAGGGGTCTGTGTGAAGGAACCAGAGCGGGAACCATGAGTTTTATGAGTCTCTGTTGCTTTGGCCTCATATACCCATAGAGCCAGGCTTGGAAATGCTCTAGTAAGCTGACATGGAACCTATTGACAACCCCATGGATGGTAGGGACCATGTCCTTGAACGCATCTAAGACAATAGTGTGGATTGTCCACATTGCAATAGTTATCAATAGGGAGCGCAAGGTGGATGGTATTGGGGACATAATTTGGTTTGTGAGGAGGCTTTTCAAGGTAGAGAAATCCTGGCCATCTTGGATCTTGAGCAGGCGTGCGACTTCTCGCCATATAGCTTTGGACGGGGAGCAGGTTTCTAGGCGGTGGTGTAGGGAGCCCTCTCCTCCACATACTGCGCAGGTTGCATGTAGGGAGTGGGTGCAGTCCGCCGTTCTGTAGGTCCTTCTTAGGAAGCGCGAGGCGTTGGCCCTTACCCTTAGCTGAAGGAGTGGATGATGCGCCTCCTCCAAATTGCCTTTTGTGTGGTTAGGTCGTAGGGGATATCCAAAGCGTCTAGGTAGTTGACTCTGGCGATGGATGGGGTCGTGGTGAGTATATCTTTGTGAGGGTGGCCTTCTGGCTTTTGTAACGCGAAGTGGGGTCTGGGTCTTCCCCTTCCCTGCACTGTACCAGTGGTAGCGATGGTCCACCCCATGTGGCGGATGGTTTGGAGGGGGCGCTTAAAGTGAGGGGGGTTCCGTGTGGGCCCATTGCATTGGGGTGGTTAGCAAGTTACATTAGTAATCTGGAAGGGTGGTGTGGGTTAGGTATTTTGAGTGCCTGCACGAAGTTGGCCCTCACTGTCCTGGACCAGTGCTGTTGCGAGGGGTCCAGGGTTAGCACTTCCTCTATCCAGTGCCCAGGATACAGTTGGCGTGATTCTCAAAATCTATCAGGCCATGCCTCCTATGGAGCGTGGGCCATACAGCGGTTCAACCCGGACTTGTGGGCGGGATCCAGGCCACAGCCAACCCTGGATGAGTGCATAGGTCGAAGTTATAAAGGTGGGGGAGAAGGGGATCACATGTGTGGGGAACCACAGCATTGGGAGGATGAGCGAGTTGGCAACTGCCACTCGCCCTGTTAACCTGGTGGATCTACCCTTGAGTGAGGCGATTCTGTTGGATATCCATTGTAGCAGGTTATTTTCGATCATCTCATTTGCATACCCCCCTGTTTCCTACCATATCCCAATGTGGCGGACAGGTGTGGTGATGGGGGTAATGCAAAGGGTAGGGCGAGTGAGTTTTTTGCGTCTTGGGTTGTGTGTGGTGGAGGATGTGGTCCAGTTGGTGTTGTATTTGCCAAAGAGGATAATTTTGGTTTTTCATTTATTAAGTGATGTGCTACTCACCTAGGAGTATTCCTCTAGGGTGCACTCCAGCTGTCAGGCATCACTGTTGTCAACTATACCTGTTACACAGTCATCTGCAAAGGCTAGTATCTTGACTGGGGGCTGGCCTAGCGCAGTTATGCCCCTGAGGCGTGAGTTGGCAATGTGGAGGAGTGGGTCGAAGCTGAAGTTGTACAGTAGCAGGCCGAGGGGGTCCCCTGCTTGAGCCCTCTGCGTGGGGTGATCCAGTTGGTCAGGAAGCCAGGGCCACATACCGCAAATTGATGCGGATTCCTTGAGGAGCATTGTCCAGTTGATGAACCTGGGTGGGAGGTTGAAAGCATGTAGGCACTCTTTTAAGTATGGCCAGCTAATTTGGTCGTATGCCTTCTCCTGGTCGAGGAATACCTGGGCACCTATCACTTTGGATTGGTATACATTGGCGATGGAGTGTATGTTAGACCAGATGGAGCGCCCTGATGTAAAACCAATATGGTTGGGCGATAGGACTTTTGAGGCTAGTGCTCCCAGTCTGGTAGCTAGAATCTTTGTGAGTAGTTTAGTGTCATTTTTGAGAGTGCTATTGGGCACCAGTTGACCAGGTCCAGTCTGTCGCCCTTTTTGAATAGGATAATGACATAGGAGCCCTAGCCTTCTGGCAAGAGACGGGTCTCCAGCAAGAACTGGTTCATAGACGCTAAGAGGAGGGGGGCGATCTGTTTAAAGTATTTTTTTATAAAACTTGATGGGTATCCCATCAGGGCCTGGGAATTTCCTACGTGGTGCACCGCGGACTGAATTCCAGAGCTCCTCCTGCGTTATCAGGTTTAGGAGACTATAGTCCAGTGGTGCACTCTGTATTCCAGTGGGGTGTAATTTTTTTCTTTTGGGGGTCAGGTGGGGTGTCGCTGTAAAGTTTGGTGTAATAGCGGTGGATTTCTGCCTTGACCTCAGTTGGGTCAGTTGCCACTGTTCTGTCAGCTTTGAAGACCTGTGCGCACTGGGGCAGGTTGCCTCGGGAGTGGTATTAATGGAAGAAGAACGCCAAGCAGGTTTCTCCCTCTTTTATGTGGTTACCTTTCCACGATACTTTGATTCTGTGTTGGCTTGTGGATGAGGGAGTTAAGGCTGGCGGAAATGGCTGCCCATTTGCATCCCCAGTTTGGGATGTATCCAGTTTTTGGGGTATTGAGTTCAAGGTGGTCAAAGTCCGCCAGGGTGCATCTGATCATGGCGGTATCTGTGGTGTATTTGCGCGAAGCAATATGGCAGCTCTTGTTTATTGGATTGGATTTGAATTTTTCCCAAGACTCAATGGGGGTCCGATGTAAACAGGGCAGTGAATTTTGGGTTTGAAGCTTCATGATCAACCCAGTCAGAAATTTTGGGGAGTTTTATATTCTCCGGGTATAGCTTCCTCCAGGGAGTCATCCGCGTTTGAGTCCTGGTTGGCGTGAACTTCACTGAAACTAGACGATGGTTAGAGAAATTAATTTTTTTAGTGGCAAAGTTAGTAATGAACGAGTGACAGGATTTTGGTGCGAGGATGTGGTCAATGCAGCTCATCAAGATGAGTGTACCTTCATGTTTGCTAGGGCGGGTCATGTGGGGAAGGAGTGGAGACCCAGGGGGAGGGTGTTGTACAGGCCAAGGGATGCCTTCATCACGCGGAACTCAGAGTGTCCCAGTGGGTATCCCCATGGGGTTGGGCCATTGGTCCATAATGGAATCATCCCAACAGTTAAAGTCGCCTGACAGGATGGTGTCCGTTGGGAGGTTGAGCGTCAGGATGGATTTGAGGAATTGTTTCCTCTTGGATGCAGTGCACGGTGCATTGATACAGGCTATCAATAGTGTGGTCTCTTGGTTTGCAATCCTTGCGATTATGATGCAGCCATCTAAGTGTGAGGAGGATTTGATAATTTTAAATTTTTTGTTTATTATGGATGACCACCCCACAGTGGGACATCCATATTGACTGGGATGGTGAAACCCTGGCCGCCCAGGATCCCTCTTCCCCCTGTAGACAGTAGGTCTCTTGGATGGCCAAGATGTCTACCAGGGTTTTGCGCAGGAAGTCCAGATTTTTGGCTTGGGACGCTTGAGCCCTGGCTCCTACGATGTTTAGCATCCCTATTGACACTGAGGTGCCTGCGGCGCCTCAGGAGCGGTTGGGTGGGCCTTCCGGCCCTTTTTCCCCGCTCATTGCCTTGGACTTGCTCTGTGTGATTGGGCAAGTCCACTCCGAGGCTTCCAGCTCCTTACCTTGTGATGATTACATGCAGGTATTGTTAGATTTAAAGATTATATTAAGCTTTTCCGCACATGATTTTGTTTGATTTGAATTGGTGCGCTGATTGGTTTCTGATGTTTTAAATTTGATTTTGGCGCTCTGGGCCCTGTTGGCTCATCAATAGTGGATGCAAAAAGTCCGGTAAGTTTATTTGATTGGGATCATGTGGTGATTCTGTTGGATTGTTGAGAAAATTTTCTGCATAGGAGGGCAATCTGACTGTTTGGCTCGGATCACATCCTCCATGGTTGCTCCAGCTTGAGAATTAGTTTCTGGTTGGCTGGTTTGTCCAATTTCCTCTCTGTCCATCTGGATTTGGTTTGGGTCAATGGAGGAGGTCACGAGAGATGTGGCCTTGGCCGCTGCCCACTTGTGGGCCTTCTTCACCTGTTTGCGTAATTTGGGTGAGATTGGGTCGATGATGATGTAGTGTCAATCCTCTCCCCAGAGGAAAGCGTGGTTGGCGTCAACCATTCTTCCGAAAAACACCTCATCTTCATCCATGGCATCATTGCAAAAGTCTGGGGCCATGATGCCCTCCTTCATGGGGCACGCATGCTCCTTGTGCCCCAGTGCAGTGCAATGGTTGCAGATGGGTGGTGCACATTCCAGTGTGACGCGGAAAGGTTTCAACACTCACCCATCTGGGAGGTAAAATACTGCGGTGCATGTGATTTTGATTAGATTTGCAGCCACATCAGGGACTGGGTCAATTACAACAATTGCTTTTCCTGTGAACAGGTTCAGCATCAGGTGGAAACACTGTAGTTCTAGTTGTTTTATTTCTATTTAGCTTTGAAGGCCAAATCAGAGTTCTTCTTTGATTAGCTTACAGGGGAGGTTGGTGGGAAGCGAGTCAAATGAGATGAACAAAGTGTTTGCTTTGTTCCATCTGGTGCGCGCAGTGCACACAATTTGTTTGCCCTTGGGGAGGGCTATTTCACCACAGACTTTTGTGTGACATCTGCATCCTCTTTGGTTTTATTTTCATATCAATCAAGCCGCGGTGGATGGTGTGGGTGGTAGCATATACTGCATGGGGAAAGAGGGAGGCCTGTGCCTCACCTACCTTCTCCCACAGAGTTGGGGAGTCAACCCCTAAGAAAAGCGGAGCCCATGTTCCACTTTTTATAGGGGCTGTGTGTACTGTATTTCCATGTATTGGTTTTGTTTTGTGGTAAATTCCACAAACCTGGGCGGTGTTTGGGTTTAGGGTTTTTTGTCAGCGTTGGCTCCCAGTCCCCCTCCAGGGCGTTTTTTGCCCTTGAGTGCACCGTTTTGGCCATTGCCTGATATGACTTTCGCCAAGTTTTGTTGGGTTTTATTAAATTTGCTCATCTCACCTGTGTGATTATCAAAATCTATCTGCTCAAATTGAATCTCAGTAACTTATGTTATTGTTACAGGAAAGAAAGGCCTTGATTTTGCAACAATTGTTAACTAGAATAGCTTTAAAAATCTAGGTTATTTATTATTTTAAGTATATATGAGAGGATGGAAACATTTAGCTAAGAAAAATCTTATACAACTATGTCAATATTAGCTATAGATACATCTATAGATTTTTTTAAAATTATAGTCAATCTGTCATGCCAAAGCTTTTGCTTTTTTGCATAAAAGAGTATTTATGAGAGAATCTCTTAATAGGAATTTTTCATTAATGGTATTTGAATCTTATTTACAAGTTAGGCCAAGTGATTTTTTAGATAATTTAGTATAAGAATTTTTATATAATATAGCAACTGTAAGGCTCACATTTTACACTCTATGGTGCTATGCCCAAGAAGCCTGACAGTCAATACTTGAGGATAATTAAGTCTCATGATAAGTATATTTTATAATTAAATGGGTGCCAAGTCACCTCTTATGTCTAGGAGCTAGAGTATCCGTCCTATGGTAAGTATGGTGAATTACTTATAGATCTCAAGTACAAAACGAGGTTAAAAAATGATGTAACCTTATTTTAGTATAGATCAGGGGTTTTTATATGTCTCAATTAAAATTTAACCCTAAAAGGAAAAGGATTATTACCAACAATAAAGGGAGAAATATGGAAGGGAGACTTTTGGTCAGTTGATACATTATTAGTTTTAATGCCTTAAGTTCATAATTTTGATAGGGCAAAAATGATGCTAGAATACTAAGTTGGATGAGACTCTGTGTCACTTGGGTTGTTCACTTGGAAGCTTCTTGATTCCTACCCATTTTTTAACTCATCTTGATTTTCTTCCTTGAGTGCCACTATAAGTAGTTGTCACCTGACCTTCAGATGATCCATCATTTTGACGAGGTAGGAATTAATCTTGGTTTATCTTAGGCTTAACTTGGTTTATCAGTTTTACTAGAGTTGCTAGAGTTAGCTGACTATCAATTTCTCCAGGTAATTTATTGAGGTAATGGATTAAACCCCCTTCTTAGGTCTAGATGTAGACTCAGCTGAGGGAGTCAAATGGTCAATATTTTTCCCATCATGTAAGATATCAGGATATCTGGCATCATCTCCTTCAAGAATATTGGCAGGTGAGTACCAACGCAAGAATATGCTATGAATGCAGTTGATAGTTACTTCAGTCTTTAAAGACTTGATTGAGTATTTGTCTCCACGTTTGTAAGTGATAGCATATGGCCCATCCCAGATGAAATTCTTTTTTCTTATCAGGGAGCAATTTGATTGTGAATATACAGGACTAAGTCTAGATCTCAAAGGTGGGTAAAGGTTAGAGAATTGCATTTTCTCATTGACCTTCCCTTGTAACCATCTTAGTCAGATTTGTCATTGTCTCCAACTGAAGTTCTATTGCCTTCTTAATAAACTTCTTAGGCTTTCTTAGGCTCTTCAGTATTAACACTGGTAACTTCTCGAGATAATAATTCTGGGATAACAGGTTCACTTCCATATAAGACCTTGAAGGGGGACATTTTTTAATTTGATGGAAACTTATCCTATAACCCATCAATGCACTTGGGAGGTATTGGTCCCAGTGTTTAAGGTTCAGTAATGGCCTTATTGTGTAGTATTGAGACCAATGTCCCATTTGCTCTTTCTACATTCCCATTAGTTAATAGGTTGTAAGGCGCTGAGTAAGAAAATTGTTGAGTTCCCATACTCATAGCTAAATCCTCACAACTCTTGACGTATAATTCTTTCTATTTCTCACTTAGTAGAATTTGCAGGCAGCTGTGCCTATAAATACTTTTTGATATAAAAAGTTAGCAGTAGCATTAGCAGTCTGTGCAGTAATGGCAATTGCTTCAATCCACAATATGAAACGATCAAGCTCTACTAAGGGTTTATCAATTTACACCTGTGAATTCAGGTAGTGGACCTATGATGTCTAAATTAATGGTGTAAAATGGCTGCTGAGGGTTCATGGGCTGATGCTTGTACTTGGCCTTATGCAGCGTCTGCTTTTTACAAGTAATGTAAGCGTCTAATACTCTCACTACAGAGTCCAGTATTCCTTCCCAAAAGTAGCAATCCTTGATCCATTAATAAGTTTTCTGGATCATCCATGGTCTAAAGTATTGTGGGCTTCCATTATAACTGGTACCCATTCAGAGGGTTTCAAGTAAGGTTGCCAGTCAATTCTGACTTTCTTGTAAAGTAATATATCAAGAATCTTCATATTTCAAGCATCCTGTCTAAGCACCTTCTGAACTATTTAATATTCTTCCTCCTAAAAGTCTGGCTCATGATTAAGTCGTGTAACTGTTCAGCTTCGCTATTGTCAAGATATAGTAGGGGCAGTTGAGTCTCCATCTACGTTCATGTGTTTCATTCCAACTTGGTGGACGACTTTCATGTCATAGTGTTGAAGCTTGAGAGCCCATGTGGAGAGTCTACCTTTCATATCTTTCAAGTTTTACAGCCAATTTATGGAGGCATGGTCTGTCACAACTTTAAAATTTAGACCTTACAAGAAGGGCCAGAAATAATTCATAACCAGGAGAACAGCTAAGCACTCTTTTTTCTGTGATGCTACAATTTTAATCAGCTTTGGAAAGCGTTTTTCTAAAATATGACGCTGGTTTTATGCCATTAACATCCATATGAGAAAGGATGGCGCCTTTGGCTAAGTCAGAGGCGTCGGCGAACAGAATAAATGGCTTCCCATAGTCCATATGTCATAAGATTGGTTGTCTTTACAAAAAACTCTTTAAAGACTCGAATGCAGTTTGTTGCTTTACTCCACATACAAAGAGGCTATTCTGGAAATCTTTCAAACAAGAAGTTAAGTGAGTTGAGCGAAGTTAGGGATAAATTGATGGTGACATACCATCATTCCTAAGAATACCTGTATTTCTCAAAGGCTCTTTGTTTTAGACATCTTGTAGATTGCTTTAATCTTATTATACAAGAGATGAATTCCTTCTTGTGATATGACATCTCCTAAAGTCTAAGTTTTCTGGAAAAATGTACTTTTTCCAGATTTTATTATATAATTCTCTTACAGTCATTGAAACAATAACTTGAGATTTTCTAGATGATTGGTGAAGGTTTTGGAAAACACCAGCATGTCATTTATGTAAACGATCGCACAGCTGAGTTTATGATCTTGCATGATGTGATCCATCGCCCATTGGAATGAGGCAGGAGCGTTGCACAATCCCTGTGAGATCTGGGTACGTTGTGTAAATCTTCCATGCATATCAGCGCGCATTTCTCTTGGTCTTATGCTATAGATCCATCCGCTAATATATGCTGGCGAGGTCCATTGCAGAGAAGAAATTTGGGTTAGAGAGTTGTACCATGGCATCATTAATCCTTGGAATTGGATAGCTGTCCTTCCTAGTGATGCTGTTTATCTTTTTGTAATCCATCACTATTCTGTGACTACCGTTTTTCTTCTTTATGAGTAAGCAGTGGTGATGACCCTCAGACTCTGGGAGGGCACTATTAAGCTTACATCCAATATTATTTTGAGATTGTTCTTCATGTATTTTTCTCTACCTTTGACTTCTTATATGGCTTTTTTCTGATATGGGTCGATTTTCTACGTTATTACTTCGTGTCCAGTTTTTCGTGTGACCATAGTTGACATCTGACGTTGTAAACACAACCTGATAATCTTCAAGTAGTAAATGAACTTTCTCAAGTTCCTCTTGATTTAACTTATCGAATATATAGACTCAAGGGATGGTGAAAATTAAAATCGTCATTGGGTAGGTCAAAGTCAAGTTGGGTGCCAATAAAATGTACCTTGTCAATTTCATTGATTGAGAAGTTATCAATCTTTCCCAATTTTTTTTATGCTTCTTAACTAGAATATCATTATTGGTTAAATTTGCAAGGTAAAGCTCAATAGGGCACTGAATAGCTGATCAAAGACTCTTGAAAAACCTTTGGTTCAAGCCTACTTACTCCATCAACACTAGTAATGTGTAGTAAGCAGTTCAAGGGTATATGATGGTTATGTTGGTGTAAACCACTCTTTGTTCATCTGGTTTAATTTTTACCTCCTTGGTGGCATAAAATGGTATGCCCTCTTCTGCATCTACTGAGTCAGGTAGCTTTTTCATGGTTATCTCAGAGGTAGAATATTGAAAAAGGTAAAGCAAAAACAGGTACTCAACCAGACAAAAGTAATCCTTCTTTCTGTAATCTTTATTATTTAAGAAAAAATACCTCATTTTTGAGTAGTGATAAGTACCTTCTTTTAATTTTCAAATCCTTCCTATTTGAGCATAAATGCGTCCTGATAAGAATATCATATTGACTGTTGTCAAGGGCAACAGTGGGAGTTGAGATTACTAATTTGCCAACTCAGGTTAATAAGTTAGTATACACATTTTGCCTTGGTGTTGTTTGGACTAGTGGTAATGTACTCTTGAGTTTATTCAAGGTCTATGCGAGCTTGATCTTCTGATTAGGCGGGATGACACAACGTTGAGTGGTGATCCTGTATTTAAGATAGTCTTAACTCAGTTTGTTAATTACAACTTCCACTTTGGTGATGGCTCCTCCAAACTTTGGTAAAAAGGGCTAACTTTTCCTTGAGGTGGAATGTTTTATTGGGCTTTCAAGCTTTCTTAGGATATTTCTTCTTGATTTCCATCAGACTGTGGATGCTCAAGATGGGTCAAACAGGACAAGGTATATATAAGCTTTAGTAACAGTATTAACCATCTGAGGACACTGTACTTAACTGAGTAAGTCCCTTCCAGAGCCTGGGGGTCATTGATTTTTTGGTGTTCAAGCAATCTGGAATGGCAATATCAGCGGAAATACATAAAGTATAATAGCCTGTGACCTTATAACCCCCTTCAGAGCCATCATCAGGTTCATTTTTAATACAAGTGAGGTGAGCTATTGACAATGTTTTACATTCATGTACTTTGGGTTAGTTGGCTTTAGAGGTATATGACCCTAAGCCGATCTTCATTTTCCCACTCACAAAGCAAAAGTCTTTTTTAAACACATATACTCAGTATGGTTATTCTTCTTTCAGTAGTTGCATCTTGGCTTTTCCTTCTTCATAGGCTTTGTTTCTTCCATGGTATACACTCTAGGTTTCATGGAGGCCTTTCAGGAGTTCTCTGACTAGTGTATGTTGACTACATCAAGCAATGCTTCTTTAATGTCTAAAAAAGGAATTGAAGCTTTTCTTGACAGACATGACGTGCAAGGCGAGGTCTGGGTTACTATTTAAACCAGCAACGAAGGTGGCTACGGCATCATCTAGAGTACGCATCTTTATAGGTCAATAGCGTTTGTGCCTTATGTAAAAACATTCAGCGAATTCAGAAAAGGTTTCATTTTGGGCAGCACAATTCTCATGAAGGGCTGTTTCTTCATACTCAAGCTCTGCTTTGACCCAAATTCCTTGATGAGCTTTCCTTCCCTTATCTCCAGGTATGAAAGTCATCCATATGAGACGCCATAACCTCTTGAGTCATACGGCTTATCCAAGATAAAATATGCTCAACTTTTTCATGATCAGTTCCACCTTCCATCACGGCCTCATAGATGTAGAGGAATGATGCAATACTCTCTTCGCCATGTGTAACTTGTCCTTGAAATTATGTTTAAATGTATTGGCCTCCATTCCAGTAATGACATGTACTCCAGGAGCTTCAGATTTGTAATCTCAGTACTTACGTTCCTCTGTTCAACTTGAAATCTCAGAGATCATTTTTGGTCATGTAGAGGAAAGAGATTTGCTCCATTTCCTCCAGGGCAAGTCTTGACGTAACATCCAGAAGATTGATTATTCTTTCAATAATGACTTTATCATTCTCCAAGTTCTTAGTGTGGATTTCAAGATTGAGAAATTGTTGGCGATCGGATGAGTGGTATGTTTTCAATAGCTTGATTTCATCCTTTAATACTCCAATGCGCAAATTCAAGTCCTCCTTCATCTCCTTGCATTCAGTTCTCTGAGGAGGCTTGTTGAGCTTGGCTTTTAACTCTTCTATGAGAGTAATACATCGTCTATCATCTTGATTGAAGCGATGATAGACTTGGTTTATGTCCTGATGACTAGGGAATTTGCCTCTTAAGTCGCTCCCCAGTTTGTTGAGTCGCTAAGTAATGGAAAGAATAGTTGCCTGAGTCATTCAGGATGCAAGATCCTGCTCAACATGAGCCATTTGGGAAATAATATTATGAGATACTAATTAAGTCTCAGAGGTTTGATAAGCATCCAGATCATCACTTTGTCGTAGGGCATGTTATAGCCATGCCTTAAGGATAGTGATTTGCTTTTCCTCCTGGTGACAGCTAGTAGAAGATTGAGCTTCCACTTCGTCATTAACTTCGCTATCCTGTTGATGGAGCTCTTCAGTGAAGGTGTCAAGTAATCATTTAATATGTCCTTTTTTGACTCTATGATGTCTTTTCTAAGAAGCTTCACAACTTCCTCCACATACTAGATAACACCAGAATCAACCTTCCTCATTTGATATGGAACTGAATAATGTAGGAGCAGTTTGTTTAAATCAAATGGCTGAAGTCTCCTATACTTTGAAAGCTAAATTATATACCTACTAAGAAAGCCATCTGTAAGGCCCTTGGGTATTGATATGATGGTAAAGTTCCTCGCTATGTAACCCTAGTAATTGCGTGATATGATAGAGCTCAGGGTGTGTGAATTGTATGATATAGCGAGATTGATTTTGCACTTTATCCATAAACCCCTAGGAAATAAATGGATTCATACAGCTTTATGAGAAATCTGTCCATGGCTGATGCCTTTTCGTGGGTGCTTCTTTATCCTGGGTTAATGATTCCATGAATAATGCTTTAGCTCCTTTGTTGGAGATCCAAGTAAGACGACAATACTGGGGATCTCCATAGGTTTTTCTTAAACTTCTTTAAATGTGTCGCGGGGTGTACTTACCATTTGATCATCTTCACCATTTCTGTTGTGTACGCAGTGGGTGACACTATCAATTGGGTTACTTGCATAGTGTGATCTATTTGTTTCAGGTATCTTTAAGATTCTGTTGAGCCCCCTGTAGTGATCACCAGCCTGTGGGTTTTCCATTGTAAAGCTCAATGGTGCTATTCCCAAGATACCTGACTGTCAGGACCACAGGGGTTGATACCATGTATTTCTAATTTTTGACGCCAGGGTTGCAAAAAGTTCCCAGGTGTGGGATTATACGTTTTTTTGAAAAGTCTTCACTCAGGATACTATGCCTTGAGTGGTAAATCCTAAATATATGGTCGTCCCTAAGTAAATAGAAGCCAGATCAATTTGACTTAAAATGGCAAAGAAAAAAGTAATTTTTAATTTGCTTAGAATCAAAACTCTATTACAGTTCGAGGAGGTTTTCTTGATAAATCACCAAGTGTTCCAAGATAAGATCTATATTTGCTACCAATCAGGGATTCTTCAGCAGTATGGTCATTTTTGTTAAATAGGATTTGCTTGCCGCATGGATTGGGTTTGAACCCCAAGATTTGGAAGCTTTGGGGGAGCAATAGTCAACTGCATAAGTTGGGGTTGATCCCTAATGTGTGAAGGCTATGATTTTTGTCAGGGATTATCCCCAATAAATGTTTGGGCTACCTCATCAGATTGGGATTGATCCCTTTGGCCAACTCATCTGAATCTTTAATTTGGGAGGAATAACAACAACGCCCCCATCTAGATCTTGGCATAGGGGTAATTGGACGGAGAAAGTGACTATGTACGCAGTTTACTATGATACCCTGAACAACCTCTACAATTGAGTGTTTGTTGACCCACTTATAAATAACTTTGTTGGGCCGCAACCAGTTGGTGCCCAATTTGTTGTCATGACCTCCAGGCTGATGATGGTAGAAAAGGATTAGGTCACCCAGTAAAAAGGTGTTAAGCGTCCATGCTTGTCATCAAATTGATTAGTCTTTATAATAGTTGTAGCAGATAGGTTCTCAAAGGCCTGGGCTTGAAGTTCGATAGTTTTACTTGCAAAACTTTGCATAGTGACTTCCAGGGCTTTTGGGGAAGGCTTGGTCAGGCATAGCCTGTACTTTAGAAGGCAGTTGGGGATACCTTAAGTACAACTCTTGGAAGGGCGACATCTTAATTATTCAATGATACCTGATTCTATAGTTCAGAATTGCACTAGGCAAATATTGGGGCCAATGAAGTGTATCAGTCATAGCCATTTTCTGGAGGATGCAGTTAGAGCACCATTCGCCTGCTCTACCATTCCATTGGTTGCAGGATGGTAGGGGGTGGAGAATACTTGAGTGGATCCTATTAACTCAACTAAATCTTTCACCAGTGAAAATCATAAGTTCCGTATGTTAATGGAAAGAATTATGTTAGGGCACTCATGCTGGGTGATAATTATATTATATAAAAATGTGTTAAAAAGCTTTTTCTGAAGCATAGGGTAGTGATACAGCTTCAATCCACTTACTTAAATGATCCACTACTAGGAGGAACCGGTGACAATTAGAGGCTTGAGGGAGAAATCCCACAACATCAATGCTAATAACATGGAAGGGTTCACAGGGTGGAACCAGTGGATGTTAAGTTTAGGGATTAGGTCCAGATTGACTTTTGCATACCAGGCAGGACTCTAATACACCTTGTTTGAAACAAGCATTCCTTCAAAGTAACATTAAGTAATAAGCCATTGGTAGATTTCCTGAATTTCCTCATGGCTGAATTGCCAATGTCCCTCCAATATTACGCCAGTTCAAGCCAAAGGTCATATATAAGGCACCCATTTTTGGGACACAAGTTTGTACAATTAGCCGTTTTTGACTTAAAGATTCACTGATTTTTTTCGCTAATTTATTTTTGAGGGTTGAGGATAAGTCCAGCCATAAATGTGATTGTGTTAGGAGATTAAAAAGTTGATCCTCTTCAGAGTTGTTTAAAGTAAATGTGGGAAGCCAGGATAGGCAATCCGCGTTTTGGTGTATAAGCCCAAGTTGATGGATGATGGAAAAGTCAAGGTTTTTTAATTTAACGCCCATTAGGTTAATTTCCCATTAAGGTCCTTTATTTTCTGTAGTTATTGTAAGGAAGCATGGTTGTTAAGTATGGTGAAATGTTTATCATATAAATAAGGTTGTAAAAGTTTAATAAACAGTAGTACTGCCAAGCATTTTCGTTCCATTACGCTATAGTTGCGTTTGGCTCTGGTTAGGGTTTTTCTATAGTAGGCGATAGGGTGGTCCACTAAGTTTTTATTGTGATGAGATAGTATAGCTCTGATGGCTATATTGCTAGCATCAGTATAGAGGAGAAAGGGTTTATCAATATCTGTATGAATGATTACTGGAGAGTGGGAGTAAGACGCGGAGCAGGTTGAAGGCCTTCTGTTACTCTTCTTTCCACTAGAAGGGTATCCTTTTCTTCAATAAATATAATAGAGGCTCGGAGTTGTTGGCAAAGTGGGGATTAAATTGCCAATTTTCTCCCACCATCCCTAGGAAAACTTTGTACGTCTTGTAGTGATTTAGGGGGTTATTCTATCAATGGCCATAAAATTGTTGTCCATTGGGGATATTCTGGTTTTACTTACCTTATGGCCCAAAAATCCATTTCACTCTGAAAGAAGGAGCATTTTATCAGCTTTAGTTTTAACAAAGATTGCCATAACTGCTAAAAGACTTACCTGAGGCGAACTAGGTGCTCAGTAAAGGTTCTTGAAAAAAGGTAATATTACCAAGATAAACTAGCACACAGGAGCGTTTATAAATAGCCAAAAGTCCGTCCATGGCGCTTTGGAAGGTAGCAGGGGAGTTACATAACCATTGCGGCATTTTTGTGGGCTTGAATAATCCTTCACTTGAGATGAGAGTGCATTTTTCACAATCCTAAGATGACAATTTGACTTGCCAGTAACCGCTGGCAAGAAACATAGCTGAAAAATAGTTGGATCCTGACATCAAGCGTAAGGAATCATCTATTTATGGTAGAGGATAGCTAACTTTTCATGTTATAGAGTTGAGGCGGCGATAAACCATGACAACACGGTGGCCACCATCCTTCTTACAAATTAATAGGGGTGTAGAAGCCCATGGGCTTTTAGAAGGCACTAGTAACCCAGCCTCCAACAGTTGCTGTACCTCTAAGGTCACTTGAGCTTCCTCAACTTTGGCTTTTTGATATGGCTAGTGTTTGAATGGATGTTAAGCTGAAGTCTCTTTTTGGTGTATTACCCCGGACATTTTTCCATAATCACTTGGTCCTGAGGAAAAAATATCACAAAACTCAAGGAGGTCTTTGACATACTGGGGTTTGTTAGGGTTGAGATTGTCTCCAATTCTACTTTTTTACCAGAGCTATGGTGGGTAGGAATTGAATCCTAATTCTTTTAAAAGAGCCAAAACAGCTCACTTTGGGAAATATTCTCAATGAGACATAGTTTTATGTAAGCAATAGAGGCATATTGGGGGACTTGGAGGGTTTTATTTGTTAAGTTCCCTAATAAAATAGAGATAGATTTCCAGTAGTCAGGATCCAAATCCCCAGGAAGATCAACTCTTCTTTGATTAAAGAGTTTGGTATTCCACATAGCTCCAAATCTTAACTAGGAGGGGTGATAATATTGATCCCTGTATCCACAATAACTTGTGAGCTGGAGGGTATTGTTATAGGGTGAGGGGCAAACAGAGGGATCCCGTCCTTGGAATTCACAGCCTCTAGGGGTAACTTAGTTTTTCCCCTAAGACTTGATTTTCAACTTTACAAATGGAGGACAGATATTCAAGGAAGCATCTCCATTTTCTTAGACTCCTTTAATTTTAATGGAGAATTTAGATATTAATAGGATTTGATACCATAGTAGGGGCAGATATTTTTCTTTAGGGTTGATGATAACGTTAAACTTTTGCATCAGGTGAAACCCAATAAGCAACTCATATTTATCATTTTCTAATGCAATGGCGGAGGCAGTAAGTAAAATTTTCCTAAATTGGAGGGGTAATGTAAAATATGCTCTTAAAGCCTTAGTTGACTGATTAATGGCCATCCCATATTAAGCTTTGTGAATCAAGTCTGGAGCCATTTTTATTTTCTGGATAAGTTGAAGGAAATAACGTTAAACAGAGAACTGGTGTCAATTATTGCTAGGACTTTAACCCTATGTACATCTATCTATAATCGAACAACCTAAGATCCAAACCAGGAATTAACAGCTAGTATACTGTCGCTAGGGATTTTAGTGAAACAGGCAGAGGATTCTGCCACGGCCAATCTAGGGGCTGGTCAAGCATTTGAAAGCTTATAATAGCAATGCTTAGCTTTTCATAGAGGAGCTGACCACTAAAATTTGTTTGAGTAACTAACCAACATAAAAATAAGGAAGCTGGAGATCTTTATTTCCTTGTTTAGAAAGAGGTACGTCAATTTCTGCAGGCACAGCTAACACAAAACATCCTGAGGTGCTGGGAATAGAGCTAGAGCTAGAAAAGGGTCTTGAGGCATTTGATTGCCGTCAGCATAGGGAGCCTCCTGCCCTATACTGACTGATCTTTTGCAACTTACGTTGAAGGACATGACAAAAGGTTACAGTGTGGTTGGTTATATTGCAATGGGTGCAGAATAATTTAGGGGTAAGCGAATTATGGGATGTAACGGATAAGTATTTGAGGCCAGGACTTATTGTTGCTAAAATGAGGTGGCCTGGCGGGTTAATGTAGTTTGGCAGGAAGTTCCAAAACAGCCCTCTTGATATGGAGGAGGGACGTCATTTTGGACTTTACCGCTTTAAGATAAAGTAAAACATTAGCATATTTTTTAAATGCCAAAAATGAAGCGGTGATAGCATCATCTAACATAAGACAATTCTCTTCAACCAACGTTTGAGCCTCAAGGTAAAAATGATTCGTGAACTCATTGGTGGTTTCTTCCCAATTAGAGCTTATTCCCATAAAGGTTGTATTGGGTAGTAAGGTTAGATCGCTCCCAAATTACTGAAGCAAGGCAGGCTTGGCTTCATTCCATGTATGGCAATGCATAAAATGAGTGACCATATTGTCTTGAGCTATGCGACTAAGATAGTTTATTAGGTGTCTGAGCCATTGGTGATCAGTTGCTTCCTCAATAGAGCTTTTCATAGCAATATAATTAAAGACAAGATTCCCCTCTCCAAGGATGTACTTTTCCTTTAACGAGGGTTTAAACGTACCACTTGGGGGGGTGGAGGCCAAATGACATGAACTGACACCAGAATTGCACTTTCACCTAACAAGAATCAGTATCTCAGGAACACTATTGAGATGAAGCACATCCACATGGCTTTGTAGGTCATTAATATTTTTGATTACTAAATCTACTTGATTATGAGTGGCACAAACAGCCAATTTTGTGGCAAGAAGTTGGGTTAACTGCTGCATTTCATTTTTTAAAGCAGTTCTGTAATCTTACATTTCAAATTGATGTTGCTCAGTGGTGAGCACTCTTTGCTTTAACCCATGTACCATAGTAGGTAGAGCTTGTCATGGAATCTGCTGATCAAAGTTAGACTGGGCTTCCAATCTGGGTGTGTAACAACCCAGTGAAAATCACAGAATGCAAATACCATACCAGATAAAATCAGTCGTAGGAGGGTTCCCCTATGATTCTTATGAGGGAAATAAAAGTTAAAGAACATATTAAAGGTCCCATAGAAAAACAAAAGGCTGCAATGGGGGCAACCCAGGTCTTGCTGGGGCATCTCCTAAGGGTGGGAGAGGCAAGAAGTATGGCCAATCCTCCTGGATTTGCAGTTGGTGACCTTTGGGCTCTTTTTCCAAACCTTCTTGTACTGATTTTATAATAAAAAATTTTAAAATCATCAAAAGTTTCAGAATTTTTAAAATGCTGATTGGGTTCGCAAATCAAATCTAATCAAATTAATTTGACTGTCAGGAGGCCTTGGGCCTCGCCTTGTGCCTATTGAGGGTTTTTATGACGAGGTGAGAGGTCGATGACGTTGCCAGAATGGTGGATCAAATTAATAAATTGATTTGGGATGGATTGGCCCTTAGCGAGATGGCCCAGATGGTTTAGTGCCTGGTCTTTGCCTTGCAATTGTGGGGATGGCTGTTCTTCACCTCTTAATGGAGAATCACAATTAGCGGAGATGGCCTCATTCTGCTCAAATTGTACCAAACCACCAGTGGATTGGTGGGTCGAATTAGTTCAAATTCTCTGACTATTTTGCAAAGTGGGAGGTGGAGCTGTAGCTTGTCTGCTGGGAGATGAAGGGGAAACAGGCCATTGCAAAGAGTTTGGCGGATCCAAAAGCTCTCAGAAGCAGCGGATTGGTTTTGTACCAGTGGTAAGTTTTTTGATTGCAATCACTATTTGGTGAACTGCCAGATTGATGGCTTAAAGGGCCCACTTGACAATCATCGGCCCTAAAACGCAGATCACTGCATACTTTGTTGGGTTAAGTAAAAGTATATTGTAAAAAGAGATGGTGTTCTTGGAGTAGGTTTGGATAGGATCAGATTTATTTAAACTTAAGAGGGAAAATGGACCGACAACTGCTCCTTTCAGAGGCAGTTGCTTTATATATGAGAAATGGGGAAAAAGGGGGTCGTGGGTATGCTTTCTTGGACAGTGGAAGCTGATGTACTCATGGGTACTCAGCCTGGGCTTGGGGCGTCGTCATCCAGCTTATGCAAAGGTTGCAAAAGCTCTGGCAACATAATCATCTGATCCGCCATGGAAGGACCCTCACTGATCCAAACTTGAGCGGATTTACTCAGATCAGTGGGGTGGCAGAATCGGACTCCGCCAAGGTCAATTCTGACAAATTTTTAAAAAGTTTTTAAAAACAGATTTCTAACTTGGTTTAGCTTTCCCAGACCCAGAAACTGTATTATGTGAGCCCAGAATGGGTTTCCTGACTCAGGAAATGGTTCCTGAGTTTTGAGGCCAATTTCTTTCCTTTCCAAGGAAGTGAGGGATGGCAGGGTGGAGGCCAGTGTAGGGGGAGGTGCTGTTGGTGAATTCTGGACTGTATTACCTCCCTACAAACCTTTTTTATCCTTTCAACAAGAGAAGAAGCAGCCAAAGGGGATACTGTGGAGGGATCTTTTGGGGCCAATGCAGTGACCCAACGTTCATCAACCATATGTCCCAAGTCCCCCAGTTGAGACAAGGGCTCCACAGGGGTATTAGGTCCCCACTTCTTCCTATAAGAGACCTTTTCCTGGTCCAACCTAAGAGGTTGGGTCTCCAGACTTACATTATACTCTCCTTTTTGAAAACGAACATTCTTCCTACTTGTACGTGAACCAGGGCATAGTTCTTATGTCTAGTAGGGAGTTTGATGGCCAAAATGGTAGCGATTTCTTGGGTGGATAGGGGGCCTCAGGATGTGACTCATGGAACTCAGCTACTAGCTCCTTGCAATTCTCACAGTCCTTTGCACTTACCCAACTATTTTCATAGTCTGAGTAGCCTTTCCATTCAACCAGGTACCGGACCAAACTCCTGGATTTCCTTGAGGCCAGTATTGCCTCCACTTCTGCCTCTTGAGAGTCCCCCACAATAATGGGCTCGGTTTAGAAGGAAGCTCACCCTTAAAGGGGGGTAGTTGAGAGATGAGGAAAACATTATGTTGCTTCCAATGGCCAGGAAGCTTGATGCGGTATGCATTATTACCAAAATCATTTTCTACTTTAAAAGGGCCAGAGCGCTTACTAGTTAACTTCCTAGAGGGAACCTTCATATTCAAATAACGAGTGTCAAGCATAACAAGTGAGCCTACAGAGATGTCATGCCATAGAAGTCATTTTCTATCTGCAAACTTCTTATAGCCTATAACAGCTTTTGATAAGTGCTCTTGGACAAACTTTTGGTATCTTGAATCCGAGTGATCTGTTCCTCTGCTGCGGGGACTGCTGAGGTTAAGTGTGCTTCAATATGGAAGGATGGGTTGTAACATAATGTTGCTTTAAAGGGGAAAAATCCAGTGGAAGAGTGTGGGGCATAGTTATAGGCAAATTGCGCTAAAGGAAGGTCTGTGGCCCAAGTGTCCTGAGTGTCTGAGGAGTAACAACATAAATATTGTTCTAAAACTTGATTAACACTTAAAGTTTGCCCATCTGATTGTGAGTGGTATGCTGTAGAACGGCAGGCTTTGATGCTAAGAAGTCCCAGAAAGGCATTCCAAAACCTGGCTGTGAACTGTGGACCCCGGTCACTTACAATTTCCGTTGGGAGTCCAAATATGGAGAAGACATGAGTGATGCAGAGTGCTGCAGTATATGCCGCTGTTATAGTAGTGTTACATGGGATAAACAACGCAAACTTGGTGATCCTATCCACAACAACCATTATGGCATCAAACCCATTGAACATGGGAAATTCATCAATGTTTTCCACTGAGACAGAAGTCCAGGGTCCTCAGCTTGTTGGAAAGGGTAAAGAAGGTCCTTTTTTTTCTGGGCGGTCTGGTTTAGAGTGAGCACAGTTAACGCAGCTTGATACCCAAGCTGTGATATTCTTGGAGAGCCCAGGCCATGTGTAGGTTCTGTTGACTAACTCAGCACATTTCTTTGAACCAGGATGGCCTATTGCAGGTGGGGTGTGATGCTCTTCAAAACCTGCCTGCGCAGGGTGGATGGGACCCAAATCCTATCCTGAAAGTAGATTTTCTCATCCTTTAAGTGGTACAGGGGCCGTTTGTGCTGCTTAGTCTCCATGTCATTCGCCAATTAAATTCCCTCTGGGCAACATAGTTGACCTTCTAAAACGCGTTCTCATATGGGTGTTTCTGGAGAGATATCAGCATATGCTACCATAATAGGGGTGAGGGAGAGGATCATGGTGGAAGGCATCACTGTGGTGAGCTCAGACAGGTCGTCCTCTGGGCCTGGAGCCAAGGCATGGTTGTGACTCAACATATCAGGAAGAACATTTAGTAGCTCTTTTATAAACTCATGCTTGAAGTGAAATTTACAAAGATCCCTGTATGTGCATGCTTGACAGTGGGCCAGCTTTTTGGGTTTATGATAATGCAGTAAGGACTCATGGTCATTGCATACTGTGACTTCATGCTTTTCTCCCTGAATAAGATATTTTAATGAGTCAGTGGCCATGCCACTGCAGCCAATTCTTTATCATAGATTACTCATGTTTGTTCTGGGAGGTATATTCCATGAGAAGTATGCCACCGGTGCCCCAACCTTCATGCTCTTGCAACAAGACCGCCCCCACTGCAACCGATGATTCATCACATGCCACAATGAATGGCTTGGATGTTTCAGCATGCCATAGGACTGGCGCTGACAGAAAAACAATTTAGATTGCCTTAAAGGCTTGTTGACACTCCTCTGTCCATTTGAAAGAGACATTTTTCCCTGTCAGTGGATGGAGGGGTGACGCCAGCTGGGCGAGCGCAGGAGAAAATTTCTTTAGGAAAATCACAGTGTCCAGGAGACTTTTTAGTTTTTTTGGGTGGTAGGAGTGGCCAGGACTGAATGGCCTCCTGCTTGCAGGGGAGACAGCATACTCATCCTAAGGACCAGGTTCCCTAAGAAAGTTACTTCTTCTCAAAAAAATTCGCATTTAAAAGGCTTGACAAAGAGACCTGCCTTGAGAAGGGCTGTTATTACAGCCTCCAAATCCTTGGTGTTTTGTTCATTGGTTAAAGAATGGATTAAGATATCATAAATGTAAGCGAAGGCACAGGTAAATCTTCAGTCCCCAGGACATCATCAATCAATTGTTAAAAAGTTGCTGAAGTGTTCTTCAGTCCAAATGACATCACCTTAAACTGGAATATCCCACGCCTTGTCCTAATGGCTGTGAGCCACTCTAGGCCCTCCTTGACCCTCACCTGGTTAAAGGCATTAACCAGGTCCAACTTTGAAAAGACTTGGGATTTAGCAATAGCCTGAAAATTTATTTGTTCCAGGGGGGTATGGATCTGAAACTGTCACATTGTTAACATGGCCATAGTCCACGCATGGGCCTAAGGCCTCATCCGCCTTCAGGGCAAAGACAACTGGTGAGGCAATGTGGTAAGACTTCTTGATAATCCATCCTTTGTCCAGCATGTCATCTAGCCATATTCCCAGAGCCTTGTCTTCTCTCTCAGTGTGAGGATACAACGGGAAGATAATAAAAACAAGATGCGCTGTTAGCTGGAAGGCAAAATAATATTCTGAATGGGAAGAAAGTTGAGTTGCAAGTCTCATGTCAAAGACATCCTTATATGGGGCTATAAAGTTAGGAAAATCTTAGGGAGGTCCAAAGGGGGCAACTTAGAGGAAGATTTTTTAGCTGAGTGAAGGCTCTGTTGCGATATTTTCATATAGTGGGAATTCCCCACTACATCTCTTATTGGCAAAGGACAAAGAGTTAAGTTCCAGATTGATGTTCATCTTTTCGGCGATGCCACCACCCTACCCCCATTTGACTGGATATAGTAAATCAGGTACAGCTGAAAAGTGGTCACATAAGCAAAATTTGTTAATGAAAGACTGAACTGGGCGTTGGACAGTGTGGCAGGTCATTGGTGCGGATGAAGCGCCTATTATAAAAGGAGCTAGCACCGTGTCCAGATCCAAAGAGTGTGCCACTCTTAGATCCATAAAATTTCCCGCTGCTCCAGTATCAAAGAGTGCTTGTACTGTGACCTTTCATACTCCTACTCTGAAGGTAATGGTAAACGGGAAATAGACTTGGTCCTCTTTATTGGTCATGGAAAGAGAGAGGGCAGCGGAAGGTGGGTTTCTATAATGTGAAGTGGCCTATTGGTAACCGATGAGCTACTATGATTCTCATGGGATCTTTCTGTAAGGTTCTCCAGGTCCCTAGGCAGGATGGGATTGGATGGATCTACCACTATGCCTTTGTTCATCACTGTTATGGGGAGGGATTTTCATGGGTCTTTTGGTGGGTGAGGATGACCTGATGGGAGAAAGACTAGACTCAGTGGTATGAGAATCAGTTTCCTGATCAGGTGCTACATGGCTTCCACCTATGCCATTTAAATGGGTTTTAGGATAGATACTTGGGTCCAATGTCACAGTCAACTCCTCATCTGCAGAGAAGGGGAAGGGACTCTTCATTAGCGGTTTGTTACTCTTTAAAGTAAACTGCGAGTAGGGAGAAACCAATGCAACCCCAGTGGAGCGCTTCCCTGGACCCTTTTTTCCTGAAGAGGTAAAAGCAGGTTCTTGGACTGAAATGAACTATCTTGGAGGATATTTGCAGTTGGAGGAGATGTCATTATTGGTACTGATGGTATATTTGCACGGAAACATTTTTCCCCACTGAATATGCTAAGCTAAATGCAGCCTCCATGGATACTGGAAGAGGATCCAATGCAGCATTGCTAGCTGCAGAGTTTTCTAAGGCTTCTCTGAAAGCTGACACTGCAATGTTCATAGGGATCTCAGCTAAAGGTACTAATGCTGTGAAGGCCCTACCAGTGAAGGCAAGTCAGAACCCTTCTGGTGGAGGGTAAAGAGACGGTAGAGGCAGGATTCTATAGATTCAGGCGCTTGTACTGCATCAGATAATAAACTCATTAAGGAAGTGTGATTTCACATTTTGTTTGCAGCCCATAATACTCCTCTGACCCTGCGGCGTGCTTCTCCATCAAGAGCATCTAAGAGAGCCACGCTTCTCTGTGCATCAGTGGGTGTGGGAGTTTAAGAACCCCCAGTTGTTAAGCGCACATGAAGCTTTGCCAGAGCATCAAGAACCTTTTCTGCTACTTCATGTGATGGCAAAGGGGGAAATCTAATGTCACTACACTTGCCAAAGGTGCAGCCTGATGTACTGGTGCTGGATGGATGCTATCCTGGGTCAATAGAAGATGTTTGCATGCACTGCAGAAGGAGATGAGTGACCAGCAAGAGAAAATTAAGACATATATGGAATGCAAATTCACTTGATTAAGTAAGCAATTGCTTTAACTGATCCCATGAGGATGGCAGAAAGTGATAAAATTATTGGTCGGTCCATTATGTCGTGGAATCTGCTGATTAAAGTAAGACTGGGCTTCCAATCTGGGTGTGTAACAACCCAGTGAAAATCACAGAATGCAAATACCATACCAGATAAAATCAGTCGTAGGAGGGTTCCCCTATGATTCTTATGAGGGAAATAAAAGTTAAAGAACATATTAAAGGTCCCATAGAAAAACAAAAGGCTGCAATGGGGGCAACCCAGGTCTTGCTGGGGCATCTCCTAAGGGTGGAGAGGCAAGAAGTATGGCCAATCCTCCTGGATTTGCAGTTGGTGACCTTTGGGCTCTTTTTCCAAACCTTCTTGTACTGATTTTATAATAAAAAATTTTAAAATCATCAAAAGTTTCAGAATTTTTAAAATGCTGATTGGGTTCGCAAATCAAATCTAATCAAATTAATTTGACTGTCAGGAGGCCTTGGGCCTCGCCTTGTGCCTATTGAGGGTTTTTATGACGAGGTGAGGGGTCGAGGACGTTGCCAGAATGTTGGATCAAATTAATAAATTGATTTGGGATGGATTGGCCCTTATCGAGATGGCCCAGATGGTTTAGTGCCTGGTCTTTGCCTTGCAATTGTGGGGATGGCCATTTCTCATCTCCAAAAGGAAATTTGCAATTAGCAGAGATGGCCTAATTCCGCCCAAATTGTGCCAAACCACCTGAGGATTAATGGGGCGAATTATTTTAGATTCTCCAACTATTTTGTGAAGTGGTAGGCAGACTCGTAGCTTTTCCACTGGGTGCCAAAGGGAACAGGTCGTTGTAAAGAGTTCAGCGGATCTGAAAACTCTTCAGAAGTGGCGGATTGGCATTGTGCGCCAGTGGCGAATTCTTTGATTGTGATCACCATTTGGTGGGCCACCAGATTGATGGCTTGGAGGGCCCACTTGATGACCATCAGCCCTAAAATGTAGATTGCTGTGTACTTTTATGGATTAAATGAAAGTATACTGGAAAAATAGATGGGGTTTGTGGAGTAGGCTTCGTAGAATAAGCTTTATTTAAACTTTTTGAAAAATTGGACCAACAACTGCTCCTTCCAGAGGCAGTTGCCTTTATATATGAGAAATGTGGAAAAAAGGGTCATAGGTGTTTTATTAGACTATGGCAGCTGACATACTCATGGGTACTCATCCTGTGCTTGGGGCGTCATCATCCAGCTTATGCAAAGGTTGCAAAAGCTCTGGCAACGTAATCATTTGATCCTCCAGGGAGAGACCCTCACTGATCCAAACTTGAACAGATTAACTCGGATGAATGTGGTGGCAGAATTGGACTCCGCCAGGGTTAATTCCAACAAGTTTTTAAAAGTTTTTTTAAAAAGTTTTCAAAACAGATTTTGACTCGGATTGGCTTTTCCCAGACCCAAAATTTGTATTCTGATTTCCGAACTGCGTTTTCTGACTCAGGAACCATTTCTTGAGTTTTGAGGCCAATTTTTTTTTCTTTCCAAAAAAAGTGAGGGATGGCGGGGTGGAGGCCAGTGTAGGGGGAGGTGCTGTTGGTGACTTCTAGACTGTGTTACCTCCCTACAAACCTTTTTTATCCTTTCAACAAGAGAAGAAGCAGCCAAAGGGTATACTGTGGAGGGATCTTTTGGGGCCAATGCAGTGACCCAACGTTCATCACCACATGTCCCAAGTCCCCCAGTTGAGCCAAGGGCTCCACAGGGGCATTAGGTCCCTTCTTCCTCCTATAAGGGACCTTTTCCCGGTCCAACCCAAAAGGTTGGGTCTCCAGACTTAAAGGGTTTCCATATTCCCAGGCGTTCATTATGAGCGGTTAGGGAAATTTCATGGGAGAGAGGAGCTTCATTATGAGTAATTTGGGATTTTTGGGCGATGCATCCTAATTAGACATGGAGGTTTTTAACTTGCTGAATTAACCCTGGAGGCATTTGTTAGTGAATTCTGGGTCAGAACTAGGTCCAGAGGTCCTCTTGGCCCAAGGGGGTCCCCACCACCATCCTGTCCATCACAACCAGGGGGTCCCCATTCACCATCCTGTCAATCATGACCAAGTGGTCCCTGTTGCCATCATGCCCAGTATAACTGGGGGTCCGTGCTCACCAGGCACTCCTTGTGGACCTGAAGAATGGAGGTTATTCGGACATCACATACTTCATAGATCATTTCCTTCA
Organism: Massospora cicadina; assembly: GCA_022478985.1. Taxonomy (NCBI): domain Eukaryota; kingdom Fungi; phylum Entomophthoromycota; class Entomophthoromycetes; order Entomophthorales; family Entomophthoraceae; genus Massospora; species Massospora cicadina. Next base: position 56,709 of record JAKSZP010002639.1, on the reverse strand, counting down.
ATAACCTGAGGCATTAGTCCACAGAGGTGATAAAGTTATCACTTTAGTTTGTAACTTGAGGCTACAATCTATGACCTGATTTTAAATAATGACTTCTAGTTGACTAAAATGATTTAATGAGCTCCATATAAATGAAACTCTTGATTCCAAGATCCAGATGGGTTAACATGTCTTGTATCTCACTAATGAGCTGCCAATTTTCAAATATAGTATTTCAGTTTTTATTGTTAAACTGGGAGGCAGAATAGTAAAACTAAGGAGCTGCGAATGTATTGTCTTAAATAACTGCAAATGGCGGAGTAGTTCCTGATTTTTAACCTGGCTACTTGGAGTAGAAGGTATAAGAGGGATGTACAAAGTGACGCAGATAGCATTCCATACTTCCAGCTATACCCTGATCTATATTGATTAAAGAACATTGGGACAATATCATAATATGGGCTGGTACTGCAAGAGACCATCTTCTATTAGCTCAGCCTCCAGGGACAGAGACCCCATATAAGAGAAGCTGGATGGTTCTGGTGAAGTCTGATAAGTGTAAGTGATATTGCTCTGCAGACGTAGCATGGAGAATTATCTCCAATGACAGGGGAAATAGAATGGCATGGGTCACCGCTGTATCTCCTAAGTGCATATTGATTGCCCAGTCACTGAGATAGGCAGCTTCACAATCTGCAGCATTTTTGAAGCTGAATCTTTTTGTCCATTTTTTATTTATTTATATTTTAACTGTGAACTCAGGGTAAACCTGGCATGGAGCACCAGTTTCGTCAGGACCATGGGGTTGATGACACATATCTCTTAATTTTTTGAGGCCTGGGGACCCAAAGTTCTTGAGTGTGGGATTATACGCTTTACTTTTTGGTCAAAAAATTTTCACTCAGGATACTATGTGTTAAGTTTTCAGCCGATAGTGCAAGCTAAAATGACTTAACAATAAATTTGAGGATAAATACTCGTCTTTTAAATGAGACTCCTGCTTGTAATTGGGAAGTAAATTCTCTAATAATCCTCAATAAATAGCCAAGTAATTTCAGTATGCTCACCATTCTTAGGTCTACTGGCAACAACAATTATGAGACCTTTTGTCTTTGTACAAAATTAGGAAATTATTCCTCTATAATTGGGACTACTTCTCCAGCAGGTAAACTGAGTACTTCTCTTTGGGAAGTATAAATGCACACAACTATCTACTATAGATGTAAAGGCAACGGATACAAATATCAGACAAATGACAGATGGACAACAATTATTAATAAACAAAAAATGTAATTATTAATGATCAATATTTAGATGGTAAATGATGATGCTTTATTAATCAGCCAGGTGCCAGTATTATATACCTCTCAGGCATCTCCTGGCCAAACTCATCTATTAAAGAGTTCATTCATATTATGCCAATCCTCTGCTGGTCATGGCAATAATCATGAAATATTCCCAAGTCAATTTAGCCCATGAATTGACTAAAAATAACAATTGTTTCAACCTGATTGAAGGCAATTTTACTCTCAAAATCAGGACGATTTTGGTTGCAAACTCAACACTAAAATCTTCCTTATTAGAGCTACGCCATAACTCAATGAATAACAATAAATGGGGATTAAAATATATATGAACAGTAAATATTACGCACCCTAATTGGGATATTGGCAGGCCTCTCAATAGCACTAAGTACGCCCTTAACTGGGACGTCTATGTTTAAGTGCTTGATAAATTGAGTTCATTAATTGACCCCAAATTCTCCTTAGTGCATTAATATTAGTGCACTAATTTAGGAGGTGCAATTTAGTTAATACTGTGAGACCACTTTGTACCCAAGTGGACCCATAATTGTCCATAATGTGATTATATCATAGCTATTATTAGCTATGATAATTGGGACAGTTTAAGTACAATTGAGGTGGTTTTGGAATGAATTTAGATATGCAGATAAATTGGAAAAGATCAAAGGATCCATCAATGGTATTAATCTATTAGCATTGATGGTTTTCTAGAAGGGTTTATTTTTGAGTTAACCATTAAAATCTAACATTTCCCCACACTTGACTGGAATATAAACACTGAGTTTCCTGATTCTCTCTTCATATCTGTAAACAACACCACTTCAGCATATCAAAAATTTGTCACTGCTCTTATTCCAAAACAACATCTTTATTTTAACAAATTGGACCAAACATTTTATATATATGTTTTTAAATTGTTTTAAAATCCTGGGTAAAGTATTTTATTTTTTTAACTTTAATGATGTCCATTCAGTCCTGTTTTTTTCATTCAGTAGCTAGATTGGGCCAAATTAGCACACAAAGATGAAGAATTAGGTCTCGAGTTGCCTCCCCTCTGAAGCAGAGGAATAAAAACCTTGCTGGTTTTTTCATTATTAAAGTTTGTTTATATTTTTTTGCTTTCTTATATATTATATATTCTTCTTATTATACTTTTTATTTATATGCTTAGTTATTTATTTTTTTTCTTTCATTATCCTCATATTATTTTCTTTTTTATTTCTTATTATTATTTTTTCCCATAATTATCTTCTTATATTTGTATATACTTATGTTTGAATTCTTTTCTTCTAATTGGCCTTCTTCCTAAACTTTTTAGGAATTTAGCATGAACTCAATTATAGACATGCCCCAAATTTTTCTCCTAAATAGTGTAGGAAAAGTTCGAAGTTTTTCTATAACATCAAATGGTCCAACCCAAAAGCGATTTAACTTGTGGGTTTGACCCAAACTGTGTGTATTACAAAATAATACCTCATCCCCCACAGCAAATTTGGGCAGATCATATTGGGTTTTTTGATTTTTTTTTTCATGTCAGGCCTTACAAAGTTTAAAGCTATTATCAAAAGCCTGGGCTTGCAGTTTAATTAAGGTATCTGCAAGCCGCTTGACATACTGAGAATAACTCAATTCTTGGGGTTCTTGTAGCAAGGAATACAACAATGGCGGTAAGTCTGGATGCTTCCAGTATAGAAGTTGAGAAGAGACATCTTCATGGTTTAATGGTAAGAGTTGTTGTAGGCAAAAATGGCTGAACTGAGGAACGTACTCCATTTGGGGTGGCCAATGAGAAGTCAGTTTTCTTAGAATATTAACAAGTGTCCCATTAACTCGTTCCACTGCACCATTTGTTTCTGGGTGGTAAGGAGTTGACAGAACACCACGCACTCCCATTAATTTATTGATTTCTGGAGAATAACCGCGGTGAAATTTGTGTCATTATCCATTAATATGAATTGTAGACATCCATGCTGATGAATAACTTGCTACAAGATAAATTTAGCAGTTGTTGAGGCTCCTAAGTCCAGAATAGCCCTGGCTTTGACCCATTTCGTCAAGTGATCAATTGCCATTATATTATATTTGGCTTTCACATTGCTAATTGGGTGGGTTCCAACCACATCTATGGATATAGTGTGCCAAGCAAATTTGGGCCAAACAAGCTGGTACAAAGTAGCTTTTCAAAAAGGGTTTTCCCCTTGGCACTCTTGGCAACAGCTCTTAAGTTTCATGGATGTCAAAATGCATCAATTTCTAATGGTAATTTTGCTTGAGCTGCTCCTTTGTTTTCTTAAAGCCTCCATGACCGGTGGCCTTATGAGCAGCCAAAATTAAATATGATTGAGCTGAGGGATGTGGAAATATATATCTCTTCCCAACAATCAACTTGAATAAGACTCCTTTTTCAGTGTAGGTATCCTTTCTTAATTTGGAGAGAATTTTCTGAACTTGTTTGGGCTCATTGGCAAATGTTCCACTAACCATCTTCTGAAACAAGGCATCTGCAGGCTGGCAGAGGGTTGCCACGATGGGCAGACGGGACAAACTATCAGCATTCTGATGCTTAGCACCAGCCCAGTGCTTGATGGTATAGTCATAAGCCTGCAGCTTAAGTGCCCAGCGAGAAAAACGTCCTTCTGGCTCTTTCAAATTGTTAAGCCAGCTTAGGGATGCATGATCAGTAACAACGGTGAAATGCACTCCATGAAGGTATATAAGGAATTGTTTATAACCATATATAACTGCCAAAAACTCTCTTTCTGTCACAGTATAATTTATTTCATGGGCATTTAGGGTCCGACTAGCATAGGCTACTGGGTGCTCTTTACCATCTTCTCCAATTTGGGGCAAAATGTCTCCAATTGCCGTTAATGATGCATCAGTCTGGACAATAAACTCCCAGTCAAAGTCATGATAGTGCAACACTGGTGCGACTAATAGGGCTGAACAAAGCTGGTCAAATGCCTCCTGGCAGGCCAAAATCCACTCAAAAGAGACCTTATCCTTAAGTAATAAAAATAAAGGTTCTCCAATTTGAGAAAAGTCGGCAATAAATTGGTGATAGTACCCAATCATACCCAAAAAACTTGAATGTCATGCTTGGATTCAGGCCTCTTCATTTTAGATATTGCTTCTAATTTGGCCGGTTGTGGCCAAAGACCTTCTTTATCAATTACAAACCCAAAGTATTCAAGATGGTCCTTAAAGAATTGACACTTCTGGGGCTTGATCTTCAAGTTTGCAGCCGCTAACCCTTTTAGAAACCTCTTCCAGGTGCTCCAGATGTTTATCAAAGGTATGGCTGAATACTTTTATATCATCTAGATATACTAATACACATGACAATTTAAGATCGCCCAGTATAGTGTCCATCGCTCTCTGGAAGGTTGCTGGAGCATTACAGAGTCCTTGGGGCATCCGCGTTGGTTGAAATAACCCTTATTGGGTAATATTGGAACACTTTTCTCGCTCAGCTTTGGGCAGGTCAGTTTTCCAATACCCGCTAATTAAATCAATTGCTGAGAAGAACTTTGTACCCCCAAGCCTGTATAGGGCATTTATAATATGCGGGAGAGGATAGGAATCCTTTTTAGTAATGTTATTAAGCTATTGGTAGTCATTAACAACCCTGTTGCTCCCATCTTTCTTTTTTATAATGTGAATTGGGGCAGCCCATGGACTCTTAGAGAGCATCAACATACCATGGTTGAGAAGTTCTGAATTTATCTTTGACAAAACCTCTTCATCTGTTTTCAAACGCCTAATTGGCCTCATTTGGATAGGTAAATGGTCCCCAGTCTATCATATGGGTCACTCCTCTCGCACATCCTAGATCAAAATCATCCTTGGCGAATATATCATGGTATTTCTCAAATAATCCTTGAACTTGGTCCTTTTCCTGATCATTTAGTTCCCCTAAATCGGCCACAGGTATGACATTATGCACATATTCCAACTCATCATTGGGAAGCCCTAGCTCATACAGGGTTCCGAAATTGTGGAAAGATTCATTCTCTGTTATAGGAATCAAATTGATATAGACAACCACCTGGTGCCTTCTGATTAAAAATTGGCAAATTCTGCATGTTTGCACAGAGGACACTAATTTCTTGATATCCAGGAATAATTATCCCAGGCGCCACATTAGGCTCAAGTTGATTTTGGGACCAAGGCTGATAAATTTCACCATAAAGCCCTTCTGGGATTTAAATTGTTAGCCCAGTCAATATTAGCTCTAATGAGTATTCATTCCCCTCCTCATTGTTGGAATGATGTGATGTAAAATGTTCAATAAACTGAACATTGCTTTTTCCCATCTTGTTGTCACTGTATTTTCTGGCAAATTCTGAAAGCTGATTGTCCATATTCATATTAGATAGTTGTATCCCCCTGTAGTGAGCACCAAAATGTTAAGTTTTCAGCTGAATGTGCAAGCTAAAATGACTTAACAATAAATTTGAGGATAAATACTCGCCTTTTAAATGAAACTACTGCTTATAATTAAGATTCTCTGATAATCCTTAATAAATAGCTAATTAACTTTGGTACGCTCACCATTCTTAAGTCTACTGCCAACAACAATTATGAGACCTTCTGTCTTTGTACAAAATTAGGAAATTATTCCTCTATAATTGGGACTACTTCTCCAGCAGGTAAACTGAGTATTTCTCTTTGGGAAGTATAAATGCACACAACTATCTACTATAGATGTAAAGGCAACGGATACAAATATCAGACAAATGACAGATGGACAACAATTATTAATAAACAAAAAATGTAATTATTAATGATCAATATTTAGATGGTAAATGATGATGCTTTATTAATCAGCCAGGTGCCAGTATTATATACCTCTCAGGCATCTCCTGGCCAAACTCATCTATTAAAAGAGTTCATTCATATTATGCCAATCCTCTGCTGGTCATGGCAATAATCATGAAATATTCCCAAGTCAATTTAGCCCATGAATTGACTAAAAATAACAATTGTTTCAACCTGATTGAAGGCAATTTTACTCTCAAAATCAGGACGATTTTGGTTGCAAACTCAACACTAAAATCTTCCTTATTAGAGCTACGCCATAACTCAATGAATAACAATAAATGGGGATTAAAATATATATGAACAGTAAATATTACGCACCCTAATTGGGATATTGGCAGGCCTCTCAATAGCACTAAGTACGCCCTTAACTGGGACGTCTATGTTTAAGTGCTTGATAAATTGAGTTCATTAATTGACCCCAAATTCTCCTTAGTGCATTAATATTAGTGCACTAATTTAGGAGGTGCAATTTAGTTAATACTGTGAGACCACTTTGTACCCAAGTGGACCCATAATTGTCCATAATGTGATTATATCATAGCTATTATTAGCTATGATAATTGGGACAATTTAAGTACAATTGGGGTGGTTTTGGAATGAATTTAGTTATGCTGATAAATTGGGAAAGATCAAAGGATCCATCAATGGTATTAATCTATTAGCATTGATGGTTTTCTTGAAGGGTTTAATTTTGAGTCAACCATCAAAATCCAACACTATGCCTTGAGTGGTAGATCTTAGATATATGTTTATACCTAAGTAAATAGAGATAGGCCAATTTGACTAAAATAACAAAGAAGAAAGTATCTTTATTTGCTTAGAATCAAAACTATATAGGAGTTCATTAGATGTTATCTCATTAAATCTCCAAGCGTTCCAAGCTAAGATCTATATTTGTCACCAATCAGGGATTCTTCAGCAGGATGGTCATTTTGGTCAATTAGGTTTTTCATGCTGCATGGATTGGGTTTGAACCTCAAGCTTTGGAAGCTTTGGGGGAGCAATAGTTGACTGCATAAGTTGCAGTTAATACTTGATGTCAGAAGGCTGTAATTTTTGTAAGGGATTATCCTCAATAAATACTTGAGCTATTTAATCAGATTGTGATCGATTCCCTTCAGCTGACTCATATGAATATCCAATTTGGGTAGGAATCCTGACGCTAGTCAATACTTGAGGCCAACTAAGTTGCATTACAAGTATATCTTTTATCCAAAAGAGTGCCCATCACCTCATATGTCCCATAAGCTAGAGTATTGATCCTATGGTAAGTGTGGAGAAATGGACTTATTGAAGTTAAGTACCAGAACGAGATATATAAATAATGATGTAAGTTTATTAAGTATAAATCAGGGGGTTATATATATTGTGATTAACAATATAAGCCCAAAAAGTAAAATGGCTAATAAAAATAATATTGGGGGAGTCCAGAAGGTAGGCTCTTGGTTAGATGATGCATTCTGGATGTTATAATGCCTTTATATCATAAAACTTGATAGGGCAAAAATAGTGAATAGATACCCAAGTTTAATGAGACTGTATGTCACTTAGGTTGATCATTTAGCATTTTCTTAATTCCTACCCTTTTTCAGGTTCATCTTAATTTGCTGCCTTGAGTGCCATAAGAAGTAGTTGTCACCTGATCTTCAGATGTTTCATCATTTGATGAAGCTGAATTTATCTTGGGGTATCTTAGGCTCAACTTGAATTGTTGGAGTTTAACTAGAATTGACTAAAGATGTGCTGACTATCAATTGATTCAGCTAATTTATCAAGATAATGGATTTAATCCCCTTTTTGGGTCTAGATGAAAATTAAGCTGAGGAAGTCAAATGGACAATATTTTTCCCATCATGTCTGATATCAGGATATAATAGTAAACTATATTAATTAATTCCTAATCTACTCATGAGTTTATATTAGGTTTAGAAACAAGTATCAATATATTACAAATTAAATTATTTTTCTATTTTATTTGAGGTGGGCCAACCTGGGGACAATACCGCACCAATTAAGGGAAATTGAATGAATGGGAAAGGAGGATAAAATCTGGAAAACCTCCATGCGCGGCGTATGATAGGCCAGGAACTCCATGGACCGCCTTTGCTATTTGCTATCTTGGTTCAGGGCATTGGTGCACAAAGCCAACACAGTCATAATCATCCCCTACCCAAAGTTCCATTACCAAAATTGAACTTGTGGAGGCAGCAGTAGAGGTCCCTACTCTACCACTTGGGTATCCTCCCCTATTACAAATTAAATTAAAAACTAAGAAAGATTAAAAATGTCTGTACAAATATGGCATTTTAAGTATATTTTACCATCTGACAGCAAAATTTTACAAGTTTACTATACACTAATAAAGCTTTAAGGCAAATATAAAATCATAAACCTATTATTCTCAAGCCATGTTACCAATAGATAATCTTTACTTAAAGCTATAACTTCAATATTCTATTGCATTACATATGTTTCAACCTAAGTATCTCTGATTATCTTCCATTTCAGTTTCTATGCATATTTCTTAATAATATATTTATTGCAATCCAAGCATTTCCTTTTTGATGCATCAACCCCTAAATCATTCAAAACTTAATTTTTATTTGGTATTTACTTTTAAAGTTCTTTAGAACTTAAATACCAACTTATACTTTTCTAACTTCAAAAATAATGCACTTCCCATATAAAAATTTATCACATATTTTACCCCCTTAGGGGATGAATTTCTAAAAACCCTTATACAACTGACTTTTATTTAATATCAAAAGCCTAATAACAATTTCTATATTTATAACTTAAAAATAATTAGTACTCTTATGCAAACTTTTACCCCTTGTTTAACTACCTAGGCAATGAATTTTATAAAAATCCTTTCTTAGTGCTTACCTATGATATTTAAGGAACTTCTGTGCAAACGTTCATGCTTCTAGACCTACCAGTTTAGGCTGAGAGTTGTCTGTCAGTCAGTCAGTATTAGAGTATTTTTGAGTAGATATATAAATTAATATGAAATATATATACTACTTATTATATAGAATAGATGAGATTTATACTTTTGAGTTGGTTTATTTCGTAGCTAATTGAAATAAAGAATTTATTTTGATTTTAATTTGGTTTACTGAGAATATTTAGTTTTTTAATTCAATACATATAATTTATTATGAGCATAATAAGGAATCTTTGAAAGCTTATGAAATAAAAAATAATCAATTAAAATATAAATTATTAAAAATATAAATTGAATGAAATGAGTTAAATGCAAAATTTTTAAAATTATGTCAGTAAATTAAATATAAGAAAAAACCTCCTTCAAAAAAATTCTAAAAAGCATGAATATATTAAAAAATTATGAATTCTCAAAATACCCTTTTTGAAGTCAGCGCCATCATCCAACTTGAAGTATAGAATTTTTCTCAAAAACGAAAATTAAAACTTATATTGGATTGTGTTTAAGTTTAACTTATAAGCAACTTAGAATATACAGTGATGGGCATATATATATTATAAATGGCCATTATAAGTCAGTTTAAAATATGGCACTGATTTCAAATAAGGTTTTATTGAGTATTCATGATTTTTTGATTATTTCATACTGTTTAGAGCTTTTTTTTGAAGAAGGTTCTTTTTCCCACAAAATATAGCCAGTTCTTTTTCTCCTAAAAAGTTTTAATGCTTTTTCAAAAATGGTTCTTTTTCCCTAATTTTAATTCAAAATTACTATCTTTATATATCATTTTTTGAAACCTTACTATTTCTATATACAAATAAAACTTTATTTGAGGTGGGTTGACCTGAGGACAATACCTCACCAATGAAGGGGATTTGATAAATGGGAAAGGAGGATAAAACCCAGAAAACCTTTACATGCAGCGTATGATAGGCCAGGAACTCCATGGACCGCCTTGCTATTTGATATCTCAGTTTGGGGCATTGGTGCGCAACGCCAATACAGTCAAAAATTTCCCTACCCAGAGTTCATCTACCAGGATCAAACTCCTAGGAGGCATTTGTAGTGAGTTATACTTTACCACTGGGGTACCCTCCCCTTATACAAATAAAACAGATTGCATATATATTATATATAGTATTTTAGTAAATATACTAATATTTCATTTTTTTAAATTTAGGTGATTTTATTGGTCAATCCATAGTAAATTTACAAATTGGCATCCACGTTACTTTATTTTATTAATTATGTGTAATTACAGGTTTCAATTATACTAAATTTACTGATTGTTATTACAATAATTCACTTTATCATATTTAATTGATCTTCTTGGTCAAATTATGCAAAAATGATAGGCATCTATAATGATTTGAGCTCTTCGCTCTATTATCTCATACTTGAATGGATTTTGAAGTTACCATCAACCATAGAACATGTATCATGCCAAAAGTAATTTGAACTCATTATTTCACCAATTCTGGAATTTTTATCCAGTGTTGTATTATTCCCACAATTATCCATTGCTCCAGGTCCATTTTAATATACTTACTAAATAAATAAAGTATACTGGACCAATACTTACAAAAATTAAAATGGGACCTAAGTTAAAACATCTTCTTTTTTGAAGATGATCATCCAAACTGGTCCAGTAGTTTCAGTGTTATGCGCGAACAAACATAGATAAAAAAGACATACTTTCAAAGCTTTTCTTTCCGCTTGAACCCACTTTTGAGCATTTTTTAAAGTAAAACCAAGTTGCCACTCCAATTTGCTGCGACACCACTCCACAGATGTCCTCAGCCCTACCACCTGCTGCTCTCAAGTGGAACAGCAGTGAAACTCCTCTGAGTGTTTTTTACCCAGAAGGAAAATGTGTGCAATCAGGCTCAGCCAGTCCACCAAATTCTTTGGGTCAGTTTGTTCCCCCTAGAGACCTTGCATTGCACCTTAATCAGGTCCATCCAGCTCGTACAATTACCAGTGCCCTCTTATGCACAAACCTTCACTTCTGCCTTCGTGTCAAGTATAGGCTTTTGTTCCCATATGCTGACAAGGCAATTATTGAGCTTGCCAGCTGCTTTCGCACTAGCCAGATTTATTGATTTTTGCCCTTTTAAGAGCCACTTTGATATTAGCTTTTCCTCTGAGAGGGACACAGCTGCAGCAGCTGTAACCCATTTGATATATAAAAATACCCCTGTTCCTACCACTCATAATCACCTCCCTACAGATTCTATATTGGAAATATTATTTGCAAACTGTCATGGTTGGAAAATGACACCATCCTTGGGACCAACGTAAGAGACAAAGCTGCATGTAGGGAGGCCAAGAAGGTGAAGTTGGCAGGCCTCCCTGACCTCAGTCGTACCATAGACCAACGCTGGGTGAAGGCAAAATATGCCCATGTTAATCCTATGGATTCAAGCAAAGCTTGGCCCTGTATGAGAGCAGGAGCATTAAAATGAACTAGCTTTGTAGTAGAAGAAAAAGGATTGCTTCAGTTTTTAGGAGAATAGGGACTAATAACCCATTTGGTTTTTAAATTTCCAGCTGAGGTCAGCTGCTCCTACAATCAATTACCCAAGTTTGGTTATATACCCAGTATAGTGTATTGCCCAATGGAAGTGTGCACTTATTGGCGCACGTCAGCTTAGACCCGCTGCCCTCAAATGATTGTTTTTTAAAATCCCTTCAATATCATATGTTGAGACCAATTTCTCCCATTGGTCTACTTTTCCTTATCAATAAACCCTTTGCTAAGTACATCGTTTCCATATTTTATGTTATCTTAGATGCTCCTGTGTGTGAACCTCTTTGTGGATGTCTAGTGCTACGTTAACCTTTTAATTTTATATATAATTTAACTATCCGCTTGTGCACCGTTAGGCTGCCCATGTAATCTCCAACCTAGGACGCCTGTATCTTACTACTTATTGCACCGCGTTACTTATGTCTGGTTACTCACTCTAATGATAACACTACTTTCCCTAAGTTATTATTGCTTAAGCACCTTCTCCTGGGCTCTAGTAATGTTTGTACTATCAACTAGTTCCCTAGCATTGACAATGTGCACTGTGAACAACCACGCTAGGGACAGGAGAGTTATAGACACTCTCCTCACATTAGTCATCCAACCGCTTTCTTATGTGCACAAACTTTTCCCGTGTGGGACTTTCACAAAGCGTAAACAGTGTGCACCAGCTTTGGGCTGTGGTCTGCGGCACCGCTGTTTCCTCTCTTTCTTAAAGGTTGGAGTATCTCAGCATTATTTTGGCTGCCTCCAACTGGAAAGTACTCACCCTTCATGCTCATACCTGGTGGATACAGACGCTTTATAGTCCAGAATTCGTGATTCACCTACTTTCCACCAAAATTCATAAAATCTATTTAAAAAAATGGGGTTTACTTTGGCAGCATGTTCAGAAAATGCCGGCAGAATCTTTGAAGATAAGCCTGGGGGTGATGGCCTTGGATAACGTCGGACAATCCATTGTGGTTATGGGAATAGGGTTGTTTGCATCAAAAAACGCTTTTATAATGAAAACACCATATATACCTCTGAACCATATTTGCTCACTTATGGCTCAGACATGGAACCTACTCCTGTGTACCAAATTACCCCAGAAAACCCCCGTTTGACCTCTTCCATGATCCACAGCACTCAGGAGGTTGAAAAGGAACTGCATAACACAATATAAAAATGTTTATGCTCCTGCTGAAGATATGGTGGGATATGTGGCCTCAGTAGTAAGAGTGGTCAGATATCCCTCTCCATTCTTTGATTTAAAAACATACCAGGGCGACATGTTAATGCCAGATGAAGAGTTTGTTGGAGATGTACTGGCGTTTTCAGCCTTAAATAAAGACCATTCGGGGTATTTCTACTGACTGCTACCCTTTTCCTGCCTTTAGGGAAATTCAGCACCACTATTTTGGTGGATACTGGAGCCTCTGAAAACTTTATGGACCAAATCCTAGCCGACTACCTGGAGCATAGTTATGTGTCCGGCTGGTATGGTTAGAGGAGAGGCTTCCCAAGGTATTCCCACGCTGAAATTTGGGGTTTAGTGGACTATCAAGTTGGTAACTATTATTTGTCTGACCACTTTCAAACTAGCAAAAACCTCTTGTACCCCATTACTTTGGGTGTAGAGTGGTGGCAAAGGTTTGTTGTCAGGACTAACTTGAAGGAAAATACCCTATCTCTTAAATTAAAGAATGATCACAAGTTGGTTATCCCTTTGGATAAGCCAACTCCAGGGCGATTTTCCCCACTGGCCCAATATTCACACTCTCAGTCTTGCCCCATTGCTGAAGCCCTATGTGAAGGTTCCCCTTACCTTTTTGTTTGGAGGGGTTGGAATCTTCATCTGATGCGGCTTCAGCTAACGCACTACCTGATCATTCTGAGTTTGACTGTGAGTTCAAGCTCACTGTGGATATAGTGCATATATCTTCCCCCATTTACACATTGACTGTCCTGGAGGAGGAGGCTTTAAATGTGTGGGTTAAGGAGCAGTTGCCAAAGGCGCAATTTTTCAGCGTACCTCCCCTGTATGCTCCCCATTCCTTTTTGTGGAGAATGAAGATGGAACTTTACGCCATTTCTAGATTATGGGAACCAAAAAATGTTACTGTACCAGACCTCCATCCCATCCCTTTGAATTCACAAATTGCGCGTTATGTGGAGAAGGCTATTGTATTCTCAAAATTGGATTGCCTCAATGCATTCAATCAGATCTGAATAAAGAAGGGACAGAAGTGGTTAACTGCATTCAATACCAGAAAAGGGATTTTCCAGTTTTGGGGAATGCCCTTTGGGCTTAAGAATGCCCCTGCTTTCTTTCAACGCAACATTGATGCATCGTTGGGGTAATTGTTGGGGGTATGCGCGGTTGCCTAGATGAGCGATATCCTGGTGTTTTCCCCTGATCATGAGTCCCACACAGTACACCTTCAGCAACTGGTGGAGAGGTTAAGGGCAGCCCGCCTTATGCTAAAGATCAGTAAATGTGAGATTTTCAAGTCCCAGGTCACTTTTCTGGGCAACGTCGTGTTTGACCAAGGATATGATAACTACAGACAAGGAGAAGGCAATTCATGAATGGCCCACCCCCACTTCAGTCAATGAATTGAGGAGTTTTTTATGGACGTGTACATTCCTCAAGAAGTTCACGCCTAATCTTTATGAGGTGGCAGCGCCCTTGTATAAGGCCAGTGGTGCAAAAGTGCTTTAGTGGTCCCCCATTTTGGAGAATGCTTTCCAAGCAGTAAAGTGCACGCTGTTGTCCACGTCCTTCCTTCATCATGTTGATCCTTCAAAAGAGTTCAATGTGTCTACTGATGCCTCCAACTTCGCCATAGCAGCTGCCTTGTTACAAGTAGGCAAAGATGGTATAGAGCATCCGATAGGATATTTTTCTAGGAAAATGTCTTTTCCAGAGTTAAATTACGCCGTTTATGACAAAGAGTTATTAGCAGTGGTGGAGGCGCTGACTTATTGGCGTCGCCACTTACATGGCTCTTCCCAACCTTTCCAGGTATGTACAGATTACTGTGCCTTACTGTACTACCAAGCCCCTCAAGTCTTAACTCCACAGCAGACCTGTTGGCATGAGACCCTGCCCAATTTTGCATTTTCTTATGAGTTCACCAAGGGCAAGAAGAATGGGTTGGCAACTGCTTTGAGCTGCAACCCTGCTTTAGCTCCTGATCCAAAGGAGGTAGAGGTTTATAACACCCATTTGATGATCTCTCCAGGTAAGATTATATCTCAACTTTTCTCTTCCATGGCCAACACGCCAGCGCTTGCACCTCTGGAAAGTGCGTAGTAATACAGTATGTTCATAAAGGTAGTCCTTTATCAGCCGTTATCAGCTAAATAAACTATGGTACTTGCTAAGAGCGCTCTGAATCAGGAAGATCTAACCAGGGTTTATCATGTAAAGGATGAGATGGTGTTGTTTCATGGGTGCCTATGGGTTCTTGCGGGACCACTTCTCCTGAAAATCATCTGAGACCATCATGGCGGAATTAACGTTGGTCATCCTGGGAAAGCAAAGACCTTGGAGTTAATTCGACGCTTCTACAATTGAAAGGGCTTACCTGATCAGGTGGACGGTATTGTAAATAGTGCCTGATCTGCAATCAAATGAAACCAAATCGTCAATCTTTAGCAGGTTTGCAGGCAACGGCCCAAAAGGCTGAAGGGCCCTGGACTTCCCTATCAGTGGATTTCATTGTGGAGTTACCTGTTTCTGGTAGTTATGATGCCATCATGGTGGTGGTGGACCGTTTTACAAAGTTTTACCACTTCATTCCTTGTAGAACAACAATAATCGTGGCTGAGATGGCTAGGCTCTTCATCACTCATGTGTTTGCGCTTCATGGGGTTCCCCAAGAAATTATTAGTGAGCAGGGACCCAGTTTACCTCCGTCTTTTGAGAAGAGTTGTGTAAGACTCTTCAGATTCGCCCCTGCCATTCAACTGCCTATCACCCCAAATCAGATGGGCAGAATGAACGAGTGAACCAGTGCTTGGAACAGTTTCTGCGGTGTTAAACTGACGCGGATCATTCAGATTGGGTTTCTCACCTTCCTATGGCCCAATTTAGCTACAACAACACTTTGAATTCTTGAGCAGTTGTTCCCCATCTTTCGCCAAACATGGTTTTAACCCTTCCTTCAACATGGAGCCCAGCTGTTGATCCTAAAGTTGAAGCAGTGGTGGACTTTGCCAAGACTATTAAGAAAGTACACTAGGGTGTTTCCACAAGTCTGGAGGCGGCAATGCAAGTGTATAACGAGAATGCTAATGGCAAGCGATGAGTGGGTCCAACGTAAAAAGAAGGGGATCTCGTGATGCTTGATGCTTGGAACATCCCTATCTTGCAACCATGTAAAAAGCTGGGTCTAAAGAGGATTAGACCTTACCGCGTGGTTAGAAAGGTGCGCCATGCCTCATACCAGTTGGATATTCCCTTTTCGTTTCAGAGCTTTTCTGTATTTCATGAGAGAAAATTGACGTTGTTTGAGGGCCCTCACCAGAGACTCTGGAGACTTATCTCGTGGATGGGGCGCCAAATTGGGAAGTGGATGAAACAATAGCCTCCCGTCATGTTAAAAGGCTTGAGTACCTGGTATAGTAGAAGGGATTTGACGCTGCAGAAAACAGTTGGGTGCCAGCGTGGGACTGTGTATATGCCCAAGACCTGATCTATGCTTTCCACAAGCGTTTCCCCCAGGACGCTGAATCTCAACCAAAGCAAACCGTTGCCGCAATGAAGTTGGCACCAGCCCACAAGAACTTTTCCTTGGCCCAACCCCTGGAGGGGGTTGAGCCCCAAAAGGAGGAGAGGGTAATGTCATGGTTGGAATAAGACACCATCCTTGGGACCAACATGAGAGACAAAGCTGCATGTAGGGAGGCCAAGAAGGCAAAGTTGGCAGGCCTCCCTGACCTCAGGCATACCATAGACCAACGCTGGGTGAAGGCAAAATATGTCCAGGTTAATCCTATGGATGCAAGTAAAGCTTGGCCCTGTATGAGAGCAGGAGCACTAAAATGAATTAGCTTTGTAGTAGAAGAAAAAGGATTGCTTCAGTTTTTAGGAGAATAGGGACTAATAACCCATTTGGTTTTTTAAATTTCCAGCTGAGGTCAGCTGCTCCTACAATCAATTACCCAAGTTTGGTTATATACCCAGTATAGTGTATTGCCCAATGGAAGTGTGCACTTATTGGCGCACGTCAGCTTAGACCCGCTGCCCTCAAATGATTGTTTTTTAAAATCCCTTCAATATCATATGTTGAGACCAATTTCTCCCATTGGTCTACTTTTCCTTATCAATAAACCCTTTGCTAAGTACATCGTTTCCATATTTTATGTTATCTTAGATGCTCCTGTGTGTGAACCTCTTTGTGGATGTCTAGTGCTACGTTAACCTTTTAATTTTATATATAATTTAACTATCCGCTTGTGCACCGTTAGGCTGCCCATGTAATCTCCAACCTAGGACGCCTGTATCTTACTACTTATTGCACCGCGTTGCTTATGTCTGGTTACTCACTCTAATGATAACACTACTTTCCCTAAGTTATTATTGCTTAAGCACCTTCTGCTGGGCTCTAGTAACGTTTGTACTATATACTAGTATCCTACCGTTGATCATGTGCACCGTGCACTACCACACTGGGAACAGAAGAGTTATAGACAATCTCCTCACACAAAACTCCCTTCTCATCTCCTGGACCAGGTTTATAGGATGCATTAATGAAAGAGCTTTTAGCCTATGGCACCACCCCTGTTCTCCATTTCATTGTACCTACTGGTGAAGAGCGCCTTGCCGCCCCTCATTCCACTGCTACCATGTTACCTCACCACCCTCTTATGGCCCAACATATTCCTCCATATTCTCACCTGGCTGCAGCACCTTATCACTGCTTCTGGGCTAGGGTTGACAATGGTCATCAAGTTTGTCCCATCTTTTTTGCCCTTAACCATAGCAATAAAACCTTCCCCCATAATACTAACACTACCTCAACTCCCTCCTCTGAAGCCATGGTGGCTGCTTCTAAATGGGGTCTCTTGCTGCCCCCTCCACCCAAACTCTTTCAATTGATGGGTCAACAAAAAGCTCCTGTCCTCACCCTTAACTCCAGCTCCATCGCCCAACCAAAGTTACACCAGCCAATCAGTATCAGTCTTGGACTACTAAACCCACCCAAGTGCAATCTAATTTGCTCCCATGCCCAATTTACATTACATGGCTGCATTTTCTTCAGCCTAAATCCTTGGGAACTATTGGATGATATTGACAAATTGAATGAAATCATTCCGTCCTCCC
Organism: Massospora cicadina; assembly: GCA_022478985.1. NCBI lineage: Eukaryota > Fungi > Entomophthoromycota > Entomophthoromycetes > Entomophthorales > Entomophthoraceae > Massospora > Massospora cicadina. The sequence goes on along the minus strand of JAKSZP010002639.1, from coordinate 38,809 downwards.
CTGATGATATTGACTTTAGTCAAATTTGGGACTCTGACCTCAATACTCAATCTACCCCAGGCAGTATACTCCTAAAACAAACGCTGAGCCAATCCATAGTGACCATCAGTTGGCCGTTGCTACAGCATCCTCCCCTGTAAATATTAAACTCTGGGATACAAATATACAAGCCGTCAGCAGGCTAACCTCTGGTTTAGCCAAGGTCAGCTTTACCCCAGAATTCCCCTGAATTGCTAAGAATGAAATCACAAGTTGCACAAGGAATCCAACGATGTGTAATGCTGTTTATAAATGTGCCTATTTAATTTTCCACGATGATCATATAACCCCTGAACAAGGTGAAAAATGACCTCTCTACCTGAACACTGTCTGACTGCTGAGCACCACCTTTCTAATTATTTTGAGGCCTTTTGCATAGCCCAAATTGAATTAACTGACCCTGTGTTGGGATTTTTGCCCATATTCCCAGCCAGCTAGATTACCAGGAATCGCTAGGGGATAATTCCCTAATGCGAGGTGAATTGGAAATCGTTTGACCCTGATTTTGAGTTAACTATGTCTGAAGGATTTTAGGATATTTTCCTGGATGGTTCCATCAGGGATCAATCCGGAAGAATGCTTTGGATCTAGCCAGGCAGAGTTGCCAACGAAATAGGGGCACCTGATATAGATTCACTATCAGATGTACCAATTGGGATCATTTGGGTTTCATCACCACTGATTGGTTAAGTAAGTAGTAAATTGCAAGGCGAGTGATGCAGTCTGCAACTAGCAAATCAATCAGTTGTTTCATGACCTGCCTTAATGGGTAACAAGTCCCATTACCTAAGCAGGTCGCTAGCCAAATATGGTTGGTTTGCTTGGATTGAGAGGTAAAAGTTAGGGACACGTTTTCTGACTCTTTCCATTTTAGGTCTCAAGGATGTCCAACGACGTAATCCTAGCCATGATTGGGAAAACCATTGCTGCCAATATGAGGATTAGTTATACAATGCAACAGCTGTCATTTCATCAAAGAGGTGTCAACCAAGAGTTGGGCACTGAATCCCCCACTATAAATTCCCTAGAATTCACCAATAAAGAAATAGTTTTTATCTGGTTTATAGTTTTAAGTAGTAAACTTTATCAGCTTTCAATTGTTCTAATCTTTCTCAGGGATATTGTTTCTGTGTGGTATAATTAAGAGACTCTTAAAGGAAAAGTGTAAGGAGCTAAACGGAGATCCAAAGAAGAAGCAGAAACAAATTGGGTATTGCTGCTGACTGTGTGGTGAACCAGAGAAACTATCAACGAGAATATCAGAGAAGATGGGGGTGGAAGGTGAGTCAGTAGGGCGTACGGCTACCAACCTGAAGGTTGCAGGTTTGATTCCCGCCCTTTGCACATCGATTGGGGTGCCAGCCTAAGGAAGCTATTGGCAGTTAGTAGGTATAATAACACGAAAACCTTACCCATGACGTAACCAGAAAAATCTGAGTTCAATCCAGAGGTGAAAAAAAACTTTCTAGGACAGAGTTGACCCTGCTCAGGTTTCATGTCAATACTTTCTTTCTCTATTTCGGTAATTTCTGTCCTCTGGTCAGCTTGCCTCGAATAAATAAAATAAAATAGAATCTCAGAGAAGATCAGGTTATATGGTGTGAGGATACAAATTTCTATTTTGAGACATCACATGTATTTTTAGTGGAAATACTGGCTGATCATAGGGCCAAGATCTAAGAATACCATTCTACTACAGATAATAGTTGGCATACTATTATCAATTAATTATATCAACAACTATACAATGTGGACAAATTGCACAAGAACCAAACCTGTGCAAATAATAAGGGTATAGGGGTTATTAGCTGAATAAGTAACCAAACCCATAATTTTTTACAAATTGGTGCTCACTACAGGGTTGTAGTTGAGTAGAGCTTAGAAGGATGTTGTATCAAGACGAGATAAGAAAACTATGGACGGAGTAATCCACAGTTAATCAGAACTCCCTAAACTCAGTGGATTATCGAGAATTTGCAGCCATGGAAGAAATATTCACCAAGCTTGAGGAAGGGATTGATAATGTCATGAGTTTCAGGAATGAGTTATCTGGAAAAGTAACGTCATTAAAGAAGAAAGGAGGACACTTAATTTGAGAGGTTTTATATCTAAAAAGGAACATGAATCAGATTATGTTTGTTTGAGAAATTTCAGCACTGATATCAAGTGACTGATCAAATAGGTTGAGGAGCTAAAAACTCACAAATGTGAATGTGAGCCATATGCAGCAATAAATGCTGAAGAAAGAAGTCCTCATACAAAAATTGGGAATTCAAATACCACAAGAAACATGCCACCCGCTTTTGGTGCCTTTTGGAGATGACACCCAAAATCACTCCCCTAGTGAGCTGAGTGGCCAAACCTAGAGAATCAGCTAGAGATACCTCAGAAGAATTTAAGACAACGCTAAAATTGCCGACTTTCCATTGGGATAATGCTTAGCATTTTTCCAACTATTTGTTATGACTATATACAGATATGGCAATTGTCAAAAGGCATTGACGGTCATGAATTGCCTAGACACTGACTGTCAAAACTTAGTGTTGCCCCACTTGGAGGGGGGCAGCTGGTCATATGCGGAGGCCAAAGTGGCCATCATGAAGGAATTTGGGAGCCTGACGCCATGTCGAAGTTCAAACAAGAGTTTATGGGCATCCAATTCCATAAAGATAAATCTTTAGCAAGCTTTGTGGATCAGTTATACCAGGAATGAAAATCCTGGTTGGAATCAAAGTACTGGATGACTTTAATGCCAGAATTGCTTTACAAGCAGCCCTTTGGCTCTCTTACAATTTTCACCAAATGATGTCTTCTGTGTTTGTGACAGAAATTACTACTCTCAGATGGTAGATAATTTGAAAATCTTGAGAGCAACCTTCAATGACCCAAACAGAAGTTTTAAATCAAACCCAGTATGCAATTCAAATCCCATGAAGGGTAATGAAGGTGCTAAAGAGATGAACAACTGAACTGTGCCAGGGAATAAGCCTGAAGAGTTCAGATGGATGAATAAGTAAGAGAAAGTATGTTACTAATGAGGAGGGAAGGAACATTTTGCTGTACGTTGCAAGAAGCTGAAGGAACAAATCAACGTGGTCCAAGCGAAAGAGTCTTCTGCCGCAAAAGAGTCAGGAAAAGGGCCCATGGCCTAGACGGGGAACATTCTAGAGATGCAGAGAAGCATGCTCCTCCTGATATCATGCATGAGGAAATTGACATCAGTGATCTGTTTGTGGATGAAGACGTACAGGATCAACTGTATTAAGTGGTCAATTTTGACATAAACGCGGTGACAAGATCTGTGGTAAAGAGAATTGACCCCAAAATTATCAAGAAATTTGCCCGGCCATATGCCTTACATCTGGTGGAAAAGATTTGAACCGCCGAGAATCCCAAAGAATTGTCTGAAGTCTGATTAGATGAGGCCAAGTGTCAATCACCCTCAGCGCTTTAAAGGAATCATTTCCTGATTTATTGGCGCAAATCATTAACACCATCGATTTGGCTAATAATGCCACTATACACTCATTAAACACTATCTTACTGCACTCTGAGTGTATGTATATAGATATACAGGTGAATTGAGTAAGAGTGAGGGCGATTGTTGACAGTGGAGCGTCCATCAACATTGTCTCGACCAAGCTGGAGAATTGGATGAAGATCTTTCCTGACATGGAACACAAGAAGGAGTATTAGACAGCTGGGATGAATACCACCTTCTCATGTGGAGCTTATAGCACTTTTCACTTCAATTCAGATCCCTGGTGGTATCTGCGCCATCAATAGTTTTGGCCAACCAAAACTATGACATTCTGATTGGGATGGAATTTCTATGGAAGTACAGAGTTAAATGTAACTTCAAGGGTAATACATAGACCATATTGGTCAGATGTTACCATTGGTCTATTAGAAGGATGGGGAATCTCCACTGAATAGGAGAAACAACTTCATCAACTTGATATACAATGACGGCATTGTCCCAATTTGATACCAATTAGTTGATTGGAAGTGACATGAAATGCCAACAAAAATCCTAGAAAACAGGGGAATTCCAATGAGGATCAAGAATGAGAAAATAATACTTCTGGGATCTCAGATGATAATTGACATGGGATTGACATTAGAGATACCTGAGTTACTGTATGGGGAGGTCAGAAGCCCCTGGAAGAAGTCCAGAGTAGAGCCTTGGGTTGCTCCTGGAATAACAATGCCAGGCCATGGAGAAATTTGAGTTCTCCTGGCAAATTTAAGTGAAAAACTGATGAAGATCAAGAAGAATCAGATCATCACGTTTGTTCATTAAATCCTGATGGCTAAATTGAGGAAAATTCACGATTTTGGGACCCTCAATGAGATGTGATTACCAGAAGGGGTAACTGAGAGTATCAACATATTGGTTGATCGAGAGCAACTCGCTGATATGAAGGAAGAACAGCAAGAGGAGGTGCTCAAATTGTTCAAAAGGTATCAGGAAGTATTAGCTCAGGATGACCATGATTTGGGATGTGCGAGAGATGTGATCCACAAGGTCAATACTGAGAAAAAAAGCCAATCAGGATGAGACCAATTCAATGGTTGAAGGTGGCTGAAGCAGTATTGGATTAAGAAATCAGCAAACTAGTGTAGCATGGGCTTCTAGTTCTGTCATCAAGTCCCTGGGCAAGTCTGATTCTTATCATGAAGAAAAAGGATGTCTCCAATCAATTGGTGATTGTAAAAACTTACTTAAGTAGTTGATTATTGGTTGTCAACCCTAGTAATCTTTTTACTGCACAGGTTAAGTTTCCTTGTGCACCTCGCGTTGTAAGAATATATGATCTGATAATAGTATGGAGACTATTATTTTGTAGTTGAGTTAGAACTATTTTCAGGCTAACGCTTCAGCCAGTATTTCTGATTAAATACTCAATAGTCATACTCATAGGGATTCATTCCCTATATTACTGTCCACTCAATCTTCATCAAGATCCTTTGATGACAGTTTCCTTTAGCCCAACACACAGTCAGCAGTGATTCCCTAGTTGTGATTCCCTTCATCTCTATGCCCCGCTTGGATCTCTACTCTTCTTCTGAAAGTCTACCAATTATTGCCTTCTGCAACAATATCCTTGAGATGGAACTTCACACTGGATGCTGATAGTTTAACTATAAACAAATCTACACAAAAACTAATAATGTTCTAATGTATTAATTTGTATCTGCTTTTATCTAAATCCTTTATTATAGTGAATCCTAGGGAAGTTATAGGGGATTCAGCCATCTAACCTTCGGTTGACACCTCTTTGATGAAAAGGCAGCCATTGCCATTGCCATTAATTCACCCTTCCTCATCTCAGCAGCGATGGTCTTCCCCATCCTGTCTAGGATTCCATCGTTGGACATCCTCAAGACCTCAAACGGAAAGAGTTGGAAATGTGTCCCTAACGTTTTCCTCTCAATCCAAGTGAACCAAACATAATTGACTAGCGACCTGCTTAGGTAATGGGACTTTTTACCCATTATGGCAGGTCACTTCACCAACCAATCGATTTGCTAGTTGCAGGCGGCATCACTCGCCTCACAACTCACCATAAATTCCAAATCAGTTGGTGATGAAACCCAACCAAACCAATTGGTACACCTGATAGTTAATCACTATCAGATGCCCCTATTTCGTCAGCTGCTCCACCCAATGAGATATTAGGTATTCATCCAGATTGATCCCCAATAGATATGACCAGGCGAATATCCCAAAATCCCCCAAACATAGTTACTCTGAAATTTGGGTCAACCAATTTCTAATTCACCTCGCCTTAGGGAATTAACCCCAAGTAATACCAGGTAATCTAGCAGGCTGGGAATATGGGCAAAAATCCCAGCAGTGATTGACTACCAAAAGCTGAATAAGATTACAAAAAAGGATTCATATCTTCTACCAAGAATCAATGATGCACTAGAATGATTAGGAGAAGAAAAGTATTTCTCTGCGATGGATCTGATATCAGGATATTGGCAAATAGATTTGTCATGAGAAGACCAAGAAAAATGCGCGATTATTACTGCGCAGGGGCTATACCAACTGACGAGGATGCCCCAGGGTCTATGCATTGTGCCTGCAACATTTCAGAGGGCCATGGACTTAATACTGAGTGACTTGAAGTTTTCATGCATCCTGGTCTACTTGGACGATATCAATGTGTTCAGTAGAGCGTTTACTGACCATTTACACCACTTGGATAAGAGTTCAAGAGACTGTCCATGGGCAACCTGAAGATTAAGCTGAGGAAGTGTCACTTCTTCAAGAAAGAGTTGGAATATTTGTGATTCAAGATCTACTCTAGTGAAATTGTAGCCGCAAGCCTAGAAGATTGAAGCCATAGAGTAAATGGCTTTACCAAAGCGTGTCCAAGACATCCAAGTGTTCCTTGTAATGATCAGATACTATAGAAGATCTATTCAGGATTTTGCCAGAATCGCTGAGCTCTTATTCCATCTGTTGAAGGATCCAAAGAAAGATTTTTGTATGGAATGAAGAAGTGCAGGAATCCTTCGATGAGTTATGCCAATATCTAATGGATTCTCCAATTTTGAAACATCCAAATTTTGATCGAGAATTTATTATATAAAACAATGCTTTGTTGACAGTGATTGGCGCTGTATTAAGCTAAGTAGATGAACTTGAGGACAAACATCCGGTGGCATATGTGAGCCAGACACTTTCAGCCGCTGAGAGGAATTACACTGTAACTGAGTAGGAATGCCTTGTGGTCATTTACGCCTAAAAGCAGCTTTGGGTGTACATCCTTGGAATGCACTTCAAAGTGGTGACGGACCACTCCTCATTGCATTGGCTCCATTATTTGAGAGAACCAGAAGGATGACTGGCCTGATGGGCACTAAAGCTACAGGCTTACAATTATGAGTTTGTCCACTGAGCAAGGGCTTCTCACCAGAATGAAGATGGCTTTTCGTGGTTACCAATGGTCCAGATGGTATACCAGCAGGAGGATGAGTTATTCCAGAGAATGGTTGACGGAGAAATTGGGAACGTGCCCTGAGAAATCCAAGGTGCACTTTGAAAAGTGATGAAAAACACCGAGACCATGGATGGACAAGTGTTTAAGATGATTAACGGGAAGCAATTAATTTTCCCAAAACTTTTGGAAAGAGCAGCTATCATTCAAGCCACTCATAAGGTTGTTAGGCATGGAGGCCTGAGGAAAACAACTGACTATATCTGCCAGTACTACTACTGCGAGTCAATCAACTATGACGCCACTGACTATCTAGCTTGTTGTGTGGAGTTTCAGCTTCACAAGCCACATAAAAATACAACTGGCTACTGACTGGTCCGCCCTGGATTTGCCTGGCATACAGTGTCCATCGATATGATGAGACCTCTGACAATGAGCACTTGGGGAGTCAAGTACATAATAGTTGCAATTGACCATCTGATGAGATGGGTCGAGATGAAGGCCCTGTAAAAGTGGACGCTACCAGCACCAAGAAGTTCATTCTGATTCAAGTAGTATTTTGACATGGATGCCCGCAGGTCCTGCTTAGAGATAATGGGACAAACTTCTCTTGTGATCCCGCAGTTCAATGAGATAATGGGGATCCAAGGAGTCATGTCTGTACCTTACCAGCTGGATACTATTAGACTGGTAGAACAAGTTAATGGAACGCTGGCTGCAACGCTGAGGAAGCTGGTCACAGGAAGAACTTCTGCGTGAGAATGTACCTGAGTTCAGTGACATTCACTACAATATCAGTCATCATACAGCGATGGTAAAAATGCCGTTTGAGTTGTTATATGGGAGGAAGGCCGTGTTGCCACCAATTTTATATTCGGTGATGGAACCAACATTGGGATGAGTGCTGAACAGATTTGAACTGATTGACAAATATCCTAATCAGCATGAAATCACAAGCATTTGATATGACTTTAAAGAAAAGGATACAAGCGAAATTGATGGATGATAAGAACTGACCGGCCTAAGCAGAATATTGAATAGGCGAAAAGGTTGCCTATTGTGATATGCATGGTTTTGGGAGAAGAAACTCCTGGATGCATTGTGGTCAGATCCATTTGAGATTATCGCCAAGATGCAACTGACGCCTACTCCATCAAGAACCTCTTGGTTGGAAGAGTAGTAAATCAAGTCCATGCTAAGTATTTTCAGTGATGAATCAATGAAAAAATAACAAAAAAAGAGTTCCCAAAGGACCAATGAACCATTTAGTTGGTTATGCCCTGATGATTAGGCCAAGTCTGAAAAGAGGACCTCTGAACCAATATAGATGGTTTAGCTCAAAAAAAGACCTCTGAACCATAGAAAACTGGTAGGTATAAAGATACCTAGAATCCAGTTTGTAGAAAAAAAGAAAAAATGGACAGCTGAACCAAAACAAGGTCAAGTCCCATGGGAAAAAGAAGAAAAAGATAAAAAGATTGATAAAGATATTAGAAAAAATATAAAAAACTCGCATAAATAAAAAACTGGTATATTTTATAAAAATTATTTTTGATTATCCTTAATATGGGGATGATTCCGCCTATGTTGCCTCTTGGGGGAGGGAGGATAGATTGCAGTAGGAATGAATAACCCATGAAAATCTATGTGAGATCAGATGCTAGCGAAAGCTAGACCTACATGAAACCAAGTTTGTTGAGCGGATGAATTTCCTGCAAGAAACTAGGGGAAGGTAAAATTTAGATGTTGGAAGAAGCTAATCGCAAACCCTGGAGTGGGGAGGGAAACAACAGTACATAAAGAGGCAGTCTGCAAATAACCCCAAGTAATCCCAATATGGTACCAGAGCCAGAAGATTAGTCTTGAGCGTTTGCCAACATTCATTGTCAAGAACACTGGACATATGGGCCAGCAGTGAACAAGGGATGCTAGATGGGAGTGCCAAATCATGCCCCCTATTAAAGCCATCAGTGGAAGATATTGATGGGAAGTTCCAGAAACAAGATAGTCGTGCAAGGAGTGAATGGCATCCTGCAAGCAATGACTATGAGCTTCTCAGAAGCTGAAGCAGAAGGAGCAATGGAACCCAGGGAGGCTGGAAGCTTTGTGGCCCAACTGCAAAGAACTTGGCCAGCAAAGCGAAGAGCATAAGCGATGATATCCCAATATAGGATGTTCTCAAGATCAGAAGGATTCAGCGCTATGGATAAAGCCTCAGTGACTTGGGCCCTCAATTCTGTGTAGGGAGTTCAAAGTGAATGCTGTTGCGAGTGGTGAGCTTGGTGGCCAAGATAGCTAGCTTGTAGTATTTTCCAAGTAAGAAGAGGAACTCTGGAAGAAAGTTTGACCTGGCAAGAAAGGAGCGATCAAGAGCAAAGGGCATTATTTCAGGAGCATCCATGATGATGTTTGGCGCATCTGCGAAAGGAGCCAAATCAGGATAGTTTCAAAATATAACTCTGGAATTGATGACAAAGAAAGAATCAGCCGCGAGTCATTTGAAATGATTGCTAGCCTGGTTTTGAAAAAAGGGTTACCAATTTCCAGTAGCTCCATGCAAGGACTAGCCACTGGCGCCAGACTAGGCATATAAGTCCTGGAAGGACCATAGAAGAGGTTGCGTTGCGCAGTCTGACTCATCTGCTGTAATAGCTGAAGATCTTGATCAGACAAACTGTTAAGTAGCTGTTCGTACTGTGACTCAGAATTGACATATGAGCTGGACAAGAGAGGGGATGTCAGAATTATATGGAAGCTGACATTATGCACTCTACAATCCATTAAGCTCCAATTTTGGAGAAATTAATCTTAAAAATCAATGGGATAAGCTCTCCAAGAGAAGAATTAGGAATGACTTAAGCAAGGAGGTTATGAGAGAAATAGCCAGGGCAAATAAAATTAAGTATTCTTAATTGAGCCACAAAACAAACATCAAAGGCAAGAGTTTCATATCTAGAATGAGGAGAAAATCAGGAAATTGAGGATGCCAGACCAAAAATCCTGAAAATGACAGCAGGTCATATGCCCTGATGGGGGAAACCAGATCCTGGGAAGAATATTGTCATGAGTAAATTGATCATCCTGGCAAGACAGTAGAATATGTGGACCGCACTATGAGTAGGCAGTAGCAAGGAGGAAGAGGAAGTGAGCCACACGCTGAAGGTCATCCCAAGCAGCGTTAAGTATAGGTGATCATACTCTACTTGAGCAAATGAAGTATTTGACTGAGTGTCTAAAGTGGTGTTCTCCTGCCCCAGTCCTTTTCTCTCTGGATTTCTAGGCAAAAGGGGGATGTGTTAGGATTTTTGCCCATATTACCAGCCAGCTAGATTACCAGGAATTGCTAGGGGATAATTCCCTAATGCAAGATGAATTGGAAATCTTTTGACCCTGATTTTGAGGTAACTATATTTGGGGGATTTTAGGATATTCGCCTAGTCAAATCTGTCAGGGATCAATCTGGACAAATGCTTAAGATTTCTTCAGGCTGAGTTCCAATGAAATAGGGGCATCTGATAGTGATTAACTATCAGGTGTACCATTTAGGATTGGATGGGTTTCATCACCAACTGATTGGAAATGTAAGTAGTAAGTTACGAGGTGAGTGATACCACCTGCAACTAGCAAATCAATCATTTGGTTTGTGCCCTGCCTTAATGGGTAACAAGTCACATTACCTAAGCAGGTCGCTATCCAAATATGGTTGGTTCAATTGGATCCAGAGAAAAATGTAAGGGACACATTTTCTGACTCTCTCCATTTTAGGTCTCAAGAATGTCCAATGATGGAATCCTAGCCAGGATAAGAAATACCATCACTGCTGAGATGAGGATGGGTGATTAATGGCAATGGCTGCCATTTCATTGAATAGGTGTCAACTGAGGGTTGGATACTAAATCCCCCACTATAAATTCTCTAGAATTCACCAATAAAGAAATAGTTTTTATCTGATATATAGTTTTAAGTATTAAACTTTATTAGCTTTCAATTGTTCTATTCTTTCTCAGGGGTATATTGCTGTATACAATAATTGGGGCACTCTTTAAGGAAAAGAGTAAGGATCTGAGCAGAGATCCAGATAAGAAGTATAAATAAATCAGGGATTGCTGCCAAATGTGTGTTGAACTGGAGAAACTGTCAATGAGAATCTCAGAGAAGATCAGGTTATACATTGTGAGGGAAAAAATCCCTATTTTGAGACATCACAAGTATTTTGAGTAGAAATACTGGTGAGCGTTGGGCTGAGATCTAAGAATTCCATTCAACTATGAGTAATAGTCATCATACTATTATCAACTGATTATATCAAGAACTATACAATGTGGAAAAATTGCACAAGAACTAAACCTGTGCAAGTCATAAGTTTATAGGGATTATTGGCTGAATAAGTAACCAAACCCATAAATTTTACAACCTGTTTTTGCCATATCAAACCTCACCATGCAGATGCCCTCATGCCTTTTAATTCTGCAGTAGTCAAAGTCAGAAACTGCATAGGTTTTGGTAATGACCACCTCCTGACCCCCCTCCACCATGGTTTGTTAGTAGTTTGTTGCTTCCCCACCTGGCTGGTATTGTTTCTATTCAGTTTTGCTTAATTATGCTCTCCGGCATTTCATTTTGTTTTGTTTTTGTTAATTTGAGCTTTTTGGTATGTTCATCCTAGATTGGCTTACCTCAAATAAATTTAAAAAGACATACATACGGGTCAAATTAAAGACCTTCTCCTTTTTCAAATTTGGTTAAAAAGGTTGAGCTGGGAATTAAACCTGTAACTTTAAGTTAACCTTAAGTTTAATCGTTAATCATTTATTGCTTTTTGTTTAGCTTCAGGTGAGCAATTTAGTGAATTATTCAATATATTTGACAATTCTCAACCACTCTGCCTTTTAGATTGAACCTATCAGACATGATGCCATTCAGCTATTCAGTGGTAGAGTTTTATTGAGTAGATTATTTATTACCCTGATTATGTAAAGTCAAATTATAATAAAGATTGATATGCTGAAAAATACTGTTACTATATATATAAAAAAGTTATGAAAATCGCAATGTACACAATTATAAACTTGATATCTGTTCACTACCGCTTTTATCTGTATAAATATATCTCATATTATGCCATCATCTTGGAGTGGTGGTAAGTAGATTGAAGACTTTAGTGTCGCTAAGTAGTGGATTTCTCAATTACATTTTTGAAAGTAAGCCAGACAAAAACTATTGTATAGAAAACTGAATTTATGTTCTTTATCATGTAGATGTTACCTAAAAGAAAGTTTAATTGGTTTAAGTATGGATTTTGTATGTATCTTTATCTATTTTCTACATGATGCACTTTATTCCAAGCGCCACAAATTATCATTATCTTATAGTGGGGTTGCAGATGGCAATTGAAATATCTCAACATCTATTTATTATTTAATGCATACTTTCTGATTCTTTTGTAGTTTACATTACAATTCCTGAATTCTATAATCTTAACAAAAATTGGTGAATAAACTAATGTCATTTAATAATATATGTGTTTATATCTTTTTTATTTGACAAGCGTTTATACCTTTATGAGGTTTCGCGTGAAATGCACGTGAGAAAATACGTAATAATCATAATGACTATGGTTAGATGCGATGGGGTTGACATTGAAAATACTAGTACCGTCTGATTTCTGATGGTACAGCATACCTTGCAATAATGAGGTTAAGGAAAGTTTAGTAGCCTAATGTTAGTTTACTAGCAACCAATTGCATCTCCCATATTTGATTTTTTTGCAGTAAGTTGTAATGAATCATAGACAGTGGGTAATTTATTTCGTATAAGTAAAAAATGGAAGGGAGCTGTTGCATTTAGTGCCATTATATTTTCTCATTTGAATATGCTTCTGATTAGAAGTCTAATGTCAGCGATTCTCGTCAAATAAATTTTGCAAAAATCAAGTTAAAATGAAATATTTTATGGGTTCGTTAGTTGTAAGTGAATTGGTTTCACAGCTACGGATTCAACCAAAAACCTTAATCAAAATCTTTGTTGATATTCATCAACCAAAGATACAAATTTTAGTCTAACCATTATAGCATCCCTCATAACATCTGCATTGTAAATTATAAGCATCATATCCTACACTTCACGCGAAAATTAACTTCCCAATATGTCATACAATCAATTAAGTGAACTGACCCAAAAGTGGCTATATCTAATAATTTATGCATGATGGTAATAAAGAGTATATAAATTATAACCTTTTTTGAATTAAGATTATCATGAAATTAACCTTTCTAAAAGTTTCATTAGATTCATCCTAGCTATTGACAGAGTTAATGGGTGTACTCTACCAGAGAAGTCGGTTTATTTGGACCCCTCAAGCGTTGGTCTCATCCCTACAGGATGCTTCATGAAGTTAGGGAAACTGATGAGTTGGACGGGAGGTTTGAAGTTTAAAGAGTATCAGCGTGAGGCTTATCTTAAATTGAATAAGTTTCCTGATGAACTTTTAGCTCTGGCTAATATCAAGGACCGTGATTTAGAATTGGTTGATGTTGTACAAGGGTTCTTTATCTCAGATAAACGGTATATTTCTCACTTTATATGTAATTTGGGTGAAATCTGTTCCATGGTGGCTAATTGGAATCAAACCACTGGTTGGGTTATAACTAACGACTTTAAACTTATAAGAGCTTACGATCCCAACCCGATACCCGTTTTCAGTGGCTTAGCATATCGAGATTCTTTGCAATATATGTTGACCAACTCTGGCCCAATCAGATTGTCGATGTGGTCAAAAGAAATCTTTTGGTATATTTCTTTTAAGACTAGAACCTTGAACCGAATTGGAATCCACTCCGAATTAGTTGCTAAGGGTTATAATTTTACTTTTCCAGCCAGAACACATTTAAGTTTTCCAAATGAAATCCTTGGCTATGAATCTTCCAATCACTAGTAAATTATAAGTTTAAACTTGTGATTTTTTATAATTTTTATCATATTTTTTAAGAAGTTCTCATATATAATTGATGTATTAAATATACTTAAAGCTTATAGCTATGTTGGATGTCCAAATATTTGCTCCTCTGGGAAAGATATTGAGGCATTAGTCATCTCATCTTATTCCCCTACCCAAATGCCTTAGAGTAATCAATAATAATTAACCCCCAATATTAGCCCATACTTTTATTTTAGACAAAAAGTCAACTATTGAGAAACCCCCTTCTATAGACTTTTAAAGTTTTTGAGATAAAAAATAATATTGATGGTGATTTGTTAGGTGACTACAAAGAAGTTTCTACAACGGAAAATAAATTAACTGAGATCTTATTGGCTAATATTGAGATTCTATAACTATGATTTTACATACATCTATCAAACCTCAGAACACATCTTTCAGAGTGTCAATTAAGATGAAATCGTGCCGCTTCTAATCTAGTACCACTGCAAATAATCTATTTAGATTATACAAAGTGAAACAAGTGTTTGACACGCCATCATACATGTCATATTTTTATTTAAATACTAGCTGTACCTGGCCACTCAATGCCATTTATTAGTCTGAAAAATGGGAAATAAAGAAAAGAGAAAGAACACGTTTCTGATATGTTTAGTTTCACTTTGCTTGTGGGTATAAAATATTTTTGTTGTTCTATTGTCTGTGCAGATATAGGGATAGCAGAGTTACCCGGCGTTGCTCAAATTTATTTATGAGCTTGCATTGATAGCCTAAAGGCTGTGTCAGCATTACAATTGAACCACTTGGACTAACAGCTTTGCTGTTGCCCTTGTAGCTAGTGAACTGATTATTATAAATCTACTTAATAATTTATAATAATCTACCTAAACCTCTAATACTGATTTTCGTTCAGTTTTTAGTTAGAAATTTGGTGAATTATTCAATAATTGCAAATTGTCACCCACTCACCCAAATAGATTAAACCTATCAAACTCAATTAGTTTCAGGTGACAGTCTGGTGAATTATTAGATAATATTTGCTAATTCTAACCCACTAACACAAATAGATTGAACAAATCAGACTCAATAGTTTCAGATATCACTCAGTCAGTACATCAGTGAAAGTTTTTTATTAAGTAAACAAGCGGAACTACCCAGCGTTGCTCAGGTTGAATATGAGCTTACACTGGCATAGCCTAAAAGTTGTGCCAGCACTATGCTCAAGCCACTTGGACTATTGGCTTTGCTGTTGCCCTCATAGCTGGTGAGCTGATTATCCTAGATTTACTTAATAACACAGGGGAACAAAAAAATATCAGTTGTGTGAGACTTTTCAACTGTTTCTATGCATTTTGGAATTGGTGATTCCAAAGTAATGAAGTAAGTTTTGTGCATTATCTAATTTTTGTGCAATACAGCTGAGCCAGAATCATCTTCCCCCCACTTCATATCAATCTTGACTTGATGAAGCAATTTTTAAAGGCTCTGAATATTGAAAATGAAAGTTTCCAACACATTGTTTATGTTATATCCTGGTCTGTAATTTGACAAAATAAAAGCAGGTGTGTTTGGTGGCCCTCATATTTGATCCCTTTATATTTGATAAGGACTTTGTTAGGAATATAAAATTCAAATGATAGAGCAGCATGTATATCTTTTGTAGCAGTTATTAACAACTTCCTTAGTAGCAAGGAGGCATAAAACTATGTAATTCTTGTTCAAAGGATGCTAGAGGCATTTTTTAACTTTGGATGCAACATAAGTATTAAGATGCACTTCATGAATAGCCATCTTAATCAAATTCTTGAAAACCTTGGGGATGTTAGTGATGAGCAGGGGGAACACTTATATCAAGATCTGAAGACAATGGAAGAGCATTATCAAGGGTTATGGGACATGCATATGATGGCAGACTACTGCTGGAGTATCAAAATGAACCCATCTCGACCAAATTTACAAATGCAAGAGCTACAAGTGCAAATTATTGCCTCTGTAATGAAGGTCAAACTGATCGTTACATTTTGACATGAGATTCGGATTTCTAAATCTTGAATCAAACCACTTTTTTGAGTTTTTGTGGTTTATGCGGGGTTTGGAGATGGGCTGTGCCCCTCCCAGCTATTATTTAAGCTCTTAGGGTCTAAAGAATAGTGTGGGAGGGACTTCTTGGAGGGAAAACCTTAAAAGGTCAGGCCTGCGAGATTCTAAACTCAGTTCAGAATTCTTTCTCTTTTCCACCTTCTCATTGGTATCTCTGGTAGCCTTGAGGCTGCCCTTTCCTTATCTTACTTGGTATCCTGCAGTGAACCTAGTTTTGTGCCTAAACAAAAATGTTGGGTTTTGGCATCAACTAGATCCGCCTAAACCTCTGGGTTTTTCTTGTGTGAATTGCGTTACAATATCTTATGGGTATAAACTTTGTCTGTGTGTTTATTTTGTAAATAAAGAAATTAAGGTTAATTCTGGGGTCAAATTTTTTCTTGTCTGAGTTGTCTTTTCTTACTTTCAAATTTACTTAGATCCAAAGTTGAATTGGTTAGTATGATAAGTCAAAACGCTTACCTCATAGGGAACCTCATATCAGACAATTGTTTGGCATTAAATTGATCAATACGGTAAGCTGGCAGTTGAAAACCAGGATATTTTTGACCGTTACAGCCTTGACGAGTTTTGCATGCCATCTGTGTCACATTGCTGCATTAATTAATATCTTCTATCTATATATACATATCAATGCTATAGCTAAAAAATTATATATTTGTATTTAATAGTGTTTCATGTCATTTTTATACTTAAAATAATGATTTTATTCCTTTGCATTTCAAAACTGTATACATAAATGTACGCCATTGCATATTTTTGTGTTTAAATGACATATATTATCACCACAATAGTGATTAAGATAGTATCCCACATTTGTAAGTTAAGATAAATGCTGAGAAAGTCAAAATTTCTACATTAATTTGAAAATTGTTATATTTGAATTGCAGAAAAACTGTAGCTTGCAGAGAAAAATTAACTTGAGATATGAAATCAACGCACTGAAATTAGTTAAGAAGTGGTTTATCAATGCAACAAAAAATTTCCTGTGTAATCTATTTAAAAACTCTAACTAAATTTTTGTTTAGTTTTGGGTAAGCAATTTGGTGAATTATTTGATAATATTAGCCAGTTCTCACCCACTTGCCTAGTAAGATTTGACCTATCAGACAATATTAGTTTCAGGTGAGCAATTTGGTAAATTATTAGATAATATTAACCAATTTACACTCACTTGCCAAATAGATTGAACTTATCAGACTCAAAGGCTTCAGATGTCAGTCAGTCAGTATTTCAGTGAATGAGTTTTATTAAGTAGATGGTGGTAATACCCAGCATTGCTCAGGTCTAATAACAAATGATTCAGATTAAAATTTTGGATTTTATATTAAAATAAGCCACTAAACGGCTTAGCCAAAACCAATTAACTTATCAAATCAACCAATCACCAACTGCTGGATATAACCAGATACAAACTTATTGAAACAACCAAAATCCATTAAAAACTTACCAAAATCAATTTACTTATTGAATTTTTTAATCACTAACCACTTACTAGATCATCAAGTTTATTTTTAAAACTTAATTTACTGACCGCTTGGCAAATCATTATAAATCAAATAAATAAAAAATACTAAGAAGCTCAGTTATACCAAATATATTGAATACCATCAAAAAAATATAAAATATTCACTTCTCACATATATAAATTTTTTATTTTATTATGAAAATTTAAGGCTGGCTTTGAGGTGCACATGGACCCCCTCCCCTCCACATTTATCCAAAATCTTAAAGCTCTACATGTCATTTTTTGGCTAGGTATTCTACACACAACCACTCACTTGCTTTTATTTACAGATATAATAAATTATTAATTCCTAAAATTGCCCTGAGAGAATTTTGGAAGGGTATGTCAGACAATTGGAAGTTTGACTAGTTAGTAATTTTGTATCTGTTGAGAATACTGCTGATTTTATTAATGTTACACTCCTGCATATTTGTTGATGAATTATTCTGATTGGAGTAATTCGTCTACTCCTAATTTTTTACCAAACATATAAGGAGAGTGTCTGTAACTCTCTCATTCCCATAAAGGTGGTGCGAGATGCACAGCCACACCACCAGGAACCAGTCATTAGGAATATGGTAAACATGGCACTTGAAAGGGTGCCAGAGCCAAAGTAACCCAGTGCAAGGGTGTATAACGTGGTATAGAGTATTCAGAAACAGATAGATAAAACCACTTGGGTGGACCTCATGGGGAGTCCATAACCAAGCAGAAATCTGTGCTGATGTGTTTGAGTGCCCCAGTCAAGAGGGGACAAAGGGGGTCCAACGGTGCATTAGATCTGGTAGATAATTTTCTGATATAAGAACGGCCAACGTTGTTAAAGCCCCCCAGGGAGGTCCACGCACAGGTTTTCCCCAGGAAACATATTTTTAAAAATATAATTGATGGAAAAAAATTTATAAGGGAGATGGCCAATGAGGAAGTTGGTCTCAAGAACCATATTTTAAACAAGGGAGGCGAGTCATCAATTCTGAAAATGGTGCCAATCCTAAGAAAACCAATTGGTGCACCCAACCATTGGCCAGGGTGCTGTAGCTCAAGATTGACTGAATTTGTGTTATTATTTGCAGGATGGACGTCCCAATTTGGAAATGTTGAAAATTGAATGGGTCTCAAACCCCTTTCTCCAAGAAACCAAAATGAACTGTCATCATTAAGAAGGTAACTAATGCATTTTAACACCCTTGCTGTAACACAGGGCTGGGCATCACGCAATTCCCCTGGACCAACCTGGGTATATCTAGCCTGCACCCAGCGTTGGTCCAAGGTATTCTTTAATTCAGGGATGCCTGCAGCTTGATCTTTTCTGGACTCCTGACGTCCAGCCTTATCATGGCATTTAGTTCCCTTAATGATGTCATGTAACAATGACAAAACATCTGGCCTTATGTTGGCTTAGCTCCGCTGAACCCACAGTGTAATAGGCCAACGCTCCTGGATGGCCGCCCAATCCTTAGCAAATTTAGTTAATCACCTAAGGAAACACTACCCACTTTAAGACCTGATGTAAGTTCCAGGAGGTGCAAATATTCTCAAGGTATCTTATTGGAGGAATTATGTTATAGATGCAAACTCATGGTTAAATCCTTCCTCCTCTGGACACCATCAACAAAAATTTTTAGGAGAAAAAAACTTCTCTAAAAAGGCTATAGAAAGTATGAAATAATCAAGAAATTATGAATAGACAATAAACCTCTATTTTTGAAGTTGGCGCCATCATCATTTTGACTTATAGAGCTTTGCTCAAGAATCAAATTAAATCTTATATTGGATTGGGACCAAGTCTAAACTATAAGGTACTTAGAATATACAGTGTTATGTCTATATATCATAAATGGCTATTATAAGCCGGTTTAATATATATGGTACTGATTTCAAAAAAGGTTTTATTGAGTATTAATAATATCTTAATTATTTCATACTTTTTAGAGCCTTTTTTAAAGGAGGTTCTTTTTCCCCAAAAAATATATTATGAAGGAAGTTCTCTTTTCACAAAAAATTCTTTAGGCAATTCTTTTTCCAAAAAATTAAAGTCAGTTCTTTTTCCCCAAAAAATTTAGTGCTTTTTGAAAGTATTCATTTTTACAATTTTATTTTAAAAATAACTATCTCTATAGATCTATTTAAACTCTCACCACTTCTATATAAAAGTAAAATCATAGTATATTATATATAGCATCTCTTTTTTTATCACTAGTGGTGCCCAATCCAAAAGAGGGAGCCACCATGAACCTTTATTTGCAAATAGGCAAACAAAGGGATCTATTAGAAATAAATCATTTTTTAAAGTGGCACCTCAGCTAACAGCCTAGGAAGCCATATCAGAAGGCGAGGAAGCTTTAGGGAAACTTTTGTTTGGCGCCCACTTTAGCTGACAGACCCTGGCGGACAGCATTAGGATGAGAGCATCAGCGACATGGTGCATAAGGAGATATAGTTGTGGGTTTTCTATGTTTATGATGCCAGAGGTGTCCATAGACTCAATGTATTGAGGAAGTTGATGCTCACAAAATTGATGAGAGCCAGCACGCAAGTGAAAGACTTGATGCACCAGCAGGTTTTGAGATAATTGGGGTTAAAAAGAGAAGTTTTTTGCTGCATTGATACAAGTGCAGCTTGCACCAAAGGAAAGCTCCTCAATTTCATACTTCACATCTTCCTCAAAATTATGAGAAAAATTGGGGATAGGAATACCCTCACAAGGGGCTCCATCGCCTCATGAAGTTGCTGGTGAAGTAGCGTGTTGGCAGGGGCAGCTGCAGCCTCAACTGCCATTTTATTATTATTTTTGTAATATGGAAAACTGTTTTGAGGGTGAAAATGGCAGGCCCACGCTTTGGGAGAATCAATGAAAAATTCCCCCAAAGAAAAATCCAGTTTGTCATGAAATGGCCATTCATCCTCATCAACCCATTCAAGAGCCTCAAATGGATTGGATTCAGCCTGCACTGGGCCAGCCACCAGTATTGGGGCAGTGGCAGAAGGTGAAAGGCAGGTGCTGTTGACCATGGCACCTCAGCTAAAACTGAGCCAACCATCAACTCAGGATTCAGTAATTCAGTCAAATTGTTAAAAATTTTTAAAAAATTTAATTTTTGATTAGCTGCTGCCTTGGAAGAGATGCCAGAATTTTCTGAGGTTGGGGGAGGGAGGATTGAGCCCTGTTCAAACGATTGAGCCAAACTGGCCACTGACCCAACACTGGAGGGAGGAGCAGTGGGTGTGATGGAGGTTGAAGCCATAGGGCAATTGTGTTTTGATTGATCAAGCTCAAAGCACAAGGGGAAAATGGTGTGGATGTTCTTGACATGAGCCCAGAATGGGTGATCAGGGCAGATCTGATCACCGTGCAAGGGGGAATCACAAGGTGGGTGTTGCAATGAGATGGGAAGATCGTTGCAAAGGCATGTGGCCCTGCCAAATGATCAGCTCCATTTGGAACCACAAATTTCAACACAGGGTCTGCACCATAAATGGCAAAAACTCTCCATGAGCTCATGTTGGAGGCATTTGGGGGAAAGGCGGGAAGGCAACCCAGTGGACCATACTACCAAAGATGCCTTATCTGGGAGCCAGGTTCAAAAGGGTGGGTGGGAATTTTTTTTTATACTTTAATTGCAGCTTAGATGTTGCATTTTCATTGGCCTCAGAACAGAAACTAAGGTCAAAATACCACTTAAAGGGGTGGAAATCAATGAAGCTGGCAGGTTTAAACACTTCCATGGGCATCTCAATAATGGCCACACTTGCATATGGGAAAAGGTTCCCATATTTGACATGGAGGCCAAAACGCAAATTGCTCCATGGGTCACCAAAGGGCTTTGGGGCACCACCTGGGAACTTGAAAGATGATGGGCCAAGTCCCAAGGGGGAATATAAAGCCCAGTAGCGTTAGGGGGGCTAGCAGAGCCAGCATAAGTGTGCTTCAGCAGCAACTGAAAGATGCCAGATGGTGGCACACCACCACCCCAAGCTGGGACAGCAGGCGTTGATGGCATCAACACCAATAAATTTTGGCTCAAATGAGCGGTCATCTTTGTATTTTCTTAAAAAAATCCAAATTTGCTTCAATTTAGTTATTGAAGTGAAAGAGTGATCCTTATATATAGTACTCATAAACAAATATTCTAATAATTTATTTATTAGTTTAATTGATTTTACTGGTCAATCTAGCCAAATTTTTCTGATTTCTATCTACAAAATTACATTTACTAAATTTAGGAGTTTTATTAGTCAATCTATGCAAAAACGATAAACATCCATAATGATTTTAAGCTTGTCATGCTACGATCTCATACTTGCCTGGATTTTAGATATACCCCTCAGCCATAGAATATATACCAAGTCAAAAGTTGATTAAGGCTATCACTTTTCTAATGTCAGAATTAAGTTTATCCGGCAATGAACAATTCCCACAATAAAAATCCATTGCTTCCAGTTCATTTTTATACTTATTAAATTAAAGGTCAGATATTGGACCAATCATTATAAAAGTAATATGGGACCTAAGTTGGTGCATCCTATTTATTTTAAAAAAGATCATCCAAATTGGTCCAGTAGTTTCAGAGTTATTTATGAATAAACATGGAAAAAAAATAAAAAAGAACATATAGAAGTCAAATTAAAAACCTTCTATCTTTTTAATAGTTGGTTAAAAATAAGCCCTATCATGAGCTGAAAACAATCTTGAGCACTTTAATAGGCCAAAATATCATTTGACTAAGTGAAGTTCACCTCTGCTTATTATAAATTCTTGCCTATCCCACTACTAGGCTAAAAGTATTGAAAATACTGAGAGGCGTTAATAATAGTGGATCACTTATTTTGGTAAGCCTAAGCTTTACTAGTTTACCCATTTTTATTAATAAAATTTATATTTATCTGTGGTTAAAGTTATCATAATAAACAATAGCAGTCAAGAGTCTCAATATTCCATCCTTTGCTATATTATTAAAATCTAGGGCTAAAATGCACCTGCGAGCACAACAGAGTGCCCATATTCCAACAAGAGGTGCTCACACAGTGGATACCTGTAACCACAAACTTTTTAATAAAATGGAGCATGTTCAAGTTTGCGGACCTTTCTAAACTCCCTGTTAAAACTGAACCCAGGTTAGCTGCTATTGAACAGTAGCTAGGTAACGCTCTGTCACGCCTTAAAAAATTTGTACAGCATCCCTCTCTAGCTCCTTGTGAAGCTGCTCCTACTATATTTACCAAAAAAGTAACCTTGTTCTCTTCAAACCCATGTTCAAAGACAAGTTCATCCATGGTTAAGGTAATATTGTGTCATTAATATATATATGAAGCCGCCATGGATGGGGCGACTGAGCACCAAAAAAATCCATAATCATCCTCTCTTTGTTTAAGTCACCTCACCCAAGAGGTAATGGTTTCTCAAATGGTCACCTTAATGTCTGGGCGGACGTAAAGGACTCGTTTGTTGAAGAATTATACTCAAAGAAGAGTTAAAAGTGGAAAGAAGCAGGCTTTTACGTGCCTCATCATGGAAAAGAGAGAATCGCTTGCCGCTTTTATTGATTGGTTCTATAGTTAATCACATCCATTGCTACTTATGAAACTGTTACCTCTTGATGATGCAATTGCTGCTCTTTTGTCTGGTTTATCTTATTATTCTTTAGCTAGGCGTATCACCTCAGTTAAATGTCACTTTCAGATGGTTCATGACATAAAGGAGGTTGTATTGGATGTTATAGATTTTCGTAGAATTGAGATAGCCCAAGTCTCATCTATTGAGGATTTCACCACCATAGCGTAGCATAAGAAAATCATGATGACTCCCCTAGCCTCTTCTGTGCTTGTTACTATACCAAAGCCTGTTCTTGAGTAAAACTAAAAACAGACCTCCCTATGACATGGGAGGTTGGCCCAAGTATATCCATGGCAGGTCAACGCTCCCTTCAGTAATCTGCACCCCTAAGGTTGACTTGCATATCCCATTAAGCCTTTGTTTCACTCCATATCTTATACTGAGAGGAATCCTGCAGTTGCTCCGTGCCATGTCACTTTACGATGCAGTCCCTAGCACCTTTAGCAACTTTGCTGGCTGTTTGCTTCTCAAAACCTCTTCTAAGATACCTCCTAAACTCCTCAACACCATCCTCAAAAGAGCCTCAAGCCAAGACCAGTAATGATAAAACGCCCTTTTTTATGGCCAAAATGGTAGTTGAGCGCCCCAAGGCAACTGATGCAACTAAGATGGCCTGTTGACAAAGTGTGTCAAAGGAAGTCGCCCAACCAGCCTGATGGACTTGGCTCTAACTTCACTCCTTTCACTCCTCTGCTTTGAATCAACAATAACTAGGAAGATGAATATGAAGGGGGTTATGAGGATGTGAGACAATATGTCCTAAGAGCATTAATAGAAGTTGAAATACCAGACTGGCTAAGCCCTAAAGAAGTAAACAATACCATGATACCATTGAACCTATCTTTTCCAAGTTCTGGGGTGCCTAATGTTTATTGATACTGCAAGTGATGATGACTAGTTCCTTGCCTCGTTAATTCGCCCTATCCATCATTTCCATACTCTACAATTTGTTAAAGATAAAAAGTCCTGAAACACAAATCACTTGACTTCACTTTCTGACTTAAAGTGATTCTATCTCCCTCAATAATTTAGTCTGACTGTAAATCAGGTGGAGGTAATTATCAACAAGGTGCGGGTAATGGACACCATTGACACTGGTTCTCTAGTCAACGTAATCTCTTCTAGACTCTTTATGAAGATCAAGTTGGCGCCTGACCTAAGCTACTTTTCAAGCAAACAGCAAGTAAAAATTAGACCAGCCTGCCAGCCTAGGTGCCAGAGCACCCAGACAGCAAACCAGAATGCCCAAGCCACTGCTGCTGGTACGATGGATATGAAACTGGTAAGGCCTCACCAATAACTGCTGGTGAGCCAGAATCTCATACAGGCACATAATAGAATACCAGACAAACATGTCCGTTAACCCCAAGGGATATGAGAGTCTTGGCGGAAAAGGCAGTTTAATTTTCAACATACAAAAACTAAATTTTGGGGAAGGTTTTTTTATGGAAAATTTAAGGAAGAAAAATCAACCAACAATTTTCTCAGTACAATGCGACTGATTAAATAATAGTAAATTGGAGAGGAAACAAGCCAGGATTGGGTGCCTCAAGTTTGACCTTACTGGTGAATTATTCAGGAATAGGGAAGATAAATTTACTGGGAACTGACATCAAAGAATTTGGTGGCAGGTCAAGTCGCTGCCAGTTCTCCCTCAAATGCCCAAACTGAGACTTGACTGCATTTCCAGCAGTTGGCATAATGGCGTCTGGCCTAATGAGCAATAGGAATCCTTCAAGGCCGCACCACATAGGTGCGGTCCCAATTGGTTGGGAACAGGTTTGGGATTCTCAACCCACCCATTCCTGGTTGCTGGGCCATTCATTCAGTTTCAAATGTTGCATCAGCTGCAATGCCCGATTATCTGGAAGGGAGTTTCAAACTATTGCCGGATGGTGTTTGATGCTGCTACCTGCATATTGGGGATCATACCCAACAATTTTGGAAAGGGTTAATTTTAATGATTGAGGTATTGACCAAATTGAAATCGTTGGCAATTCCAGCCAATGTGTCAATCTTCAATCCTTTTTGACTATGTGGATCCCAATTGTCAGTCTCGTTTCCACTCATTTTTGAACTGATTGACTTCATTTTGGAAATTTTGGTACAAATTTCCCCGATCAGGTGTACAAGTTTGGGAGAGGAGAATGTGGGCAACAGGGGAGGGACCCAAAGAGGGAGAGCTGTTACCCAGCATTCATCTACCATGTGGGCGAGATCGCCCTGGGTGACAAGAGGTACTGCAACCCTATTTGGAGCCTTTTTGTTTGGAAATGGGAAGAAAGCCCAGTTGACACACAAGGGACGTTTCCCTGGACTTAAACTACTCTCAGTTTTATGAAACTGTGGTTCTCAATAGTACTTGTGCTATTGGACAAATTCTTCTTTATCCCTAATATTTAAAAAGCTTATCCTAATGGCACTTGCTGTGGATTTTAAAATGCTACCATTATGATATGCTTTTTGGCACCTAATTCATGCTTGAGTATGATGGAATCAATACATAAAACAGGGTTATCTCCCACTCCTCTGCTATGAGTTCCTCTGGTACTAACCCATAGTGACCATAACACAAAAGTCTACTCTTGCTCAGTTAGGTACCCCTCTTCTTCACTATTGTTATACTAAACCACGTCAAGGAGCCATATTAAAAAGTTTCCTGATTTAGTGGACGCAGCCAAAGGCATCCCTCTTTATGCCTCAGATGAGTTATTTATCAAATATGGGGAGCAAAGGGTGATTGATACCAAGGTTACCTTATAAATCCATCAGAAATGTTTATTCTAATCCATCATTAATGGAGTCAGCCCTCTAGAGCATCGAGTACAGCCTGGAATACTAAGGCCTGTCTAACAGCGACCTATTAATATTCTTTTGAGAATATACAAAAAATGATTGTATCATGAGAAAACATCAAGAGATAGGAAAGGGTCTGATGAACCCATTAATTATATCTCAAAATTTTACTTAATCAGGTCTATGTTAAAATGGGCATACCTACTGACAAATAGTTATGTGCTCTTCCTAACGTTCTTATCTCTGATGACTAACCTAGGAAGAGATGAAAAGATTCCACGTTCTATAAAATAAATTCAGTGATATTTTCTTTAAATCCAGTAAAGAATACAGGCACATGAAGTACTGAAGCCACACAATTTATGTTGGTGATGCCAATCTATCTGATCTAAACCTTACCATAAATCCAAGGTTGAGTAGCAGAAAATGAATATGGAGTTCAAGAAGTTACTAGACACTGGGTTTCTGGAACCGTCCCAAAGCCCTTGGGTGTCTCCTCTCCTATTTATTATAAAAAAATGGAGGTCATCGGGTAATTATGGACTACCAAAATTGAACAACCTCACTAAAAAAGACAGCTATCTCATCCCCCGCATTGATGATGCTTTTGCACAGCTCTCTGGCTCCAAATTCTTCTCAACTATGGATTTGGCTAGCGGGTACTGGAAAATGTACCTTTCCCTTAAGGCCATAAAGAAAAGTGCTCTCATCTGCAGTGAAGGATTATTTCAACCCACCCAGCTAACTCAAGGGTTGTGCAATTATCCCAAATCAGCCAATGAGCAACAGATCATATTTTACAGGATCTTAAGCTAACTTATGTGATTGTCTATCTTTTTTACATCACAGGATTTAAAACTTTTAATCAGCATCTTACTTATATAAAGGAAGTTTTCCAACGCCTGCGTGCATCTAATACCAAGTTAAACCCCTCAAAGTGCACTTTCTTCCATAATAAATTAGATCTTCTTGGACATGCTATCTCACAGGATAGAAATCCAACCCTTCCAAGGTAAGGTCGAAGCTGCTTACAAAAACCTGGCGCCCCAAAACATTAATGGATATCCAGGTCTTCCTTATAATAGTGGGATATTACCGTAAATTTATCCTTAAGTTCGCGCTGCTCAGCGAGCCTCCCATCTGATTAATAAATAAGAACATTTCGTTCTCTTGAGTAAAAAGAAAGACGCCTTTGAGACGCTAAAGCAGTTGCTCCAAAAGCACCCTATCCTGTGCCACCTCAACTATGTTAAACCTTTTCATTTTGTTTGCTAATGCCTCTGAGTATGCTATCTGAGCTATCCTGTCCTAATTGGATGAAAATGGCGTGGATTACTCAGTGTCATATTTCAGCTATATGCTTATAAAAAGCTTAAAACAACTATAGCGTCACAGAGAAGAAGTGCCATGCCGTTCTGTTAGCTGTGAAGTACTACTGTCTCTTTTTATATGGGACTTCCATTAAAGTGATTACTGACCATGCATACTTAAATTGATTGCAGAATATGAAGGGCCCACAGGACGGTCAGCTCTCTGGGATTTGAAGCTCCAGCATTATGACATGTCAATTAAAAATTGGGAGAAAACTCGCCATATGAACATTGATGGGTTGACACGGCTGCCTGTCCTTCACCTGGACAATAGTGAAGCTGAGAGGCTGCACGACCTCTTTATGACCCTGGCGCCTAGGAAGATGGGGATTAACCCATAAAAATTAGCTTGACACTCCCGCAACACCAAGTAGAAAGCAGGAAGTTGTTTAAGAAAGTAGGGGTGAATTGGTTGCTCTACTTCTGACCATCAGAGTGAGTACCCGTGATCTTGGAGTCTCATACCATTCTATGCATAGCGGAGTATGGAAGACCTACAAGTGAGTAAAGAGTGATAATACTGGGAGGGAGTCACGAAGACAATAACTAAATCCTAGATGCCTGTCTGACCTGCAAGAAGCATCCAGCTACAAGACCAGGTATCAGTACCAACCCACTACGCCTCAACAATCCTTTCACACCATAAGTCTAGACGTGTTAGGCCCTCTACCCCAGACTACTGGGGGAAAACAGTACATCTTAGTAGGCATAGACTACTTTACCAAGTGGGTTGAGGCCTTAGCTCTTCCTGCTCAAACTTCCAAAGCCACGGCCACTTTCCTTCATCAATATATATTTGCTCGCCATGGTTGTCCCTAGGTCCCACACTGTGACAAGGGGAAAACTTTTACCTATAAAATGGTAAAGATCCTCGCTACCTCCATAGGAAGGCAACAGCTTTTCTTGGCCCCCTATAACCCCTTGACCAATGGTACTGTGGAAAGATAGATGGTACCCTGGTCTATATATTACAAAAAATGGCACACTTCTAACCCTATTCACTGGGATCTTTACTTACCCTGTGCCCTCATGGCCTACCATATCAACTATTACAGGATACTTAAAATTTTGCCTTTCCAAGTATTGTATGGTTGAGAACCTGGGGTGCCAGCATTACTAGACAAAAATATTTTCTCCGATAAGATTGATCATGAGCAAACTATGAAGAAGTTAGACCAGCACATCATCCAGTTGCAATCAGAAGCGATGAACAACTTGACAATATGGTCACCAAAGTAAGTCAAGCAGCTAACGAGCTCCGGCCTCTACTTCCTACCTTCCAAGTGTCAGACTTGGTGCTATACTTCCATAATCTTATCACTCCCAGAAGTGAGAAACTTGGGTGATTTGGGAGGGTTTTTTTGTCATTACCTATAAGCGAGGGGATGAGTACTCTATAAATTCCCAAGCTACCTGAGTTACCTTTAACTATGCATGGCCAATTCTTGCGCCCTTACTCTTCCTCTTACACTCTTGAAGGGGGAAATGTTGGACAATTACAAATCTAATTTTGTAATAAAGAGTGCTTCAGTTCATAATAAAGATGAAATTGGCCAAAAGACCCTGGAAAATTTTCTGTGGAACCCCTTAAATTGGGGCAATACTTCCATTATAATTCTCAGCCAAAAAGCATGTGTTTAGGTAGTCAGATTGCACTGACCATGAGGTGGAATCATGGGAGTCCTCCAAGGTTTTTTTCCGTTTCATTAGCAATTTAGTAAACTACCTACGCGTAGACCACCCCTTTTACAGCCTTGGAGGGGGTCCTTCCTGTTGTAAAAATTTCCCCTATGTTGATTGGTTCAGATAAATAAATCCTTACCTAACAGACTGGTCCTACCTACTATTGACCCTTCATCAGTTGTTCCATCAAAGTGAGCCAAGTTTCAAGAGCTTCAATAGGTCAAACAACAATATTTTCTAATTAGGCTCAAAGCTGATAATGATTTGATGTCTATATTGGTCAAGTCCCTGAGTTAACTCAAATACTAAGCAGCGACATAGTAATAGGGGTCTCTTTTCAACCCATCGTTGTCACGAATAAAAACAACATATAACCCTCTTATCTACCCCATTCAAAGATTCTAGTTTTATATAAGTTGTTGGTATTAAGGGTGTTATAATTATGCAATATTGTTAGATACACAGGGGATTTTGCACAGGGTCAAACCCACTGTGCAATTATATGGACGATATGGAGATTGATGGCCCTTAGAACACACTTAAAAGTATAATAAATATGGAGCAATTGCCCAAACTACACTTTATTTTACCTTGATATTTGCAGTGGTTCCTTGCTGTTCCGATCTCTTACTTCAACTAATGATCCTCCTCCTTCAATTTCCCCATCTTGCTAGTATCAGCGACTTCAGAAATTACTGTTCCCTGGCTTAGACCATTTGGTTTCGCCATAATCTCATTGGCTCCAGTATAGTATGCTATTCTCAAATTCCCTATCACCTTCATTTGATGCGATCTATTCAATATTTGTTGTATGTCAACTTTTGCCTTATCATCTTATTTATAGGCGATCCAATAACTATCCTTTCTGACACAATATTGCCTCATCTCAAGGCACTCAAATAATTATAGCTATACATCATGGTTAGAGGATTATAGCCAAAACACCATGGCTAGTTAGGGCTTATTGTCCAGTAATATCAATTACTTGACATTACCCCCTTGACTGGATGATAAGTCTCCTATTGTTTATATGCCCAGAGGAAATTTGCGTGCACTTGGTTGATAATCTGACTGCTTATGAGTACTTTATAGTATAGGCGTCAACAACTGTTTTCTCAATAACTTCAAATGGACTAATCCAGATTCTGGCCAATTTGTGCTACCAACCAAATCCATTTTGGTCATGGATTAGAATTATGTCCCCATCTTTGAACTGGGCTAGGCCACTACTATGTACCTGATCGACAGCCTGCTATTACCTTCATGGCTAAGCTGAACATGTACGCTTCAATTTATACCTTGATTAATGTGTCCGCTAATTTAGTCAAATAGTGTTGGGGATCCATTCTGCTGATATCTTCTATGCAAGCATAAAGCAGTGCCATAAGAGCAGGGTGTCGTCCATAAATTTGAAAGGGATTCTTACTCGTGGCAGAATGATAACTAATATTATAAGTGAAAGTGTTTTTGGAAATGAGGGTACTCCAATCTGAAGGTCAATCTGGTATTAATTTACTGAGTATGTTCATTAAAGTCCCATTATTTTGCTCAACCATCACATTAGAATTGGGGTGATATGGGGTCATCAAACCCCCACTGATGGCCATCTGCTCATTTAGCTTTAGGAGGATGTGTAAAGTGAAATTAGTTCTATTATGGGTAATAAGGGATTGAGTGCAGCCATGTTACTGGATAATACATTCCACCATGAACTTGGCCGCAGTGGCCACCTCCAAATTCTGTATCACCCACGCTTTAACCCACCTGGTCAAGTGGTCAATCACCACCAGAATGTATTTGGACCAGTTATCTCCCGTTGAAAGAGGGTTAACAACATCAAGTGAAAATGTATGCCAAGTAAAATGTGGTTCCACTAACTTGTATGAAGCCTTCTGGCGCAACAGCTTTTCACTTGGCACTGGTGGCAGTAGGAAATGGTTTCAGGCATGTCAAAGTTCATGATTACCCAAAATAGCAAAGGCGCAAATATCCCAATATCTTGCACATGCCACCATATCTGACTTCCCTATGTGCACTCATTATAATGTTAAGCCATGCCAAGGGCCTTGGAAAGTTCACCATAGAATCGCCAATCTGCTTGTACAATTCGTTATTTCATTGGAAGGTATTTGCTCGCATTTCATATAATTCTATTTATGACTTGGGGCGGTTCATTGTCATACTTTCCACCGAGCATTTTATCATACATAACGTCGCTCAAATCCGCTGTGTCGGCCACAGTTGACACTCTTAACAAGAAATTTGCATTCTGGTGTTTTTCTTCAGGTTGGTGGAGGATCTCGAAGTCATAAGCCTGCAGTTTGAGGGCCCATTAGGATAGACGCCCTTAAGGCTCCTTAAGGTTATGCAATTAGTGTAACAAAGCATGATCCGTTATGAGCTTGAACTTTACTACATGCAAATATACCCTAAATTGCTTATATGCATATATCACCACTAAGCACCCCAGCTCAATCATAGTATAATTTGTTCATGTCAATCTAGGCTCCAACTGCAGTACGCCACTGGATGCTCCACCATTCATCATCTTTTTGGGGTAGGACCGCCCCTACAGTGGAAAAAGATGCATCCATCTGGATGATAAACTCTTCATTGAAATTTGGGTAGCGCAGCACTGGCGCATCAATTAGTGCCATCTGAAGTGTATCAAAAGAGCATTTTTGGGGTTCCGACCATTTAAACGTTTAATTCTACTTTTACAACTCAAACAGCGGACTATAATAGAATTGAAGTTGTGTATAAAGCGGTGGTAGCAGCCGACCATCCCTAAAAATACTTTTATATCACACTTACTGTTGGGCATAGTCATCTTTATGATAGCCTCCACCTTGTCTGGTTGGGGCTTCAGCTCAGTTGCATCTACCACAAACCCAAGGTAGTCCAGTTGTTCCTTGAAGAAGTTGCATTTATGGGGCTTGATCTTTGAGGTTGGCTTCAGCAAGCCGGGGGAAAACCTCCTACAGATGAGTAAGATGCTTGGAGAACGTTCAGGAAAAGACATTGATATCATCTAGGTACACTAGGATGCATGACAGCTTCAGGTCACCGAGGATGGTGACCATGGCCCGTTGAAATATAGCTGGGGCATTACACATCCCTTGTGGCATACACGTTGGTTGGAAAAGACCCTTGGACATGATAATGGCACAATTCACCTGTTCTGCCTTAAACAATTCATTCTGCCAGTAGCCTGATATCAAATACATTTCTGAGAAGAAATAGGCACTTCTAACCAATCCAAAGCATCGGCAATCTGTGGTAAGGGATATGAGCTCTTCTTGGTTATGCTATTGAGCTTCCAATAGTCTATTACTACCCAGTTGGTTCAGTTCTTGTTGGAGATAAAACTGCAATGACCAATTATAATCAAGATCGAGATTCAGTGTCTTAGTCTAATAAGATCGTAAAAGCCCCATTGGAGATATCCAATTTTTGGATAGACTGATGATCAACCCATTGGAGTTATATGCCTCCTTTGAAGGATGAGGCTAAGCAATCCAAAGGGTCTAAGCCCTCCATAAGAAGGTCGATCTCATCTAATAAGAATCTTAACAGATCTGACCATCACAAGTATATTAATAATCAACAATATTGGTCATCTACTAGAAAAGATCTTACTTATGTTGAAGCACGAAAATCCTCACAAAGAACTACCGAATATACTCCTATAAATAAACTCATTATTAACTAATTAAGATCACTATTTTTATCTTGTGTAGATCAATTTTGATCAATTTATAACAGATTTCTGTATTCCGATTGGAAATTATTATTGCAAAGAAACTAATACTTCGTTGTCTTGTTTCTATCTTTGCTAGAGCCACGAAACTAATATTTTATAGCCTTTGTAGCACCTTAATATCACAATTTCTCACAAAATTCCAATACTGGTGCTCCCTGCCATGCCTGCTTCTGAGGCTACCTGGTGAAAACATATTTTCATGATGATGAATACATCTAGCGAAGAAAACCCATATTCCGAGGAATCAATGAGTATCACACAATGGGTACACTCTAACAGGTTAGAGATGCTTTCCAACAATATCAATGATCTTCTCTTTTGAGCATCTATGGACTTGGACATTGAGGCCCTGACTAAAGAAATTATCAATTTCAATCTACAGATTTGGAAGAAACGGTCAAGGGCTTAATAAAGGGGTATTTTTCATCCTACTGCCTGTCCTAACCGAGACCAAGCATCTAAGGTTGCAGCTAATATGATGAACTTATATAACAGAGCGGCTTCCAAAATACCAAATTTGGTTTGGCAAGAACAGAGCAGTACCTCCAGCAGTACGGCATCCCGCCATTCATCACGTACTCCAGATTTTGGGGTTACATCATCTTGAGATCCAATGTCAGTTGACCCTGGCGCAACAATTTCATTCTCAGCTATCCTATTTCTATGAGATGGCTTTCAAATTTTGTTGGGTTAATCGAGAAGCCATATTTGATAATAGAAGGGAAATCAATGCTATAAATAACCATCTGGTGAGAATTGACAAAGGAGTTTTGGGTTACATCGGACAAGAAGTATCTTAACAGGTTAATGATGTCGCTAATACTATTCAACACCAAATAACTACCCTTGAAGATGAGATTACTAAACCGTTGGGCAATTAAAGGCTCAACATGAGGAACGCTTTGTTGAACTCAAAAGGGCTACTTCAACAACTTGTCCAAATTGTGGATACTATTCAAGAAGGTGGACCTAGTCCTATTGGACCTCTTGGACATCCAGGACCACCTAGTTCTCCTTTGGTGACCCAGGAAACCTGATGAACGAGGTCCTCAAGGGCCTGTGGGCTGACAGGGCCCCCATGGGCCGGCAGGTTGAGATAGTTTGCTTAGATCCACCAGACCTCCTGGTCCCCTTGGCTCAACACTTTCAGTTCACAATTATAAACCTTTGAGTCTACTGGTAACAAGAGTGAATGTGTTAGAAAATCAAATCTGAGACATATCTCAAGATGTTTCTTACCTCAAGGAGGCCTTAACCTGCCCCGGTATTCTTGATCCCACCTATAATGGGACTGTTCTAGTCTTACTAGCTTATCTCACCTCTCAACCTATACGATTGAATTGAAGTAACACTATATCTTATGTGCGTCCTAATACTGTGAATGAAATTTTATCCATCTTGGGATGTGGGTGATTTACTTGATTTTGTGTTGAAAGAACCGCCTTTCATTGCTAGGGGTTGACATCAAATTTGGAGATTCACTTACTCCAGAACAACAGCATGAAGCCGAGGCTCTAATTGAAGATTATGCGGATATATTCACCAAAAGTCCTGGAGATTTTGGGCTAATTAAAGATGTGCAGCATACCATCTAGTACTAAAAAAATAAAGATGTGCAGCATTAGGTAAAAACCGGGGATAATCCCTCTATTTAACCTTGCCTTATTGCATACTAAAGTCAAGAAGGCTCAGATCTCAGTTGAATTGAAACAACTCCTCGATGTTGGGCTACTAACGCCTTCTCAAAGTCCATGGGCTTCCCCTCTACTTCTCATCCAAAAAAGATGGAGTTCATAGAGTGGTTATGGACCATCATCAGCTTAATGCTGTTAATCAATAGGAATCTTATCCCCTACCTGCATTGATGATTCATTAGGATATTCTGGGTCACAGTTCTTCTCGGCCATGAACCTTGCTAGTGGCTACTGGCAAATTGACCTGGCTCTGGAAAACTGTCAAAATGAGCCTTAGTTTCTATTGAGGGGTTATTTGAACCTACTCGTATGCTCCAGGGGTTTTGTAATGCCCCTGCTACTTTCAAAGAGCCATGAATGGCTTTCTTTCTATTTTGAAACTTTTATGTATTTTAGTTTATTTAGATGGTGTTACTGTTTTCTCTCGCAATTTTAATGAGCATTAAGCTCATAAAAAAGGAAGTATTTGGTCAAATGCGCCGCGCTTTGCTTAAGCTAAAACCATCTAAAAGTGCTTTTTTATAACTGAGATGGAATTCTTAGGCCATAAAGTTAATTGTAATGAGATTTTACCCTTATCTAATAAGATACAAGCTATTTTGGACATACTTGTTCCTAAATGCTTGCATGATATTCAAGTGTTTTTAGGAATAGTTGGTTATTAATGACAGTTCATCCCAAATTTTGTGGAGATTGCGGAGCCTTTAGTTACCTTTTGCACAAGTAATTCCCTTTCTTATGGGAAGAATTGCAAAAGCAATATTTTGATCTTTTGTGTTAAGCTTTAGTTAGTGCCAGAATTTTAGCTTATCCTGATTTTTCAGAAACTTTTATCTTATTTACTGATGCCAATGATGTAGATATTGTGGCTATTCTTGCTCAGCATGATTCCAACCTTGTAGATCATCCCATCAATTACTATAGTAAACCCTTTCCAAGGCAGAATATAATTATAGCGTTACTGAGAGTTAATGCCTCACAGTACTATCTGCCATCAAGAATTTTCGCCCTTATCTCTATGGCAAACATTTCACTATCATCACGGATCATGATTTCTTAAAATGGTTACAAAAAATAAAAAAATCCTGATGGACGCTTAGCTAGATGGGCGTTAAAGCTTTAGAATTATGACTTTTCATTTAAACATTGCGCTGGAGCTATTCATTAAAAAGCTGACGAACTTTCTTGATTACCTATACAACTTTATTCACTGCTGAAAAAAGTTCATATCTATGATATGATTGGCAGACCAAAAACTCTGGTATCATGCATCTAAGGACGTTATAGCGAAGCTACCATTATTAACCAAGAATAATCAAGTTAAAGAAGGTTCTTTATACAAAAAGTTGGGATCTAAATAGTTGCTTTTTATTTGGCCCTCTGCGAGGACTGATAATATTATGGAGGCTCATCAACTGTAGGGAATGGAGCTGTCTCTATGACTTTACAGTGGTTGAAAAATAATTGTTACTGGGATAACATGCTGGAAATTGTGCATGATGTGTTAGAGACTTGTCTCACTTGCCAACAACAGCGTGGTGGATATCCTAATTACTAACATAAATTTGTGGGACTTCAGAACCTTTTTCCACTGTGAGTATTGATGTGGTGGGTCCTCTTCCTACTGCTACATATGGACATCATTATATTATATTAGCTATTAACCATTTTACCAAAATGGATTGAAGCTGTCTCACTTTCCACCGTCACCGCTAAGGCTACTGCGTCCTTCCTTTCTGAACCAAGAACTTATCTGAAATGGGAGCCTAAAAGTTCTATTATCTGATAATGGGACCAACTTTGTTTAACAGGTGGTATCTGAGCTTACTAAATTAATGGGTACCTATCAGTCATTTACAACCATTTACGATCCTACCACTAATGGTGCAGTCAAATGGGCAAATGGTACCCTTGTAGCCAATTTTTAAAAGATTGCTTCCAACGATCTAAGTAAATAAAATCTCTACTTTACGACTAAGATGTTAGCCTATATGGTTGGATTTCATCATATAATTGTAATGTCTCCCTTCAAGGCTCTTTACGGTGTGGATCATTTATAACCTCAAGTGTACAACCTATAATTGATGTGCATCACCGAAAACAAATTATTTAGCTATGTGGAGGCTAGCTGATGAGATTACTAGAGTACAAGCCTTAGCCTCAAGTTCTTTTTCTGTTAAACCTTAAAAAGAAGCACTAGAGCCAGTGCTATTTGACCTACCTTACCTGAATATAAAATTTGGGGATCTTGTACTCTTTCTTCATCATAGATCTGGAGGACGGATTAGCAAACTTGAAACCTTATGGTCTGGTCCTTACCATATTATTTATTGTCAGGGTATTGAATACTCCATTTCAGCTATTTATACAGGACTGTCATCAATAGAGTCCGTAGTAGGTTTCTTCATAAGTATATGTTCACTGGGCAAGATCTTGAGGGAGGCATTGTTGGAAATACAATTGCAATGTCTGATTATAATCAAGATTAAGACTTGGTGTCTCGGTCTAAAAAGATTGTAAAAACCCCATTGGAGATATCCAATTATTGGATAGACTGATGATCGGCCCTTTGGAGTTATTGGCCTCCTCTGAAGGATGAGGCTAAGCAATCCAAAGGGGCTATTCAATCAGAATGGGCTAAGCCCTTCACAAGAAGGTCAATCTCAACAAATAAGAACCTTATCAGATCTGACCATCACAAGTAAAATAATAAAAAGGAATTTGGTCATCTACTAGAAAAGATCTTACTTCGGTTGATGCATAAAAATCCTCACAAAGAACTACCAAATCTACCCCTATAAATATCCCTCATTTCTAACTAATAAAGTACCACTAATTTTGTCTTGCATAGCTCGATTTTGGTCAAATATAACAGAGTTTTGTATTTCAATTGGAAATTATTGTTGCAACGAAATTAATAACTTGTTGCTTTGTTTCTATCTTCTCTAGAGCCACGAAACTAATAATTTTGTAGCCTTCATAGCACCTGAATATCACAAATTTTCACAAAATTCCTCTAGTCTTTCCTTTGACAATTAATATGGGTAAAGCCCATGGACATTTCCCCAGTTTTTAGCATTACTTTCTCTAACAGCTTTCCAATTTCTTCAGTTGTTATTTCCTCAGCTGCCCTAGATTGGAAGATCAGCTGAGCCCTGATGGAGGGATGATCCCCAGTGTCCAGTCAATGTACCTCCATGAATAAACCCAAATTGTGGTTATCAAATGCAAAAGTCTCCTTATTCTTTTAAAATAAAGATATTGCTGGGTCTTTTTGTTCTTCTGATAATCCTATTAGATTCTCCCGTGGTACCACTATTATACGTCAGACTGCAGTTTGACAGTAGACTAAATTCATCCAGTGGCCCAAACTCATGAGCCTGAAAAAACCTCCTCCACTGGGTCAAATGTAAAATAAGCCACTATTTTGATGTTGGTGTATTTTCATTGTTGTGCTGAAAATTCGCTAATAAGGCCTTGATCTATCCATCTCCTGGGGAGTATAATTCCTTGAGCCACATGGATTAAGACGCAATTGCTGATAAGGGCCAACGACCTCCCATAGAGCCCAGATGGCACTTCCACCTCTAACTCAGTGTTTGTTATTACTTTTTATCCAGAGGGGATAAATATAGGGCTGGCAGCTCTGGGCGGCAGCACTTGATATTCATAATTTGTTAAGTAAGGTCCTGGGCCTTACTCTTTAGTTGATGGTAGCAAATCAGAATCATCCCATCATTGTATGCGAGATATGTCCCATGTGCACCAGATCCTTTGGCACTCCACTAGAGGTAAAGTAAATTGGGATCCGCTGTTCCAAAATTTTGAACGTCTCCTCTGCCATGTCAACAATATCACCAAAGTGTCTCATTAAAGCGGTTTCAATTAACAAGTCATGATTATTGTTTGGCAAAACTATTAATGGGGCTACCACAACAATTGACTCAACATGCAAAGGTAGCGCACTGTACGCTACCTCAGAGACACGCTTTCCGCATCTGCAGTCCCATACACCACTCAATGTCCATATCAGGTTTTAGTGTCAACTTCACCACCAACTTAGTAGAGACTATGTTGACTGGGACACCTGTATCTATGATTGCGCGGATGCATATGTTTATTACAAAAATGCCACAGTAGGTACATTCAGAATAAGAAAAATATTGACTATTTGATATGAAGATTTAAGAGGTCTTGTTTCCCAAGGAATCTAAATCCCTCAATGACTTTGGGGTATTTTTTGGCGATAGCATCTACTAGAAGGGCGACATTTACACCTTTCAGGGTAGGTGCATCAGCGGTTTGGTCCATCTGGTCTGAAGAAGCTTGGTCAGACATTTGGCAGTCGTATAG